>CAUYUJ010011068.1:77500-178218 GCA_963575745.1 Prorocentrum cordatum | reverse complement strand
AGGAGGTGGAGGCGCAAGACGAGGAAGAGGAAGAGGAGGAAGAGGCGGATGTTGATGCTGATGCTGATGATGATGCGGTTGATGTGATGATGATGATGCTGCTGAGGATGGTGATGGTGATGTTGATGATGCTGACGATGATGCTGCCGCTGATGATGACGATGATGATGATGAGGATGCCGATGCCGATGCTGATGATGCTGCTGATGATGCTGATGCTGATGCTGATGATGCTGCTGCTGCTGCTGCTGATGATGATGATGCTGATGTTTACGATTCTGATTCTGACGATGATGGTGCTGCTGATGATGCTGATGATGATGATGGTGATGAGGAGGAAGGAGGTGGAGGAGGAGGAGGAGGAGGGGGAGGAGGAGAGGAGGCGGAGGGAGGTGGCGGGAGATGAGGAGGAGGAGGAGGAGGAGGAGGAGGAGGAGGAGAAGGAGGAGGGAGAGGAGCGGGAGGGGGAGGAGGGGGATGAGGAGGAGGGGGAGGAGGAGGCAGGAGGAGTTGGAGGAGGAGGCTGTGATGATGCTGATGATGATGATGTTGATGATGCATGTTGATGATGATGATGCTGAATGATGGATGATGATGATGTGATGTTGATGATGGATAATGATGATGATGTTGGATGATGATGATGATGTGGTGGTGGTGCGTGGTGTGATGCTGATGTCATGATGATGAATGATGATGGTTGATGGTGATGATGGGATGATGATGATGATGATATGTTGATGGATGATGATGATGATGATGTTAATGATGATGATGATGATGATGATGATGATGATGATGATGATGATGATGATGATGATGATGATGATGATGGTGGTGGTGGTGGTGGTGGTGGTGATGATGATGATGATGATGATGAGGATGGTGATGAGGAGGAGGAGGCGGAGGAGAAGGAGGAGGCGGAGGAGAAGGAGGAGGAGGAGGACGAGGAGGAGGAGGAGGAAGAGGCGGCGGAGGAGGAGGAGGAGGAGGAGGAGGAGGAGGAGGAGGAAATGGCGGATGATGAAGAGGAGGGCGATGAGGAGGTGGAGGGGGAGTAGCATTGCCAGAGGCCTCTTGGGTGTCTCTCGAGTCTTTTCGGATGTCTTTCGCGAGCTTCTTGGAGTCCTCTTGGTGCGTCTTGGGTGTCTCTTGGCAGTCCCTGGGACCTGTTGGGGCGTCTTGGGTGCCTCTGGGGGGGCCTCGTGGGACCTCATGAGGGTCTCTTGGGAGCCTACTGGGGGCATCTGGGGGCATCTTGAGGGCCTCTTGGGGTCTCCTGGACACCAATTGGGGCCGTCTTGTGACGCACTCATGGGAGCCTCGGGGCCATCTTGGGGTCATCTTGGAGGTGATCGATCAGAAAAGAGATGTTCCACTTAGCGCCCCCTCCCCCCAGGAGGCTAGCACATGCCGAACACCTCAATCAAATAAATGACTTTGGCTTCTCGCCGAAGCCATTCTGGACGCTCTAACCTCCCGCGATCCCCCCAGTCCAGGTAACGCGTGGTGTGCCACGCGTGGTGCGATGCTGGGGCGAGGTGCGCCGCGCGAGGCGCGCCACGCGCGCCATGCGCGCCAGGCACCCCTGGAGCCCAAGCGTGCCAGGCACGCCTGGCGCGCCATATGCGCCATGTGCTCCACGTGTGCCATGTGTGCCGCATGTTCCTGCCTCGCCAGGTGCATTCTGTTTAGGGTACGCGCAGGGTGTGCCAGGTGCGCCCGCGCGCACGTGACAGCACACATCGGGAAACACGTCGGAACCCGCCGTCCTTGCCGAAAACCAGTGCGCAACCGCGGCGGGGTGGCCATCATGTTGTCTGGTGGGCCTGCACACAGCAGGCAACATGCCAGCACCCCGGCCGCCTTTGTCAACAACCAATGCAACGCGACTGCGGGGTGGCCGCACATCCGCGAAGTGCATGTTACCTAACATCGAAGACTGGTAGGTTTCTAGTGGTCTAAAAAGAGCTCACAGATCACTCCACAGGGGGGTCCGGGCAGGTGTTGGGAGTTGCCGGGCGGCAGGGTGCCGGGCTCGTTTTTCGCCAACAGTCACACACTTCGTGCTCTTCGAGTTCCCAGAACTCCATTCCCAGGCTCATTCTGAATAACGGATGAACAGTTTCAACCACACTTCGTGGCTCTTCGAATCCCAGAACGCCATCCCGGGCCACATTTAGAATAACCGGATGCAACAGTCACACCACTTCGTGCTCGTCGACCTCTCAGAACCCCATTCCCAGGCCACATTCTGAATAACCGGATACAACAGTCACACTTCGTGCTCTTCGACTTCCCAGAACTCCATTCCCGGGCCACATTTTGGATGCCCGGAGCCAACTGTAGGCCACTTCGTGATCTTCGAGTTCCCAGAATTCCACTCCTGGGCATGATTTTGAATGCCCGGAGCCAACTGTAGGCCACTTCGTGTTCTTCGAGTTCCCAGAATTCCATTCCCGGGCCACATTTTGAATGCTGAGGCTGGCTGAGGCTGAGGCTGAGGCAGGCTGAGGCTGAGGCAGGCTGAGGCTGAGGCCGAGGCTGAAGGCAGACTGAGGCTGAGGCTGAAGCAGGCTGAGGCTGAGGCAGAGGAAGGCTGAGGCTGAGGCAGGCTGATGCTGAGGCAGGCTGAGGCTGAGGCTGAGGCTGATGCAGGCTGAGGCTGAGGCAGGCTGAGGCTGAGGCTGAGGCCAAGGCTCAAGGCAGACTGAGGCTTTGGCTGAAGCAGGCTGAGGCTGAGGCTGAGGCTGATGCTAAGGCAGGCTGAGGCTGAGGCTGAGGCAGGCTGATGCTGAGGCAGGCTGAGGCTGAGGCTGAGGCTGAGGCTGAGGCTGATGCAGGCTGAGGCTGAGGCAGGCTGAGGCTGTGGCCGAGGCTGAAGGCAGACTGAGGCTGAGGCTGAAGCAGGCTGAGGCTGAGGCTGAGGCAGGCTGAGGCTGAGGCTGAGGCAGGCTGATGCTGAGGCAGGCTGAGGCTGAGGCTGAGCCTGATGCAGGCTGAGGCTGAGGCAGGCTGAGGCTGAGGCCGAGGCCGACGGCAGACTGAGGCTGAGGCTGAAGCAGGCTGAGGCTGAGGCAGAGGCAGGCTGAGGCTGAGGCTGAGGCAGGCTGATGCTGAGGCTGGCTGATGCTGAGGCAGGCTGAGGCTGAGGCTGAGGCTGATGCAGGCTGAGGCTGAGGCAGGCTGAGGCTGAGGCAGGCTGAGGCTGAGGCCGAGGCTGAAGGCAGACTGAGGCTGAGGCTGAAGCAGGCCGAGGCTGAGGCTGTGGCAGGCTGAGGCTGAGGCTGAGGCAGGCTGATGCTGAGGCAGGCTGAGGCTGAGGCTGAGGCTGATGCAGGCTGAGGCTGAGGCACGCTGAGGATGAGGCCGAGGCTGAAGGCAGACTGAGGCTGAGGCTGAAGCAGGCTGAGGCTGAGGCATGCCGAGGCAGGCTGAGGCTGAGGCTGAGGCAGCCTGAGGCTGAGGCAGGCTGAGGCTGAGACTGACGCTGATGCAGGCTGAGGCTGAGGCAGGCTGAGGCTAGTTAAGGCCGAGGCTGAAGGCAGACTGAGGCTGAGGCTGAAGAAGGCTGAGGCTGAGGCTGAGGCTGAGGCAGGCTGATGCTGAGGCAGGCTGAGGCTGAGGCTGAGGCTGATGCAGGCTGAGGCTGAGGCAGGCTGAGGCTGAGGCCGAGGCTGAAGGCAGACTGAGGCTGAGGCTGAAGCAGGCTGAGTCTGAGGCTGAGGCAGGCTGAGGCTGAGGCTGAGGCAGGCTGATGCTGAGGCAGGCTGAGGCTGAGGCTGAGGCAGAGGCAGGCTGAGGCTGAGGCAGGTTGAGGCTGAGGCCGAGGCTGACGGCAGACTGAGGCTGAGGCTGAAGCAGGCTGAGGCTGAGGCAGAGGCAGGCTGAGGCTGAGGCTGAGGCAGGCTGATGCTGAGGCAGGCTGAGGCTGAGGCTGAGGCTGATGCAGGCTGAGGCTGAGGCAGGATGAGGCTGAGGCCGAGGCTGAAGGCAGACTGAGGCTGAGGCTGAAGCAGGCTGAGGCTGAGGCTGAGGCAGGCTGAGGCTGAGGCAGGCTGAGGCTGAGGCTGAGGCAGGCTGAGGCTGAGGCTGTGACTGCGACTGCCGTTGCCACTGCGACTGTCATCGCGAATGCGACTACGACTGCGAGAACAGCAGAATTCTACAACTGGATTCTCATCCGAATCTTAAGGGGAATGCTTCCAGATATGCTCCTACACATCGATGTTAGGTTGCTTTGCCGGGATAATTGTATTTTTTGACACGGATGGTGCGCCTGCGCGCAGCAGGCAATCTGATATATCCCCCCGCCGTCCCGATCAACAACACAATACAACGTGTTCGCGGGGCCCACGAGTAGTGTAGTGGCCTCCGGCCAGTGGCGTCGATCTGGGGCGCTCCGACTGATGTGATCCTCCTTCGCCCTCGTCCCTGCTCTCTTTTTCCCCCCCTCCCCTTCTCACTCTGCATTTATCGAAGACGCCTACGGCGAATCACCGCCGCCCCCTGCCTTTTTGGAAACGCCGATGTGGCCGAAAGTTGGACTAGAGCTTGGCCAAGCTATCGGACCATGAGTTCCCCGAGTCGGTTTGGAAAGCTTTCGGGGAACACATGGGAGAGAATGATTATGAACAGGAAGAGGAAGAGGAAGAAATAGAGTAGGAGGATGAGGGTTGTTAGGAGTCTCTTGGGGCACCCTTGGGGTCTGTTGGGGGCTTCTTGGGGGCCTCTTCGAGGCCTCTTGGAGGCATCTTGGGGGCCTCCTTGGGCCTCTTGGGGGCCTTTGGGGGCTTCCTGGGGGTCTCTTTGGCCGTCTTAGGGCGTTCCTGGTCCGTCTGACGCCGTCTGGAGCCGTCTTGGGGGCCTCTCTGGGCCGTCTTGGGGCCCTCTTGGGGCGCTTCAGGGCCGTCTTGGAGGCCATGTTGGGCGTCTTGGAGGCCTCTTGGGCCGTCTTGGGGCGCTCTTGGGGCCGTCTTGGGGGGCCCTTGGGCCGTCATAGGGCCTTCTTGGAGGCCTCTTGGGCGATCTTGGGGGCCTCTTGGGCCGTCGGAAGGCCGAAAAGAAGAAAACGCAAAAAACCTTCAAAAACCTAAGGAAACCAATGATTTTGGCCTCTTCGGGCTCTCCTGGAGAACGTCTTGGAGGCCTCTTGGGCCATCTTGGAGGCATCTTGGGGCCATCTTGGCCGTCTTGGAGGGCATCTTGGGCCGTCTTGGAGGCATCTTGGAGCCATCTTACCCGTCTTGGAGGCCATCTTGGCCGTCTGGGAGGCATCTTGGAGGCCATCTTGGGCCATCTTGGCCGTCTTGGAGGCCATCTTGGGCCAAGTTGGGCAACAAAGGCATTGACAGACGGATTTTGGGAAAATTACGGGTGGCCGGCGGGACGGGCCGAAGCCCACTGGGGAGTTCTTTTAGAAAAAGAACCAAAACCAAAACCTGAAACATCCAGCACGCCGTGCACCCCTGCAAGCAGGGGGCGGCGGATCGAAGACGCCTACGGCGAATCACCGCCGCCCCCTGCCTTTTTGGAAGCGCCTATGTGGCCGAACGTTGAGGCCAGACCTGCCAAGCTATCGGACCATGTGTTCCCCGAATCGGTTTGGAAAGCCTTCGGGGAACACGTGGGCATCTTGAAGGTCATCTTGGCCGTCTTGGAGGCCTCTTGGGCAAGCTTTGGGCGATCTTTGGGGCTTTTTGGGCCGTCTCGGGCCAGCTTCGAGCCAACTTCGGCCATCTTGGTGGGTTCCTGGCACGTCTGAAGCCGTCGGAAGCCGTTTGGGGGGATAGAGGCCGACTTGGGGCCCGCTTGGAATGCTCCAGGGCCGTCTTGGAGGCCATCTTGGGGGTCTGGGAGGCCATCTTGGGCGTGTTGGAGGCCTCTTGGGCCCTCTTGGGGCCCTCTAGGGGCCATCTTGGAGGCCACTTGGGCCATCATGGGGCTCTCTTGGGGGCCTCTTGGGCGATCTTGGGGGCTTCTTGGGCCGTCTTGAGCCGTCGGAGAGCCGAAAAGGCGCAAATGCCAAAATCCTTCAAAAACCAAGGAAAATCAATGATTTTGGCCTCTTCGGACTCTCCTGGAGGACCTCTTGGAGGCCTCTTGGGCCGTCTGGGAGGCCTCTGGGGGGCCTCTTGGGCCGTCTTGGGCCGTCTTGGACTCTCTTGGGCCGTTTTGGAGGCCGTCTTGGACCATCTCGGGCGGACTTGGAGGCCATCTTGGGCCATCTTCGCGATTGTTTGAGGATGTCCCGAGCGAAACGGCCGTTTTTTGGAGGATTTTTTCCGGTCGTTGAGCACCTTCCGGGTGGCCGGCGGGTTCTGCCGGAGCCCACTGGGGAGTTCTTTTGGAAAAAAACCAAAACCAAAACCTGAAACATCCAGCATGCCGTGCACCCCTGCAAGCAGGGGGCGGCGGATCGAAGACGCCTACGGCGAATCACCGCCGCCCCCTGCCTTTTTGGAAGCGCCTATGTGGCCGAACGTTGAGGCCAGACCTGCCAAGCTATCGGACCACGTGTTCCCCGAATCGGTTTGGAAAGCCTTCGGGGAACACGTGGGCATCTTGAAGGTCATCTTGGCCGTCTTGGAGGCCTCTTGGGCAAGCTTTGGGCGATCTTTGGGGCTTTTTGGGCCGTCTCGGGCCAGCTTCGAGCCAACTTCGGCCATCTTGGTGGGTTCCTGGCACGTCTGAAGCCGTCGGAAGCCGTTTGGGGGGCCTCTATGGGCCGACTTGGGGCCCGCTTGGAATGCTCCAGGGCCGTCTTGGAGGCCATCTTGGGCGTCTGGGAGGCCATCTTGGGCGTGTTGGAGGCCTCTTGGGCCCTCTTGGGGCCCTCTAGGGGCCATCTTGGAGGCCACTTGGGCCATCATGGGGCTCTCTTGGGGGCCTCTTGGGCGATCTTGGGGGCTTCTTGGGCCGTCTCGAGCCGTCGGAGAGCCGAAAAGGCGCAAATGCCAGAATCCTTCAAAAACCAAGGACAAATCAATGATTTTGGCCTCTTCGGACTCTCCTGGAGGACCTCTTGGAGGCCTCTTGGGCCGTCTGGGAGGCCTCTGGGGGGCCTCTTGGGCCGTCTTGGGCCGTCTTGGACTCTCTTGGGCCGTTTTGGAGGCCGTCTTGGACCATCTCGGGCGGACTTGGAGGCCATCTTGGGCCATCTTCGCGATTTTTTGAGGATGTCCCGAGCGAAACGGCCGTTTTTTGGAGGATTTTTTCCGGTCGTTGAGCACCCTTCCGGGTGGCCGGCGGGTTCGGCCGGAGCCCACTGGGGAGTTCTTTTGGAAAAAGAACCAAAACCAAAACCTGAAACATCCAGCACGCCGTGCACCCCTGCAAGCAGGGGGCGGCGGACCTAGTGGCCTTCGGCCTATCCCGCCACCGTGCCTGGGTGGTGGGTCAGATGCCTCATGGATGTTGGTTGGGATCTCGTGGTTGGCCTCTTCGGGGCCTCTGAGAGGCAGTTTTGAGGCCCCCCGGGCCTCTTGGGCAGTTGCGGGGCTTCCTGGGGCCACTTTGGGGCCTCTTGGGGGCCTCGTTGGGGCCTCTTGGAGCTTATCGGGGGCCTCTTGGGAGCTTCTTGGGGCCTCTTGGGAGCTCCTTGGGGCGGGAGGGGGGGGTACTCGAGTTCGGGACCCCCTCGGAGGCCACGATCCTCGTGAGGGGTGTAAGCAAAATGCCTTCCCCAGAGTCGGGGTGGACAGACCTCCTACCCTGACTTGGCCGTTTTTGGTTCGCGAGAGGGCGTCGCGGCCGTCATTTTTGCGGGTCCAGGTCCGTCGGTTTCGGTCCCCGGCCGTTTTCATGAAGGGGAGGTCTACCAGAGGGAGGTTTGTCCACCGCCGACAGACATGCGGGTAGCCGCGACAAGCCCTAGGAGCCCCCCCAGAAAACGGAGCACAACTCGTCCCCCCCCCCCCCCTCCCCCCCTTTCCCGGCAGAGCCCCCCCGGCCCTCCCCGGCAGAGCTGAAGCTCAGGCCGTAGGCTGGAGGCTGTAGCTGCGGCTTTTTCAAACTCGCACGCCGGATCGGCGGATTTTGTATTGGTTTTGATCGTTGGCTTCCCACAAACGTGGATCGCCGTCAATGATAAAAACGGGGTCGCCCCCGTTTTTGGCACGCACGCCTTTTTCGAAACTTGTCTTGAGACGCTTCGCGCAACCCTTGCTAAATAAAACAAATGGTTTTGATCGGTTTGGTGTGGGGAACTTTATAGGTCCTGGTTGGTTGCCGGGCGCCTGGGGAGGGGGTGTTTCTTAATAGGGCGCAGTGATCGACCCCCTTCCCCGAAGGGGAAGAAGGGGTGTGGAACAGGATACGCTCGAAATCACTCACGCAATAACGGGCTGGTGGGATTTACATACACACGCTGAAATACACATGCATATGTATATGTACACGCATCTCTCTCATGTTTTCTCTTTCTCTCTCTCTCTCTCTCGCTGTGTGCAGTCCTTTCATGTGCCGTGCGTTTTTTGGTAATGTCTGTCCATCTGTTTGTCTTTGCATCTACCTGCGTCCGTCTTGCTCTGCGTGCGTCAGATTGCGTCTGCCTATTTTCGTGTGAAACCGCGTACTATTCCCCTACATCTTATGCTCTTGCGAGGGGAGCCGAATACGACATAACAGATCGAACGCTGCAGCGCTAACGCGTGCTGTAGATCTTTTTGTGGTGGTTGTGGTGGTGGTGTGGCCACACTCGCGAAGTTTGGGACTCGTCGTCTGGACTGCTTGGGGCGACCTACGGAGTGATTACAGCTGCCAAATGGTTTTGGTTGCATGATTGTCTTCTACCGTTTTGCATGGCGAAGGACCTTGCTTAACAAGCAGATCGCCGTCACCACAGACTTCCCGTGGGTGGTCATTCTGCTGCAGTGCATCGGATCTGTGTTCTTCGCAGCACTGCTGGACGTGCCCCTCGGGACTATAAGGCCCGAGGCGGAGGAGGAGAAGGATGAGGAGGAGGAGGAGGAGCAAGAATGGGGGAGGAAAGCAAGTAGGGGAGGAGGGACAAGTAAATGAGGCAAGCAGGGCAGGGAAGTACGGGAAAGAAGGGCAGCAATTCAAGGAGGAGGGAGAAGGCAAGGAGGAGGAGGAGGACCAGCGTAAACCCAAGAGTCATCAACGATGTTGGAATAAACCCTCCCTCCAAACTCCCTCTTCATAGGCCCCTACAAGAATTCTTTTCCACTGAGCGAACTGCCTCGTTGGAAGACAACCGCTTGAAGACCCTCGAGCGTGCCAAAACACCATTCTCGGGAATCCAACGCCACGGATCAGCTTGACTGTTGCGTTCTCACGATCTTGAACAGTGCCAGAAGACCAGTTTTGGGACTTCAACTCCGCGAATCAACATAACTGTTGCACCCTCACAATTCTGAATCTTTCCAGAACGCAATTTCTGATACGTTGACCGTCGGAACCCGTGAAGCTGTTGTAATTGTTTAGAGCGAATACGCGCGGCGTTAGGGCGAGAGCCACATGTTGAAAGCCAGCCGCCCTCAAATCCTTGAAACGGTTGCGTTTTTTTTAGATGAGTATACGCGGTTCAAAGGCTTGAGCCATATTTTGAAAACCAATCGCCTTCAATCCGTGAAACTCTGACAAATTTTGAAGACGAATGTGCGCGGCGTCAAGCGAGAGCCACATTTTGAAAGCCGCCCTCCTCGCTTTTTGAAACTCTTGTGTACTTTTTTAAGACGCATGTGCGCGGCGCCATGGCGAGAGCCACGTTTTGGAAGCGACCCGCCCTTCATCTGTGAAACTGTCCATGGGCGAATTTCCAAGCTGGCAGGACGAAACGCCTAGCCCGCCCTTTCGACCGGCTTCGGGGTGCGACAGGGAGGAGTTATTCATAAGGAAAAAGGCATGGATGATGATGATGCGGAGGAGGAGGAAGAGGAGGAGGAGGAGGAGGAAGAGGTGGAAGAGGAGGAGGAAGAGGAGGAGGAGGAGGAGGAAGAAGGCAAGGAGGAGGAGAAGGAGGAGGAGGAGGAGGAGGAGGAGCAGGAGGAGGGAGAAGGCAAGGAGGAGGGGCAAGAGAAGGAGGGGAGGAGGGAGCATGTCGAACGGAGAAGCGGCGGCTCCTCGCGGCCGACCGTGCCTTTGCTGCCTCTCGAGCGTCTCCCACCGGGACCTGCCTCTGCCCGGCTCTGGCCAGGCACCCGTGAGTCTTGGGCGCGCAAACCGCGGTTCATTGATCTTGCGAAAGCCTTACGGCCAGTGCCGCCGACCCTGGAGGGGGACGACGACGACGACGACGACGACGGCGACGACGACGACGACGACGATGCAGACCGCTCCAGGGGATTTATTGGTATTAGCCAGCCACTCTGAGGTTGATAGAGTTGAGGAGTCGTGGGCAAAAGCGTATCTGTATCCGCGGCCTCGCGGACCAGGTCCCTGGACCGCCACCCCGCGGATACGGAGCATTTTTTGCGGATGCTCCTCGCGGATCTTATCCGTGCGACTGCGTATCCGCGGGATTGCGCCCCAGAGTCCAGACCGTGAGGGCGCGGATACGGATATGTCCGCCGCTCGTGATGGAATGCGTTTTTTCCTGGACGCCGTCGACCCCTCCCTCGAGGCTGGTTTTTCAATGTCCCGAGCGATGGCGCCAGTTTGGGATTCTGCGTCGGATTCGCCAGAAATGGTGCGGGCACCCTCCCCTGGGGCTGATTTTGCGAGGACGTCCCGAGCGATAACGCCGGTTGGGGATTCTGCTCCAGATTCTGTCAGATTTGCCGGAATTGCTGGAAACGATGCAGGAAGCGCATTTGTTGGCCTCCCTTTCTCGCCCGCTGGGGCCAGGATTATGTGAAGCCCAAATAGCGTCCTCAGATTCTGACTGCAGGAAGCTGGCACATGGATCACTTCAGGCACACCTTGTCTTCGGTCGATTGTAGCGCTGTGGGTGCAGCTTATCAAGCGACCCACAGGCCCCATACTTGGAGCAGCCGCCCTGCCCCACAGGTGGCAGAGGGACCTCCATACCAAGGGCTGGAAGCTCTACCAGGTGTTCGAGATCGAACTCCTGGCTGGACTAGAACCGGAGGACGATGGGACCGGCCGCGTCAGAGGGCAGCTCATCAGGAAGACGACGTGCGCGCTGGACGTCGCCATTCAAAAGTACAACCCCAGGCGGCCCCACCAGATGGTCCAGGACTGGAAGCTGCAGAACCTGCCCAGCAACCACAAGGATGGCGAATGGGAGCATCACATCTTCACCTGGGAGGGCCACAGGCGCATCGACTGGAACAAGGATGACCTACGGGTCCTCATGCTCCTGGTCTTGTGGAGGTCACTCGTCACTGGGCGCCTCTCTGAGGTCCCCCCTCACCAGGTGCGCGCGCAGCCAGCTCCCCCACCGCGCGATACCCAACCAATTGCTTCATTGCAGCCGTGGACGCACGGAAGGGACGCTCCATACACCCCATCGATTCCGGCCATGACCGCCCCCCTCCCGGCGAAGGCTGGTACCGAATCGATCGTGCCCCAGCTCAGACACAGGCCTTCAGGGCATGGAGTGCTGTTCAGAGCCTGTTCATGTTAGGGGCCGAGCCTAACGACATGTAGGGCATCCCCCTACGTCATCCCGTACGTGATGGCCTTCCGTTCTGCCACCTACAGACCGCTGGGAGTCTCCTGAGGGCGCGCGCAGCCGCCATTCTGGACTTCATGGTCACCGACATGGTCACCGACCCCGAGGGCCACCTTACCCCGCAGCACGCCGAGCCTTTCTCCGACCCCGAGGTCGAGCAATGGCCCTGCAGCGTCTTTCAGCGGCCCCTACCCTCCCCTCTGCGCACCTTGCGGAGGACCCCGCGACCCGACACGGGCTCAACCCAGCGCAGGCCCGAGCCCCACAGCAGTCGTTGGACGCCATGATCCTTCTCGTGCACGGCCCCCCTGGGACCGGCGAGACCAAGACAATCGCTGCCATAGTGGACCTATGGCTTCCCTGCACCCCCCCAGGGTGGACGGTCGGCCTCTCCAACAAAGGGGCCGACATGCCTGCCAAGTACCTCTTCGACGCGCAACGGGCAGGCAAGCTCCATCAGGACGGCGGCTTCCCCCACATGGCGGTTAGGCTCGTCAGCCCCGACGAGGTGACCAACCCTGAGTCCCAGGAACTCACCCCTCTTGATCGGTATCGACGGGCCAACCACGACCTTCGCGGCGATGTGAGCCAGACAGTTATCGCCCGCAAGAGAAGGCACGCCCTACAGAACTCCCGACTGGTCCTCGCCACCCGCGAACTCGCAGCCGACCTCGACAGCCCCAGCGCCCCCAGGGTCCAGCTCGCCATCCTGGACGAAGCAGGGCAATCCATTGAGGCTCTCGCCGCCATCCGCCTCGCCATAACTGCCCGCAGCGGCGGACGACTCGTCCTATGCGGGGGCGAGAATCAGCTCAGCCCCACCTTTGTGTCCCCGAGGGCCGCGGCGCTTGGCCTGGCGCTCTCGGTATTCACGCGTTTCCAAGACTCGTTGGGCAGGGGGGGCGACAACAAGGTGTTATTCGACCAGTGCTGCCGGTGCACCCCAGTTTCCTGCAATGGCCTTCCCACCTGCTTCTAGGAGGGAAAGCTGCTCTCCGGCCTCACCCAATGCGTCGCCCAGAAGCCCCTGATCCCTGGGCTGCCTTGGAGGAGGGCCAAGCCAGCCCACCGCGACGACGCACTCGACCCCCCGTAGAGCAGCGGCAGCGACCCCGCGCTCATCGGAACCGACGGCTTCCAAAATGCCCAGCGCGGCGCCCTGGCTGGGGGCCGCATCCGGTTTTTGGTAATTCGCGAGGAAGCGAAAGAGCTCCCCGCAACCGTGGCGGAAGGCGCCGCTAGCTTTAGAGAGGCCGCAACCGTCTGCGAGGTGTTTAGGGCCGTCGAGGACAACCTCCGGAAAGGCTGGCCTGTCGACCCCGCGACCTTCCTGCAAGCCTACCACGACAGACCCGTGAGTAAGTGAGGGCATGGGCGTGTCCCGCCTCAAAGGCCCCCCCAGCTCCCGCGCCTCAACAACCCCGCGTGCCCGCGCTCCTCCAAAAAGGGCCAGGGAAGGGCAAAGGTGCCCCTGCCGGACAGGTGTTTGGCAGGCGACCCGCCAGCGCCCTCAACGGCCTTAACCTCCAAGTCAGCGGCCTCGAGCCCACCAGCGTCCATTGGACAGAGGGCTCATCGGTGTGTCGACCATCGACGGCGGCCAGGGGGGCGAGGCGAAACGTGTAGTTTTATGCGCCACCTGGTCCAACTCCCGCGTGCAGTGGGGCTTCGTCGACGACCCGCGTCGGATCAGCGTTGCCTTCGCCCGAGCGCAAGAAGGCGTCGTCGTGGTGCTCGACGCGAGAATGGCCGCCTCCGACACCGAATCCCGCGTGCACATCCTCGTCGACGGGGCGGGCGCAGCCTGGCTCTGGGCGCAGTTTGCCCGTGCCCTGGGGGCGGCAGCTCGACGCGGCGCCTGGCTTCACTTGCGACGAGATCCGGCAGCCCCCCGTCGGCTCTGAGACCCCCGACCTCGCCCAGGAAGAACTTGCCCGACTCGCGGCCGAGCAAGACAAGCACGCCGAAGACCGCGAGGCACAGAAGAAAGCAGATCAGCGACCCCTGGGCTTCCAGACCCTCCTGCGACAGCCGCCTACCCCGGGGCCGCAGCTGGGGGAGATTTGCCGAATAATTGCAATCCTCTGGCGCCGCCCGACCTATTCGAGCAGCGTCGCAAAATGGTGAGCCACGACGGCTGCCTCCACGACGGCAAGCCTGGGCAGGGCCCCTCCAGCTACGCGTGCGCCGCCACCTGGGCATGCCTGCTGCAAGTGGCAGGACTTCCAGCCCAGCGCTGACCTCGACTGGCATCTCCGAGGAAGGGCCGCCCCCCCCCGCCCAAGGGGCGCCGCGGGGACAACTGCTGGAGGCGGTCAGTGGATCAGCCCCCTGTCGGCGCCGCCAGGTTCCCCCCCCGCGCATGGGGCATGTCCACCTGCGAGCGCTGCCGCCGCCAGGAGCAGCTATGAGCACCTCGGCGCCCTCGCGGGGCCCCGCCGCGCCACCGACCCCGTCTTCAGCGACCTGCTCCGCGACCGCGCCAGGGCGCCGATTGCCCGACCATGGGCCGACGGCGTGTTGGCGATCGTGCTCCTGCTAGTGCGCGAGCCCCGCCCCGCCCTGGCCCCGTGCTTTTGGCCCTGGCCACATCGGCGACATCCCCCAGGCGGCCCTCGGTATCTGTGTGCACTTCAACGGGGCGCGACTCCCCGTCCGCGACAGTTTTGGGAAGTCCCGCAACCTCGCGGCGCCGGACTTGCGTCGGCTCCATGGGCGCATCGAGGACTTCAACGAGGCGTGCTCGAGACTGGTCACCGTGGCGCGCCTCCATCCCTCCCTCGACCGCCAGCAGCAGACTGCCGCGTGGAAGGAGACTGCCGCCCGTGAATTTCCCTTCCAAGTGGCCTTGATTGTTTGCAGCCAGCTCGTTGCCCTGGCCGATCTGGCCGCGCTGCGCCCCCGCGATCGCGACGCGTGCGCTCCCTCCAAGGGCCTGCGTGGCTCGTCCACGGGCCTCCTTCCCGCGCGCCGGGCCGCCCAAATCCCCTTCTACATGGGGGGGGCCTCTCCTTCGCCGGGGGGGGGGCCTGCGCCGCCCCTCCCCCGACGGGCGCGCGCCCGGGCGCCGCCCTGCTGCCGCCCGCGCTGCAGGGGGACAACCGCTTTCAGACGAATGATCGAGCCCCCAATCTCTATTGCGACTCCTGCGGACGTGGCCGCTTCGACCCCCGGGCGAACGGCGGAGGCGCCCGGGTCGACCCTGAGACGCGCCAGCTACTCGCCAGGAGCCGACACGAATGCTACAGGTGCGGGCAAGACCGCCGATGGCGCTGCGTCACCTGCTGGAGGGTCAGCCAGGGCGCCCTAGGCCTGCCCATGCCAGAAGACGTCTGACTCGCGACCCTTCTATCTGGGTGGCGCCCCAAGCGCGCCCCCAACCCAGAGCAGTCGCGCCCGTCGCCCTCTGCCGGCGTCGCTTCCCGTGCACCTACCCGACGCGGACGCGCCGCTGTGGGCCCCCCCTCCTCCTGCAGCGCGGCGCGCATGACTCCGTCCTCGCCGGCGCCGCTATGCCCATCCAGCGCGCAGACGACGCCAGGTTCGGAAAAGGATATCGACAGCGGGAAACGGCGCTGCAGGTGCGACCGCTGCCTAGGAAGCGACCCTTTGCGCGGGTGGCAATGCGGGGGCGCCCCCCTTAGGCGTCTTCCTGTTCCGCCCTGGAGAGCAGACCGGTCTCCTGGCGCTGGCGCCCGCGGGGCCCGCTCTTCGAGGACCGCAGGCGCCTCTTCGCCAGCGAGAAGTGGAGCGCCACGTGGTGCTGCGCGCGATGCTCGGTGGACCTCTGGAACGCACGCCTGGCCCCTCGACGCCCGGGCGGTCCTCGCCCCGGGCGGGTCCCGGGTCTACCCGCCAGCCCGCCCAGGCCGACGCGCCCGTCCGCCCCCCCGGCCCCGCGGCAGCGGCCCCTCCTGGCACCGCTAGGCGGCCGCAGCGCGCCGCAGGCCGCGAAGGGTTTCAGGGGCATGCCCCCCCGCCCGACGATCCGTTTCGCCTCTTGGCGGGCGACCCCCAGCCGAGGCGCCAGGCCCCGCGCCCCGAAGCACTCCGGACGCACCCGCGGGGGCCGGGGGCGGGGGCCGGGACCTCCCCGGGACCAGGGGCAGGCGCCCGCAGACCGACAGCTCCGCGCGCCGCCGTTGCCCCGGGTCCTCAAGGCGGGTAGCCTCGCCGGCCGCGCTCTCCCAGAATGCGTGGGTCGGCGACGGATCGGTCGGGGCCCTTGCCGCAGGTCGCCGGGCAACGCCACGAGCAGCTGTGCGTCCGAGAGTTGCGCCGGCCAGCCGCGGGGCCGCAGCGCCGGGGGCCAGGGCAGCTCCCGCGGCGGCTTTTCGAGCCGCGCCCCCCCGCCGCGCCGCTGGGGCCGTCCAGCCGCCCGACGGCGCGCCAGAGCGCGCGCCGGTCGCAGTGCCGCCGCCCCAGCAGCGGCCCCCCTTCGAGGCGGGAAGTGAGCGGCGTATAATCCAGCGACCGCCTGGCCATTCACCCCCCCGGCTCTGCTCGCGTTTTATTCGAGAGCATTCGGGCGCTCGCCCCTCCCTGGGGCCCTACGCTCAAGGTGAGGGTCATCAGCGGCCTGGAAGCCGTCGGTCATGTCCCCCCTCTACCTGTCGAGGGCAAGGCCGACAACTCCATATCCCTCAACAACATGGTGGCCTACGTAAGGCCTTTGCAAGGAGTTCCTCTTGAGCATATGCGACGCCATCGCCCCCGAGTCCGGGGCCCCTGCGGGCGTCGAGTGGCGTGGGGGGCGCGCGGCGCTGGCCCGCCTCGCCAGCTACCCGCGCAGCCGAAGGTGCCAGCCCGTTCCCGGAAGCAACCGCAAGATGGCCGACTTGTGGCGCCTACAGTCAGAGGCGCGACCAGCTCGCAAAGAACAAAGGACGTGACCCCAGCAGGTGCACCCTGCAGCTGCTCCTCGGCTTCCTGGAGTCCGTCGGCATTCGCGACGTGCATGCCGCCCCGCTAGTCGGATGCGACCCGAGGACGGAAGGGGGGCGACAGCGGCCCAATCACGACAAATTCGGCGCTCGCCCCCCAGGGAGGCACCGCGCGCGCATGCGGCCCGCCTCGGGCGGATCTCCAGGCCCGAGCGCAACGGACGCGCTGGCAGAATCCCCAGAGGCTGCCCAGAGATTGGCCGTGGGCCGGATGGGCGCCGGCCCGCCCAGTGCCGCTCGGGCCTGCAGCCCCCCGCGCTGCACCCAGCGGCCAGCAGCGTCCAGCTCGGCGGCAGCGCCCCCCCCGCGGGCGCTGCCCCCTGCGCGCCGCCCGTCAGGGCGCGGCCGCCAACGACGGCGCCGTCGGCCACTCGTCGGCGGACTCCGACGAGTCCCTTGCCTCCCCAGGCCCGCCTCGCAGTGAGGCCCTGGGGCCCTTCCGTAGAGTCACCGCCGCCAGCAAGCCTCGCGCCCCAGGGCGGGGGGCCGGCGCCGCCCAGCCCCCGCGACGCGCTTCGCGCGGGGGCCGACGGCGGGGCGGCAGCCCCGAGGGGGGGCGGGCCCTGCCGGCGGAGCAGTCAGACGGAGGACCCGCGCCCGCTGGGGCCCCCAACTATCCGGCGCGCAAGACCCCCCGGACCGCGGAGCACCCCCGCCTTGCCCCCCCCCCGCAACGCTGGCAGGGGGGGGCCAGCGCCTGCGACTGACGCGAGAGGCCGGGCAGATCTTGCGATTCGACACCGCCGAACGCACGCAGGCCTTCGTCAAGGAGTTCAAGAAGGCCGCCACGATGATGGAGGACGGAGCGCTGCCGGAGCCGACTGACGCCGACGCGTTGCGGCGCGCAGCCTGCGCCCTGAAGGAGGACGTCCTCGCTCCGTTCAGGGCCCTGCGCGACCTCGACGCAGACGAGCTGAGAGACTTGCTGGAGACCCAGCGGAAGAGGTTTGCAAAGGGGGGCACGAAGGACGCGGACGTGCCCGTGGACGACGCCCCCGCGCCGGACGACGTCGAGGCAGCGGGCGCTGGCGCGATGCTGGCCGAGGCGGCGCAGGCGCGGTTGGAACCGTCGGAGGAGTTGCGGCGGCCCAGCGACTTCGTCAAGCGCCTCGTCGAAATGTTCGAGGACGGCGTGGTCAACCCGAGAAAGGGGCAGCAGGAGCGCCGCCGTCTGAAGGCCGACCAGTTCCTGTTCGTCACGGCGTTCGCGAACGCCTGCGACGTGGTGTGGGGAGAGGAGCAGAAGATCGCGGACGGCAGCGTGGCCAAGCACTCGAAGCGGAAGACGTTCCAGTTCCTACTCTTCCAGGGCGGCAGCGGGAAGACCGCCATGGTGCAGGAGATCGTGCTGCCGGCTTTGGACGCGCTGTTCCTTGTGGAACTGGGCAAGGCGAAGTCCACGCTGATAGTCTGCGCGAAGTGGTCTGAGGCCGCGAACATCTCCACGGACGCTCACAAGGCCGCCACCGGGCGGGAGTCATAGGAGTGCAGTCCTTCAGGAACAAGGATATACCCGCGAGGGGCAAGCTGAAAGCGCTGCAGGACACGTGGGAGGCGGTCAATCACCACCCACCAAACCACCCCAACCCAACCCGAAGGCTTCCATTTGCCCTCCATGTCCAGATGGGGGGTGTGGGGTGTGGAACATTGAAAACACACATGAAACCCGTGCCCCCCCAGCCCGACATTCGGGTCTTCGGTGTGGGTTGGGGTGGTCTGGTAGGTAGTCAGTCAAGTGCTTGATCCTGGAGGAGATCCGCATGATCTCGCCCAACCTGTACAACATGCTGGCGTTCTGGTCCAACCTGGGACTCAAGGCCGAGTGGGGTGCGGAGGAGCGGGAGGACGACCAGGTCGGCGGCACTTTCGGCCGGATGCTCGTCGTGATCCACCTGGGGGTCTTCCTGCAGCTGAAGCCGACGGGCGGCAAGGTGTCGCTCATCTCCAGCTTCGAGGAACTGGCGGCGGCGGGCATGAACCTCGCTCCAGAGTGCCAGGCCGCGATGAAGCTCTTCTGCAACGCGCCGCTGTGCTTCGAGCTCCAGGCGTTCGCCCGCTTCAAGGGCGCGATGCTCAGGGATCTCGTGGCGTTCCTGCGCAAGGCGGGGAAACGGGCCCCGCCAGCCATCCGGGCCACGTGGAACGCCATGCATCGGAAACCCGATGGTCGTCGGCTCCGGGAGGAGAGGTTCCAGAGCGGCCACGTGATCGGGTCCCCCTGGGACACCGCGGCGTGGCGGATGAACATGCGGGCGCAACGGGGCGCGGACGTCCTGAAAGGGCCCCTCTTCCTCGTGCAGGCTGCCGACAGGTCTGCCCCGACGGTGGATGTCAAGGGCGCTGCCAAGATGATGAACTGTGCCAACCCTAAGAACACTGCGTGCGCGGACTCCTACCGGCGCGCGTGGGCATGCGAATCCGGCTCCTGGGGGCGCTCGATTTCAAGAACGGCTTCGTCAAGGATGCCGAGGGGGCAGATCGTGCGCGTCGTCGTGCGCGATCTGCCGCCGCCCCCGACAGGGCTCCAGTCCCTGGGGGCGCAGCAGGGGCGATGGCGCTTTCCAGACCGCAGGCGCCGCGGCTTGGCCCCCGCAGCTGTGCGAGTTGGCGGCGCAGGGCATCTACGAACTGGCCGAGCGGCTCGCCGCCCAACATGGGAGGGGGGGCCTCGCCTGGGCCGCTCGGCGGGCCCGCGCGCGGTGCAGGGCGGGGGCTCGGGGGCGCCGATGAGGGGCCTCCGCGCGACGCAGGCCGGGGGCTCGGGGGCGCCCGCCCCATTGGGCGACCCGCTCGTCGAAGGCGACATCTGCGCCGGCGGGGGCCATGGCGTGGCGCCGTCGAGCATGTGAGGCAACCTCTTGTCCATCTGGCGCCGCTGCGGGCAGGGCGCCATCGCGGCCGCGGGCTGGCCCCCGCCGCGGCCGGGTCTGAGCGAGGCGTTTTCGGAACTCGACGGCGGTGTCCTCAGATTCCCCTGCGACCTGCGCGTCGACTGCCATGCGGGCGCTATCGTCGCAGCATGGCGCCACCAAAAGAGCGCGCGCCCTCGAGGCCCCGCCGCCGATTCGGAGGCGCGGGGCCGCCGCGCAGCTACGAGTGCATCGAGGGCCCGAGAGGCCTCCGCGACGGCGCGGGCTTCCTTTCGCTTGGGGGCCCAGGCCGTCGGATGTCTTGGGGGCTGAGCTCTTCAAGAAGATCGCGCGGGCCATTGGCGGCCGGGCAGCCGCGGAGCGCGCCCTGTGCAAGTTGGCGGTGCAGGCGCGCGCGGCCGAGACTGGCCCGTGCGAGCCATCGGACCACACGGTGAAGCAGGCATTCGAGGCTGCCAGGGGGTCCTCGAAGGCTGGCTTGGAGCAAAATGCCGCGCGGACCGCTGCGGCGACTTGGGCGACGTCGCAGCGGGGCGGCCCATCCGCCCCCGCCTGCTGGCCGCGCTCCTGCGCGTGGCAGGGGGCCTGGAAGCGGACTCGATGAAGGAGCTTGAGACAGGGGTCGCATCGGGCATCCTGCGCGAGATGCCCCGGCAGGAAGCGCTCTTGAGGGGCTCGCGAAAAGGCGCCCCGATTGGGGGCGGCCGACTGGGCCGCCCGAGAATCGGCCACTTGCAGCCGCGTGGAAGACCGCCGCGACCGGCTCCAGGAACGCCTTGCGGACGTGGTGAAGTCGGGCAGGATTGCCAAGATGTCAAGGGAGCATCTTCGCAGCCGCTTCACTGCAACGACGCCATATCAGCGTGTTTGGTCCTGGAGAACGCGAACGGCAAGGAGCGACTCGTGCGCGGCGGCGCGCGCGAGGTCGCCGTGAATAGTCGCTCGCATTCGCTGCGGGAGCCGCAAGAAGACGCCGGGGCCCGCGGTAATAATTGCCTTTTGGGCTACTGCAGGGGCCGGCGCGAAGTCGTCTTCTCGCTCGTCGCCTATGCCGCCCGCGCGCGTCGGCCCATCCAGATTTGTGGGGGCGAGTGGGGCGTGCTGCATGCTGGCGCGCGAATTTGTGGGCGAGATCTACTGTGACACAGTTAGCATCTTCGGCATCTCCAGCGCCTCGGAATAGTGGGCCAGGCTGTGCGCCGCCGTGCTGCGGGCGATATTCTGCTTGCTGGGCAGCGACTGGCCCGTGGAACCTTTTGCCTACGCCGACGACCTGGCGGCGATTGGCTCAGGGCGCCATGGGAGATTTGCCGCCCTCTCAATGGTCATCCTTCTCGGCGTCTTCGGCTTTTCTCGTGCGGTGGGCCAAGACGCGGGGCGGCCTCGGGGTGGATTGGATTGGCCTCCAATGTGACTGCGCCACTTGCGCCGTGGGACTTTTCTCGGAGGCGAGGGCAAAGTGGGCGGCGGACTGATGCCTGGAGACGGTCGGGCGCTGCGCCGTCTACGCGAACGAGATGGCGTCGGGCTTGGGGCGTTTGGGATTCGCAGCGATGGTCCTCGTCTGGGAGAAGCCGCCCCGGGGCCCGCTGTGCCTGGCTCGCCAGCGTCGCGAGGGCAGGCGAGGAGGAGGTCTCCTTGCCCTGGGCGACTAGGCTCGTGCTGACGTGGATCGGCGAGCGGCTGGCAGGAGGGCGGGGACTGGAAGCGCCCATCAAGTTCGCGACCGTTAGCGCCGGGCATTCCCGCGCGGACTCAGAGGCGGAGGCGGGGTGCTGCTGGGCGGGCGGCCGGGATGCGCCGCGGGGCGGCGGCGCCCGAAGAGCTCGCTGGTG
Organism: Prorocentrum cordatum; assembly: GCA_963575745.1. Lineage (NCBI taxonomy): Eukaryota > Dinophyceae > Prorocentrales > Prorocentraceae > Prorocentrum > Prorocentrum cordatum. The sequence continues at coordinate 156,971 of CAUYUJ010011068.1, read as the reverse complement.
CGCGCTGGAGGTGGAGACGGTTTGGTTCCCGAAGAGGTGAGCCGAGGCAGACGGCCCGAATCGGGCCATTGCAGCGCTGGGGCTCATCGGCTCGATCCTCTGCGTGAAGCTGTTGTCGAGGCCTGGTAAGCTCCGCTGGAGGGCGAGCCTCGCGACGGCGGGGTCGACGAACAACTTGGGGGACGCCTGCGCTGCGTCCATAGCCGCGTCGACCAGGTGGCCGTTTACGATCTTCCTCGTCGATCTCTCGGAGGAGCTGAGGTCGCGCAAGATGGCGCTGAGCTTGGATTGTTTTCTGCGCTAGGAGCACCGGTGGGCAGAAGACCTCGGCAACGTGGAGGCGACGGAACCCGACGAGTACCTCGGGCGGCACGTGGCGGCCGCGGACTTGAAGTGGCACGTGCTCGACGATGTGATGCAGGCCTCCCAGCGGCTCCTCGACGCGATCGTCGAGGAGAGCGACCGCCGCTGGGGGGGCGCCCGCCTTGGGATGCGACCGCGGGCGCCGCGGGCGACGTGCGCGACGTGGGCCGCGGTGGCAGCCCCGCCCGGGGCGCGGGTGCGTCCCAGACAGCATCGCGCAGGCGGGGCCAGAGTGTGGCGAGCGTCAGCAGCGTCGGTGTCCCACGCGACCCTTCGGAGCGGGGGCCCCGACCGCGGTGTTTATGGCGTGTCTTCGGGATAGTCTTGAACCTCCGCCCTCCTGTGGGCGCCGCCCAGGGGGGGCCCCCGTCCTGCCCGCGGGCCCCCGTCTTGCTGCTGCGGGCGGGGGCGGGGGTCCATTGCGGGAGGTGTGCCCGAATCGCGGCTGAGGGCTTCGAGACCGCGCCGTCGCTATTCTCTTGCGAGCGCGCGGTCCGGCACGGGCAGAGGCGGTGGTGCCGTGAGAATCGGGAGACAAGGAGCGAGGTGAGGCGGGCCTTCTCTCTCGGCCTAGGCAGCCCACCCTGGCTGCCCGCCTGGGGCGAGCTGCCCTCCCCGTGGGGTGGGCAAAGGGGGGCCGCCCAGGCCGAGGGAAGGGTCCGCGGTGAGGGGGGTGAGCGCCCGACGCTCGTAGCGTCGTGGGGGGGGGCCCGGATCCGCCTCGTCATCTCCAGGTCTCCTCTCCTTATTAATGTGTCATTCCCGTCGCGTGGGGGGGCGTCGAGTTCCTGGGGGTGGCCGGCGCCTTGCGCCAGGGTCCCTGGGTGCCGCCTATTAACGTGGCATCTCTGTCATCTCCTGCGTTTCTTTTACCGCTATCGCACCGGTATTAGGGCTCATCGAGGATGCCTTTTCAAGGCAGGGCTCTCGTTGGACACGCATCTTATGGTGTGTGATCATAATTGGTCTCGCGCCGTATAGTTTGCCGTGCTCACGTAAGGCAGTTCTTTTTCAACATGCGATTCTCGCGTCGCTTGAATGGCAGGCCCAGCGGGTGCTCGGCACTCAATTGGGCACTTCCTTTGGTGAATTTTGTAGGCACCTATGATGTGGGGACTTGGGGCGGGAGGGTGTGTTGCAACATGGCTTGTGCATGCCGGACTTGTTCAGGTGGTCATCATCCTCTCCTTCCTCCTCTTTTTTTGTTCCCGGAAAGGGCCTGGGCCCAGGGTTCTCTTTTAGTGGGTTTACCCCCCGGTTTTTACTTGAAGGGGGCTGGCGAATTTCTTGTGCGATAAATTACGAGCTCGAAGGGGGCCGGCGAATTAAAATTGTGAGGACGAAGGCCATTTTTCGCCACCCCTCACGCAGATCGTGCTCTTGGAATTTTACTGCCTTTAAGGAAACCTCGATATTTCAAAGGTGAAGTCAATTTTTTTCCGACATCGACTTTAAACGATACAAAAAAGAGGTAAACGCGTTCGCTCGATAAATAACGAGGTACCGCGGCCTCCGGAACGGCGCTGGGAACGGAGTTTTGGATTCTTGAAGTTGCATAAGTTCGGAAATAGCAAAAATTTCATGTGTTTTTTGACCCTGACCCCGCGGATCTGCGTGAGGGGTGGCACCGAATTTCAGAAATGTGGCAAATCCCCTGTGTTTTTGGACCCTGACCCCGCGGATCTGCGTGAGGGGTGGCACCGAATTTCAGAAATGTGGCAAATCCCTTGTGTTTTTGGACCCTGACCCCGCGGATCTGCGTGAGGGGTGGCACGGAATTCCAGAAATGTGGCAAATCCCCTGTGTTTCTGGACCCTGACCCCGCCGATCTGCGTGAGGGGTGGCACGGAATTCCAGAAATGTGGCAAATCCCTTGTGTTTTCGGATCTTGACCCCGCCGACCTGCGTGAGGGGTGGCACCGAATTTTAGAAATGTGGAAAATCCCCTGTGTTTTCGGATCTTGACCCCGCCGACCTGCGTGAGGGGTGGCACCGAATTTCAGAAATGTGGCAAGTCCCATGTGTTTTCGGACCTTGACTTCGCCCAGGAGGGCCCAGGAGGCTCCAGGAGAGCCCAGGAGAGCCCAGGAGGGCCCAGGAGAGCCCAGGAGGGTCCAGGAGGACCCAGGAGGCTCCAAGAAGCCCAAGGAGGGCCCAGGAGAAGCTCCAGGAGGCTCCAGGAGAGCCCAGGAGGGCCCAAGAGGTCCAAGGAAGACCCAGGAGGGCCCAGGAGCCCTTTCAAGGGATCGTGGCCCTGGGAGCGCTGACGTGCCGTGGGGGGCCAGAATTCAAAGGATGTCTCAGGCAAAATGCTTGTTTTCACGTCCCGCTCGCAGGAATTCCGAGGATGTCTCGCGCGTGCCGCGTCCCGCGCGCAGGAATTTCGCGGATGTCTCGACTAATTCGTTTGTTTTGCCAGGATTTCCTTGGATTTTGGCAGGATGTCTCGAGCGAAACGCTTGTCCCCAGCACGTTCCGTAGCGCGTCCCCTTGGCACGTCCCGCGGTGCGTCCCCATGGCACGTCCCTTGGCACGTCGCTGGGCGCGTCCCTTGAGACGTTCCGCGGCGCGTCCTCCTGGCATGTCCCCCTGTCAATTAGCTCTGGGGCAGCTACTCTGTGTTCAGGCAGCTGGAGCTTAAGATCGAGATCAGCTCGGTCAGGACTCGGATGCAAAGAAGGACTCGATCCACGAGGCTATAGAGCACAATCGCGGCATGGCGCATCGCAATTCAGCACGGCGCAGCACAGCACAGCCCTCGGCACGGTACATCAAGATCGATACACTCAGCATTGCAACTTGGCACGTTCCTTGGCACGTTCCGTGGCGCGTCCCCTTGCGAGTCTCCCTTGCACGTCGCGTGGCGCGTCCCCTGGCACATCCCGTGGCACATCCATTGGCACGTTCCGTAGCGCGTCCCCTTGGCACGTCCCGCGGTGCGTTCCCATGGCACGTCGCCTGGCGCGTTGACTGGCGCGTCCCCTGGGACGTTTCGCGGCGCGTCCTCCTGACATGCCCCCCTGTCCATCAGCTCTGGGGCAGCTACTCTGTGTTCAGGCAGCTCGAGCTTAAGATCGAGATCAGTTCGGTCAGGACTCGGATGCAAAGGAGGACTCGATCCATGATGCTATAGAGCACATTCGCGGCATGGCACATCGCAATTCAGCACGGTGCAGCACAGCACAGCCCTCGGCAGGGTACATCGAGATCGATACACTCAGCATTGCATTTGCCCGTCACCCAATCAGGTGTCTTTGAAAACGCTGCCATGTGTTACAGTTCTATATTCCTTTCCGGGTTCGTGGGTCGATCATGTTTAAATATTTATACATTTTATGTATATATATTATCATTTTTATTATTATCATCATTATTATCATTATTATTATTATTATTTTGATTTTTTGTTTTCGTCGAGAATCCCCCTGTAGGGGGACAGGCCCGACTTAAACCCCAGTCGGTGCATACGGCACGATAGCGGATGACAGCGGAGGAAGTCTCAAGCAGGAGACGCATATTGAAAGCGGGCCGCCCTCGGTCCGTACACCTGTTGCACATGTTTGACCCTTTGGCCCCAGAGGTCCTGGAAGTCTTAAGCGAGATCCCCCTTTTGAAAATGAGATCGCCCTCGATCTGTATAATCGTTGGAGGCTTCCAAGACAACTGTGCGCGCCGCTCGGGCGAGAGCCCCATTTCGAAAACGAGCGCCGTCCAGCCGTTTGACAGTTCAGATATTTGAAGACGAATGTGCGCGGCGCTAAGGCTACATTCCGAAAGTGGATTGCCCTCACTCCGTGTAGTTCTTGGAGTTTTCCAGCTTCAGGGTGTAAGCGGTGGGGAAGTCAGACGACACGGCCAGTCTGGCCTCTGGGTCCTTTTCTTCTGGGCGATCTGGGAGGCATCTCAGGCCGCTTGGGCTTTGGGAGGCCCGAAAAGGCGAGGGAGCGAACACGCGTCGACACAAAAGGTACACAACTTTTCTGGATCCTCCTGGACCGTCCCGGGGACCGAGGACCTGCGACCGGGGACTGGGGACCAGGGACGGAGCCAGGGGACCCGGAACTGGGGATCGGGACCGGGGACCATGCACCGGGGACTGGGGACTGGGGACCAGGGACCAGGCAATGGGGAGCGGGGACTGGGGACAAGGGGGCTGGGACTGGGGACTGGGGACTGGGGGCGGGGACCGGCGACCAGGGACTGTGGACCGGGGACCGTGGACCAGTATCGTAATCGTCATCCGACCGTTGTCAATAGAGCAGTCCTCATCATCAGCATGATTATCCTCCTCCATTTTGGCTCAACGTCCGCGAGGTGAGTGCATCTCCTCCTGGCATCTCAATCGAACAACTGCTCTTTCTTACCCTTCACATCTGCTCTTTCTTACCCTTTCAAGCCATAGTCGCCTCAGTCATGGCGTACAAGCTAAGCATCGCGACGGCGTCCACGTTCGCTTCCATGGTGGGCGCCGAGCTGCATCTCGTCCAGGTGTCCGTGCACGGGTCGGACGGCACTGAGGCGTCCACGCCAGCAGCCATCACGACAGACGAGCAGACGACGGATTTGTGGTTGCCAGTGCTGAGCACTGATCATGCGGGTGGCACCGTCGGTAGGTATTTCAATTTCGATTGGGTGGCGGAGCTTGGATCTGGAACGGTTTACTGGCCAGATTTGAGGCAATGCCGCGGTGGGGTGGAGCTTGCGGTTGGTTCTGGTGTGTTGTGGCAAGGTGCCAATGGTGGAACGGCCGGCAATTCTCATGGACGTTTCGACAGTGCAAGTGAATCTGCGATTCATCGTGATTGGAAAGTGGGTGATATCGCTACAAATGGAAACTGTCAGCCCAGTCCCACGCCCAGTCCGACGCCCAGTCCGACCCCTAGCCCCACGCCAAGCCCGACGCCGTACCCGACGGCCTTCCCGACGCCGTATCCGACGGCTGACGCCCCGCTATTCGCATGCGATTTCGATGATGCTTCGGATCTTGGCAAAAACACTGCTGGTACGGAATCCACGGGTTTGCGCACGTTCTACGGGTCTTTTAACCAGACGTCTGGCAAAAACAGCGTTGGAGCTGTTTCCTTCGAGAGCTTTTCAGGTGCAGCAGAATTCTCAGTTGGAGCGACGGGCGATACCTTCAGTATGTTGTTGTGGATGGACATGCGGGCACACAATCCGTTTACTTACGGTCGGTCTTACCTGATTGATTTTAGACCTAACGGGCAAGGAGCATTATATTTCGACAGCGATAACACTATTAAATTTAACAGCATGTACGGGAATTGCCAGGGTGAGGCTTCGTGGGAGAGATCATTTGCCTACGCGCCAGCGTTTGACACATGGGTGCATTTTGCTATCGTCTCAGACCCTTCAGGGACGCGCCTGTTCAAAGACGGTACATTGTTGTACGAAGCTCTCGCATCGAGTTGTGGCACATCGTACAGCACCGCTTTGGTCGACAAAGCAGTTCTTGGCTCTTACTTCGGATCAGTTGGCAATTCAGGGTCGTACTTCTTGGATGCTGCCATCGACGACCTCCAGTTTTACAGGTCGGCGTTATCAGCGCAAGAGGTACACGACATCTACGCTGCGACGCCAGCACCGACGCCGGCGCCTATTCCCGCGCCCCTGACGGCCGATCCGACGCCACACCCAACTGCCTTCCCGACGCCTTACCCGACGGCGTTCCCGACGCCGTACCCGACGGCCTTCCCGACGGCCGACCCGACTTCGTACCCGACGGCCTTCCCGACGCCGTATCCGACAGCCTCAAGCCCTAAGGCCGTCCCGGCGACAGTGTCGTCTGCAGTTGGCGATCCGCATCTGCAGAACATTCATGGTGAGCGGTTCGACCTGATGAAGACGGGCAGGCACGTCTTGATCCATATTCCACGAAGGGACGATAAGAACACTCTGCTTCGTGTGGACGGGGACGTGCAAAGGCTGGGTGGGCAATGCGCTGACATTTATCCGTAAGGGCTTCGCTCCATGCCGCCGGCCCCCTGTCTCGGATAATGGGAGATGCAAAAGGTAAATCATGAGGTCTGGGCGCCGCCGTGAAGCAGTGTCGGGACCTGTTTGTTTTTCGACCCTGACCCTACGGATCTACGTGAGGGGTGCCACGGAATTTCAGAAATGTCGCAAATCCCATGTGTTTTTGGACCCTGACCCCACGGATCTGCGTGAGGGGTGCCACCGAATGTCAGAAATGTGGCAAATCCCATTTGTTTTTGGACCCTGACCCCGCCGATCTGCGTGAGGGGTGCAATCGAATTTCAAACATGTGGCAAATCCCTTGTGTTTTTGGACCGTGACCCTGTCGATTGTGTGAGGGGTGCCACCAAATTTCAGAAATGTGGCAAATCCCATGTGTTTTTGGACCCTGACCCCGCCGATCTGCGTGAGGTGTATAAATTTTCACCCACCCCCAGCAATTCAGAGCACACGCTCAGGGCGTGCTAAACCTGCCCGTTTGGGCCTCCCCCCCTCCTGCGGTCCATCAACAAGGAACACTAAGCAGAAAGAAGCAGAACTGTAACAGTGGAAACTGGAAGCTGCAAGTGGTACAGGAAACTGCGAACCTTAGGCCTACAGCCTGGTGGCCCCACAAGGGGGCCGGCGGATTTCCAAGAGCTGAACATCACAGGGTCGTGGGCGAATGTGAAACGCGCTGGCGGTTTTCACTACAGCGCTCAGGTCATCGGCTACCACCGCCCCCGCTGGGTCAAGTTCGGGACAGTCCATGTGAAGGTCGCCCACGGGCGCACACAACAGGGCTTCAGGTATCTAAACCTCTACGTGAAGAACCTCGGTCGCGCCGGGTATCAAGTCGGAGGTTTACTCGGCGAAGATGACCACACCAAGGAAGCGATACCGCCCAAGGCGTGCCACCACCGGGTCGCCTTATAAACAAGGCGTTGCGATGGCTTCTACCTCAATGCTGTACTGAGCGGGGTGCATGGCTTCTCCTCCTGTTCCTCCGCTCCCGGATGAGGCAAATGAGCCAGCATGGCCACATGCCTATTGCTGCCCGGCCACATGCCTATTGCAAGTTTTGGGGTCTGAAGGTTTCTTCGGACACCCATCCATATTCTGATTTGGGTGGACTCGCTGCTCAGCTGGAGCAGCAGGGTTGCCCTCTGTACACGCGCTGCTGCGCCAGCTCCACTGAGACTTCCCGTGGCTTGCCTCTTGCTGCAGCGTCTAGTACAGTGATTATTGTCTTGACGTGTCGGGAAACACGCCTTACACATTCTTTTGAGTCCCATTACGACTTGGCCTCCCCGTTGGCGCGCTGGGGTGTGCCGGCCTCCTCGAAGAGTTAGCTGGCTTCATCATTAGGGGGAAGTCATAGTCTGGGCGCCGAACAGATTTCTTCGCCCCAGGGCCTCAAGGTTTTCCTTTGAGGCATGGGCTGTATGCGCGCGCGCGTGCAGCAAAGGCTTTGTCCAGAGCCGTTCGTTCCAGCCTTCCTCGCGTGCCCCCTATCCACATCCTCCTCCTCCTCCTCCTCCTCCTCCTTCCTCTCTCTTGGCATGTGTCCCCTCTTCCATTTTCCATGTGTCATGCGTTTTGCAGCGTCTGCGGCGGATCCCCAGCCCATCCCAGAGTTGTCCGCTCACTGCGGGTTCTCTTCGATGTCGCTGATGCGGTAACGTGGCCGCGCCTGGAGAGCGCATGTTCTTCCCTTTTCCTCCCTTCTGTCGAGGACTGTGTCCTCGACCTCTGCCTCTTCCACTTGTTTGTTGTTTCCTCTGATCTGTCAGCCACCCCGTTCCGGATGCGCGCGAAGCTCATCTTCATGGTTCTCTTCGTCCCCATCATCACCATCATTAGCATCACCACCATCACCACCACCACCATCATCATCATCATCATCATCATCATCATCATCATCATCATCATCATCATCATCATCATCATCATCATCATCATCATCATCATCATCATCATCATCATCCTTATCATCAACGTCATCCTCCTCTTCATCATCGTCATCACCATCACCATCATCATCATCATCATCAACACCAGCATTATCATTACACCTGAGAAGACCCAATCAGTGGATGATTTGAACATTGATATTATGGATCTTGAGATCGATTGTAAGATCGATAATGAGATCGATATTGTAATCGATAGTGACGACGATTGTAAGGTCGATCGTGAGACCGAGAGTGACATCGATTCAATGAGATCGATAGTGAGATCGATCGCGAGATCGCTCATGCGATCTCTAGTGAGATCGCTTGTGGGATTAATAGTGAGATCGATTGTGAGATCGATGGCGAGATCGATCGCGAAGTCGGTCATGAGATCGATGGTGAGGCCGATCGATAAGAAGATCGACCAGGAACCCGGGAACCCGGGAACCTCGCCGCCCTCCGAAATCGGCCCGGAACCCGGAACCGGGAACTCGGGAACCCGGAACCAGGAACCTTGGGAACCCGGGAACCCAGCCTGCCACCAACATCGGCGACCTGTGGGCGGCGCAGCCTGCCTGTGCCAAAGCGGCTGCGTCTGTAGGGCTCATGCCGACTTTTCCGATTGCGGTTTTCCGCCGGTCCGAATGAGATCGGTCGCCGATCCGATTTGACGATTCGATTTTATAGGCTTAAACCACATCCGCCGACCCCTCTATAAACTACTGCGCCCACGAGTGCATTCCACGAGGCTTGTCCGATTCCTGAGAGGTTTTTGGGGACGTTTGGGGGCTCTGTTCGGGCTCCCTGGGAGCTTCTTGGGGCGTGTTGGGGGCTTCTTGGGGCAACCTGGGGGCGTCTTGGGGCCGAAGGCTGGAAATGTGGGTTCGGGTTCCCCCCGTGGGCCCCCTTTGGCGCCGTCCGGGGGCCCCTGGGGCCGTCATCGGGGCTTCTTTGGCGGTCTTGGGACCCATGTGGGCCGTCTTGGAGCTGTCGTAGTGGTCTTTTGGGCCGTCTTGCACGGTGTGAAAGCGCAAGAAGCGAATATGTTTAAAATATACGTTCTCCCAAAGGGGAATCGGGCAACTTTCACTTCTTCGGTGCCTTTTGGGAGACCTCTTGGGGGCCTCTTGGGTGGGGCGTTTTGGAGGCACTTTGGGCCGTCTGGATGCCATCTTGGGCGTCTTGGAACGATCATTCGACGATTCGGGGCCCTCTTGGATCGTCTTGGGGCCCACTCGGGGCCCTCTTGGCCCGTTTTGGGGCCTTCTATGCTCCCATGGCGCGTTCGTCCGGGGCCGGGGGGGGTCAAATCTCCAGTTTGGGGTCCCTGGGGGGGGTTTATGGGGGGGGAACCATCCCACACGCCTAGAGATTCATAAGGGGTCGGCGGATTCTGGGCTCTCCTGCTTCTGCCGCAGTGCTCATGGCCGCCAGGTGTGGTTCCATGGCTCGTCGTCGTCGTCGTCGTCGTCGCCGTCGTCGCCGTTGTCCGCCTCGTCGCATTCCACGACTGCGCGGCAGGCGGGTTGAGCGCGCGCACCTGCCCGGGGCCCTGCTGATCTCCCTGCTGTTCACCACCTGCCTCGTGAGCAGCATCAGCGGCCTCAACCGCGTCCACGTTCCGATGGCCGGCGGCTGGCTGGGGAGGATCAGGGGCAACGACACGGATACGGGGACTGCCCAGGGGGGGGTCAATCGCCGATATGTGGGCGATGTATCGCCGATTCCGAGCCAATGCCCCCCCTGAGCCAGTCCCCCTGTGGGAAGTGAGAGGGGGCGGTCTATTCAGAAGGCCCAGAAGTCCTCCGGCCCAAGCCTCCCCCGAAGACGCAGCAATGCCTCAGAAGGCCGGAGGGCTTCTGGGAAGCCCCGCCGCCTTCTGAGAAGGCCTTATCCTTCTCGCTTCCCCCCCTCGCTCGCCGCCGACCTGAGACCCTCAGAGGAGCTGGGCGCAGTCGGGCCGGCGTAATCACGACGAGGATAGTCGGTTCCAGAGCGCTCCGGAGCGCTATGGAGCGGCCGCGGCGCTCCATGTACCATTCGGGCCTGCTGGCTCTTAGAGGCCCTGAGCTACCACTGCCTTGCCCGGCTTTGTCTCGTCCCGTCTTCGTCTTTCGCAGGGTCCCAGACTTCAGCGTCGCGAGCAGAACAGTGCAGACGTGCTCTCCCGCTAATTATATCTCGGCGTCTGATGCCTTTTTTGGGGCCTGGAGGCTTACGAGCGAAACACTCGCGGTGCATAGCTGCTCCCGAGGATGGTGCCGCCCTTTTATCCGATCTCTGCGCTGATGTCTTCGGGGTGTATTCAAGCATATCACGTTCCGCCTGTAGGAGACGGCTGTCAACCGATGCCAAGCGATGCTATGAATGAGCATGCAGGAGTAAGAGGATAACGAACGATGACAAGCTGAGCACATCTCGACACGTGAGCGCCTTAGCTCCAGAGCCCAGTTCAGCGCACCGTGAAAGAACCACGACGCCGAAGATCTGGGGGAGATGCAAGCGGTCAGGCCGCGAGACTGCCTCGGGGATATCGCCCTCCGCCGTTCTTCTTCCGCGGCCCCCCCGTCGGTCCTCCGCCGATTCCCTCGGGATTCTCCGGGTCAACCGCAGGGACGGGAGGATAGAACCGTGCTTCGTGGTTTGGGCCAGAGCGTTGCCCTTCTCTTCAGAGGGCGGCGCGGGAGCGCGAAGATCTGTCGTGCTGCATGCAGTGCGAGATGCGAAGTCGGCGATCTGTATTCTCCACTGGCCTCGCCTCCTCGAGAGGCTTCAGATGCTGGGACTCTTGGCGTCCAGCTTGTGAGCTGCGGAAGCGGGAGCATTGCCAACTCAGCAGAGCCAAGCGTGAAACAGAGGTCTTGCGACGAGAATTTGTGCCTGCGTCGGCATTCTTGTGGGAAGACGAGTCGATGAGTCGTCGTACACCTATACATGCACTTCCTGTGATTCACTCGTTTACGCCACACCGCCGAGTCCTTCCGGGCTTTTTGGGTGCGTTGTCGAGAAAGGTTCGTTGTGCTGCGCTTGAGGGAGCTTATTGGGAGCTCTGGTGGGCCTGGTGTGGCCCCTGGGTCGTCATGGCGCGTGTGGAGGGCTCGTGGAGCCTATTTTAAGGGTGCTTTCTGCGCCCTCTCCGGCTGGTTTGGAGCTCTCTGTGATCCCTGTGGCACACCAGAGGTCTGACTCTTGACTCTCACCAGAAAAGCCACCGTCGTCCTTGACCTCTTCGGCCTCGCCCTTCTCCCTCCTCCTCCTCCTCCTCCTCCTCCTCCTCCTCCTCCTCCTCCTCCTCTACCTCCTAGGTGGCTCGCGGCGGGCCGAGCCGTTTTGCCCCGCGGCGGGGCACGGCGGGGCCCGAGCGCGATAGCCCCCAGCGCCGCCCGTGGTGGGGCGGGCGCGACGGCGGCTGCCGACTGCTGGGGCGGTCGCGGTCGCCAGCGTGGCATCGGCGCGCAGCGCCGCAGATGCATGCGGATGCGGGCGGGCAGACAGGGCGCGGGGGCGTACCTCGTCCCGACGCCTGCCAGCACTGCGGCTGCCGCAAGAACGAATCCTGGTGGTCGTGGTGCTGCTGCCACTGCAGGCAGCCGCTGGTCCTCGTCGGCAACGGCCCGCCTGGCCCTGGTGGCGCTGGCGGCAGCGGCGCAGCTGGCCACGCGCGCAGGCCGCCGAGCATAGGCGCTGGAGGCCGAGGCGGCCCGCCCGCCCCGCCCTGGCGTGAGCGTGGCGACGCGGGCGCCGCGTCTGCCAGCGCGCGCGAGCCTTCCGCGGGCCGAGGCAAAGGTGGCCGCCGCGCTCGCGCGCCGAGGGGAACACCAGCTGGAGCCGAGGACCCTGAGGAGGCCCAACTCGCCCAGCTGGTGGCACTGCTTCGTCTCAGCGGCGAAGGACCAGAGGTGGCCAAGTACCAGGCGCTGCTCGACGCGATCAGGGCTCAGAGAGCAGCCAGGCCCATGTCCGTCGACGAGGCTGCCAAGGCCAAGGACGCAGCGGCGGCGGCGCTCCAGGCCGCCTTGGAGAAGGCTGAGGGGCTGCAGCAGCAGCAGCAACTGGACGAGGCCAAGGGGTGCGTGGCCGAGCGCTCCGAGGCCCTAGCGCGCGCCACCGAGGCCTACACGGCGGCGGTGCAGGCGCTGGCGACGACGGTGGCATTGCAGCCAGCGGCCACGCCCACAGTGCCGAAGCTCAGCATCTCGGCCGTCCTGGCTGGCGAAACGGCGTGGTCGCTGGGCGACGAGGGCCTCTTCGGCCTGGAGGAGCTGGACGGCTACGTGGTCGAGGACAGCGACCGCCAGGAGGCACGGCGTCGGCGACAAGACCTACAGGACAAGTTCGGCACCCTGGCACGCGAGGCCTTCGGCCAGATCAAGGCGGACGCCCAGAAGCTGGGGGAGGCTCATCGTGCGCAGCGCGAACGCCTCAATACCAAGAAGCGCAGGACCGACGGGGCCGAGGACGGCGACCCTGCTGCCGAGCGGGCGGCCGCAGCAGCGCCGGCGGCGGCACGCGATCGAGGCGGACGCCCCAGCGGCAGCCGCGGTGCCGCCCGCGGCCGCGGCCTCGGCGACGGCTGCGGCAGCGGCGACCGAGGCCTCCGGCTCCCCGCCACCCTCGCCAGCCCCAGACGTCCTGGCACAGGGGCGGGCGCGCTTGGCGGCAGCCGGGAAGGCAGCAGGGGGCACTCCGCCAGCCAAGGCAGCCCCGCCAGCAGCAGCAGCCAAGGGCTGCGGGCGCAGTGGCGGGGCGACAGCGTGAGCTCCGCTTCGCCCGACGCACGAGGCGTGGCCTGCGCCGTCGTGCGCCTGCGCTCGCGGCGCCCCCAGGCGACCTGGGCGGGCGCGCCAGGCAGGCAGGCTGCCCCTGCAGGACAGCCAAGGACCAGGACCCCGAGCTTAGGCGAGCGCTCGAGCTGCAGTGGGCCCTGGAGCGGGCCCTGACGACCTTCACAGGGCACTGGATCGAGGGCCCGCAAGTTTTGGATGACGACAGAGACGCGCTCCACTGGCGGAGGCACTGCGTCCCGTTGTCGCTCACTACCTCTCGCACCCTGCGATGGCGCCTCTCGTCCACGAGCGCGCCCAGCATGACGGCCGCGGGGGCGTGGCCACGGCGCAGCTGGACATGGCGATGGAGATTTGCGACCAGGCCTTCAGACAGCGTCGCTCCCACAGGATGCGCTATTGGGCATGGCTGCGCATGCTGGAGGCGCACGACTACGACGAATGGGTGCGCCAGCGTGCTGAGCATGCCGAGGCCATCGCGAGGGAGTCGGAGGACCTGGGCAACGGCCGTGGCATCCGCCACGTTATGAAGCGCACGGAGCTGGAGGTCAACTCAGGGGAGTGCGAGGCAAGCCATGCCGTCTTCTACGATCACGAGCTCGTGTCGGTGTTCGGCTACTCGGGGGAGTGCCACGACGCCAACAGGACCTCACCTACCTGTTCTACCACGACCAGTCCGCCCACCACTGCGACCTCTGGCACGAGTCGCACGCGAGGACGGGGCCGTCGAAGCTCGAGACCAGGGGCCGACTCCACTATGGCTGGCGCTGTGAGCGTGGAGGAACCTAGCGGCTCCGTGGGGCCGACAGGGGGCCCCACAGTCGCAGCGCCGACGCTCAAGGAACACGTCGGTGGCGACGAACTCCTTCGGCCAGAGGCTTCACCCCGCAGCGTGCGGCCCTCTTCGGAGGTCGAGCCACCTCGGGGTTCCCGCAGCGCGCGGCCCGCTTCGGAGGTCGAGCCGCCTCGGGCATGGACTGGAGCATCATCCCCTCCCCGCAGCGTGCGGCCCTCGTCAGAGGTCGAGCCACCTCGGGGCACCCGCAGCGCGAGGCCCTCCACGGAGGTCGAGCCGCCTCGGGCAAGGACTGGGGCATCAGCCCCGAGGGGCAACTGCGACACCATGACGATCATGACGGTGAATGTCACGGGCCGGGGATCCTGCCTCGAGCAGCTGGAGCGCGGCCACGTCGACGACGGGGTGCAAGCCATCTTGCTGCAGGAACACCGCCTTCACGACGACCTACGACTTGCAGCGGCAGTGCGTGCAGCCAAGCGAGCGGGCTGGGTGGCCGACCTCATCCCAGCGTCCGTCACGGACGTCGGCGGCGTGTCCTCAGGAGTGGGGATACTGGTGCGGCCCTGGGTGCGGATGCGACGCGTCGAGTTCAGCGACGACCGCATCTCCATCCGCTGCTCAGCTCGCATGGGCTTCTGGATGACCTCGCTGGGCTCGACGGCGGGCGCGCTCATGGTCTCGGCGTACTTCCACACTAACCAGGATTTGAGCGACTTCAACCTGGACATGCTCACCAACCTGGGCTCTGTCATCAGGGCCATGCATCGCCCCTTCGTGGTGGGGGCCGACTGGAACATGATACCCGACGTGGTGAACGAGGCCCACCTGCTCCCCGCAGTGGGGGCACGTCTGGCGTGTTCGGGGGATGCTACCTGCATTGCGGCGACCTCGGCGCGGAAGCTCGATTACTTCTGCGTGGGCACGCCCGTCCAGAGCGTCAGCAGGCGCGACCAATTCGACGTCGGGACTCACCGCGCCGTCCTCCTGCAGCTGGCACTGCCCAGGCCTGGCGGGCTGGTGGCGCGGGTGCACAAGGCGCGCGCTTTCCCTGCCCAGGCCTTGATCGGACCTCAGCTGCCTGGACCAGACTGGGTTGACGTTCATGCCGACCTGGACTCAGTGGCCACGCCAGCGGGCCCAGAGGCGGCCTGTGCGAAGGTCCTGGACAGATGCGAGGACGAGATGCTGAGGCACTCCGACCTGGAAGGCACGCGCGAGGCCAGCATATACAGCGACAGGAGCGAGGGCGCGAGGCTGGTCCAGACGCAGCTGGAGCGCCACCGCTCCAGCAGCTGGCAGCCCGCCGGGCGGTCAGACCCAGCCGACGCGCACTGGGGGTGGCTGGCGGACAGGGTGCAGGAGTGGCGGCTGCTCTGCGCTGGGGGACAAACAGCTCGGGCCCGCGCGAGGCGCCTGCAGGTGAAGCTGCTGCGCTTCAAGCCACCAGTCCCTGGGTGCGAGCAGACGGTGTGGCGTACCTGGCGGCGGCTGGCGCGGCGCCTGCACTGCCTCCACGACGTCGAGTGCGACGAGCTGCTGGCCCTCTTACGCCGTCATGCAGCGACCGCAGCAGGGAGGGCGTCGTACAGGCGCTGCAAGGCCTGGCTCGACTGGACGCGCGATGCCACCGCAGTGGACGGCATGCGCAAGGCGTTTCGCTGGATCCGCGAGCTTGCCCCATGGGCGGCGGCGCGGTGGGCGCCTGCCGTGGGGCTGCAGACGGCGCAGGAGACGGCGGATGCGGCCATCAGCCCGTGGCGCGCCCTGTGGAGCCAGGGCGAAGGGCTTGAGGCGATCCGCTGGCCAAGGGAGCTAGGCGACACGCCCCCCCTGCCGACGCCCGAGGAGCTGCGGAAGGTGGGCCGCTCCTTCCCGCGCATCACAGGCCTGGGGGGCGACGCCTTCCACCCGCGGCACGTCGCCTTCCTATCGGACGGCGCGCTGATGGCCCTGACGACCGTCTGGCGGCACATGCTGGTCCTCGACCACGTGCCGAAAGCGTTGGCCGTGCTGCAGATGGCGCTCGTCCCCAAGTCCGACTCGGGGTTCCGCACCATCGGGCTCTTCGCGGGCTCCCTGAGGCCCTTCGCGCGCTGGGCGCGCGGCACGCTCGGCGCCCGCTGGGCCAGCGACCACCAGAGGGACTACGTCTACGGTACGGCTGGCCAGAGCTGTGAGACGTGTGTGTGTGTGTGTGGATCCAGGCGGCCAACGCGGAGGTGGCGACGCACCGCAGGCGGGCGGCATGCACGGTGCTCATGGACCTCTCTAAGGCCTACGAGCACATCCCGTGGGCGCTGCTGGTCCAGCGCGCCCACGCCATGGGCCTCAACATGATGCTGATGCGGGTGCTCGTCAGGCTGTATGATCTGCCGAGGCTGGTCACCGTGGACGGCGTCGCCATGGGCTGGTGCAGCCCGCAACGCGGAGTGGTGGCGGGCTGCAGTTTCGCCGGCCTCTGCAGGCGCATCTTCCTGGTCCCGCGGCTCGACGAGATCGTGGCGCTCGGCACGGTGGACGTGGGCAACACTGTTGACGACATCCAGCTCAGCAAGATCGGGCAGTCCAGGGTCGTGGCGGCCAACGTCAGCGCTGCCTACAAGAGGATTCGAGACGACCTCGCGGCGGACGGGCTCGTAGCCAACGACGGCAAGGGCGTGGTTCTGCCCAGCTCAGCCGACTGCGGCCGCGAGGTCACACGGCGCTGCCGCCCCCTGTGGGGCAAGCTCATGAGCTCGGCGAGGAACCTGGACATCGACTACGCCAGCGGGCGCCGTGCTGGAGTGAGCACGCGGGCCAAGCGCGTTGCCGCCGTCCTTCGCCGTGCTGCACGCATACGTGTGCTGCGCGCGGCCCGAGGGATAACAATGCAGCTGGTCAGCTTGGGGCTGGCCCCAGCGGGATGTTGGGGAGTGGGCGTGACGGGGAGGGCGTGGAGCGGGATCGAACCGATGAGGCGAGCTGCACACTCTGCCCTGTTCGTGCGCACAGCTCGTCGCTCCCTCGACGTTGACCTCCACCTCGCCCCTGCCTCCCCGTGGTCGGTAGACCCTGCCTACGCGTGCGCGGCAGGACCCATGCTTATGTTGGCCCGAGCGATCTGGTCCTCGTGGATTCCCCGGGACTTGGTTGCCAGATTGATGTTTGCTTCGGGGGCCGCTTTCTTGGCCGACCCGTCAAAACGCGACTGGCCCCTAGTCAAGGGCCCGATCTCTGCCGCCGTCGCCAGCTGCCGTCGGATCGGATGGAGGCTCGGCCCAGGAGTGTGCATGCTTTTAACCCACGAGGGGGACAAACTCGACCTCGCTCGTCTTTGCCCCCGTTCAGTGCTGCGCGTTGTTCGTTTTGCCATTGAGGACTGGCTAATGGATCGTGCTCACAGGGGATGCGAGTATTTGTCGAGCCTCTCCCACCGTCCCTATCTGTTCCCCATCCGCAGGCTCTGCAACGGTGCGTGTGGCCCCGACTGGACCCCATCGGCACCAGGCCAGCCTCCGAGCGATTGCTGCGAACGGGATCTGGGACCAGGCTCGTAAGTTTCGACACGGTCGGACGACCACTCCGTCGTGCCCCCTGTGTGGGAGCTGCCCAGGCATTTTCGCCGCGTGGATTGCGGGCGAGTGCCTGGCCACCTGGCAATTCGTGCGTGAATATGACCCCCCCCCTCCGTCAGGTCGGGTCTCCGCGAGCACCCCGATTGGGCCCTCTGGAGGCGCGGCCTGGTCCTTGACCCTCGCCCTTGGGTGCTCGGCCTCCCCCTCTCCCTCCACGTCTGCTGGCTCAAGCGCCCACTGGGAGGCCACTTCGACGGCGAGGCCTTCGGCGACGGCTCGTGTGCGTCGCTGGTGCAAGGCGACCAGCGCCTCAGTCGTGCAGGCTGGTGTGTAGTGCAGGTTGACGCCCGAGGGGAACTCGTGGCGTCCCTGTGCGGTTTGCTGCCTGGTCTGCACCAGGCATCGGACCTAGCCGAGGCATGCGGCTTGCTCGTGTATCTCACGCATGTCTCGCTCGGCCCCTTTCGTTACCACACGGACTGTGAGTGGGTGGTCGCGAGTTTTCAGCGTGGCCGCTCCGAGACCACGGGCGCCGCGTGCGAGGGCGCCGACGTGTGGTCTCTGATATGGGATCGGGTGGACGACCTGCGGGGGGGGGGGGGGGGGCTGTGGAGGTGTCGAAAGTCAAGGGCCACGCCCGCCGCCGTCATGACGACGAGCAGGAGCTGGGTGCGGTTGCGCGGTGGGGGAACCATCGCGCAGATGCTGGCGCTCGTGTGGGTGTTGCTCTGCATCCGTCGGAGCCGAGGCTAGCGCACGTGTGCAGCGCTCCTTTAAGCTGGTCACGTTTGTGGCCAAGTTCCTGGCCAGGACGTTGCAGGCGGTCGGCCCTTAGTCGCAGTCGGCGCCCCGCCATGGGCAGCTGCGGCGGGCGCAGAAGAGGGGGCCGACGCCTGCCCTCTCGGCGGACACGGAGCCGTCCCCTGGTGTGCATGTGCCTGTGCCTGCGCCCACGGGCGGTGTCGGATGCGCGCGGTGCTTTCGCGTGGCACGGCACCGTGGGGCCTTCGATGCGCCCGCGTGTGCCCCAGGCGGAGGCCACCGCGTCTGGCATGTAGGCCAGTTCGTCTTCTGTGCCAGCTGCGGGGCGCACTCGAGCGAGAATGCGCAGCTGCTGGCGCAACCCTGCCACGGTGGAGTGCACCCCGAGACACGGCCACGCTTGGACCGTCTCTGGGAGGGCCGCCACCCTCGCACTGGGCGGCCGCTGCTGCCGACTGACCAGGGTCAGCTGAGGCCGCGCCCATTCGGCGAGTTCGTCATCGACGCCACCCTCGGGGGCTTGGTCGTGGAGGATGACGATAGCGCCGAGTAGGGGTGGCCTCCTGACCCGACCTCGTGCGGCACTCCCTCTGGGAGGTGCCCGAGCTTTTTCCTTTCGCGTCGGGCTTTCGCCTGAGTCTGCTTGCGTAGCCAGCGCATGCATGCGGCCCCGTCTGGGTAACTCCTCTACCTCCTCCTCCTCCTCCCCCACTCCCTTTCCCTTACTCTTTCTCTCCCTGCTGCTGCTCGTCATCCTCACTCCTCGCATTAGAGGCGTGCCAGAAGACGATCGGCGATCAGGATGCACTTGTGCAGGAGGATATCAAGACCGTCATTTTTGGGATGAGCCCAAGTTGGAGCACCCCGAAGTGTTGTTTCCCCCCCCTCCGACCACCCTAACCCCACACTTTGCAAACCCCAACTGGAGCGTGTGGAGGGGGGGTCCATCGACCTCCGTGGGTCTGGTGCTTGCATGGGCGGTTCCTGTATGAGGCACCCCATCCGTGATCTTAGCTCGGCGGCGAGCGAGGGTGGGATGTGAGAAGGGGCGAGCCTTCTCAGAAGGCTCGGAAACCCCCTGGCCTTCTGAGAAGTTTTCTAAGCCTTCCATGAGGATGCAGAAACCTTTCAGAAGGCGTGCGGTTTTCTGAGAAGTCCCGCCGCCTTCTGAGAAGGCCTTCTCCTTCTCACTCCCCCCCCTCGCTCGCCGCCGATTGGCAGAGCGTCGTGTTCCTGAGTGTTCTTGGGTCCTTGCAATGGGCTGGCTGCGTATGCCGCAGGAGCGGTCCGGGGCAGCCTGCCTCAGATGCCCTGGACTGCGGATCATGAGGCGATGGCCTCCTTGCTCATCTGTCGGCGGCGAGCGAGGGGTGGACATGAGAAGGAGGAAGACTTCTCGGAAGGCAGCTGGGCTTCCCAGAAGCCCCCGGCTTTTGAGAGTTATTTTTGTATGCTTTCGGGGAAAGAGAACTTCTCAGAAGTCCGCGAGACTTCCGAGCCTTCTGAGAAGGCCCGCTCCTTTTCTCTTCCCACCTGGGCGCGCCGCCTCATGACGGTGGCCAAGCCATGCCAGACTAGTGAAACATCAGGTCTCTCGCACACGTTGATCTGCTGGTATGCGTTTGTGGGTCCATCACCCCACGAGAAGCGGGGTCATGATTCATTGAAATGCGACACACCAGCACATTGGTTTCGAGAAGTTATAGACATCTTCCCCCCGCCCCAAAAGAGGAATGCCATGTGAAACTAGCACGCAGAATCCCTAGCCAAGCACGCCCTCTCCTCGCACCCTCAACCTTCCCCGCTCCATTGTGATGAGGTGGACAGTACATTAGATAAAGTGGAGTTCTAGACGCTTCGCGCAACCCAACCAGCGGTCCTAATTCAGATCGTGGTATGCTGCTTTGCGACTTTCTGACGGCGTGCGGCTCCTCCGTATCGTTTGCGAATAACCAGCCCATCCAGAAACGGTACCCTTGCGAGTTGCCCTGGTCAGGGATGTGGAGGAGCATGCAGTGGAACAGAGGGGTTGGGGAAGACGCCGCACACCACGAGGGGGAGGACGCAGGAGGAATCAGATGAGGAGCCCGAGGGGCAGGGCTCGCTCTCGCTCAACGCTGGTATGGGAATGATCCGTGCTCGTCAACAACATGCCACCCCAAGTTGACCAAATCAAATGACTAATAAGGAGCATGGCAAAAAGAGACAGAGCGAGGCTGGTGCCTAGCAGAGCACGTCCAACTGAAGCCTCTCTCTGACCGCCCTGTCCCCCAAGGGCGGGCTCCCGAAAGAGCACTGGGCGCGGGGGCTCGCTGCCCCAGGGAACGACCCGCTCCCGGCGGCGGGCCTCCCGCCGGAGGCGAGTCTGAGCTCGGCTGGCCGCAGTCCTGGCCATTTGGTGAGAGGAGGGGGGGGAGGGTAGCATGAAGTCGGACTACAGGAGGAATATAGAAAAATAGAATAAAAAACGTCTGGGGACATTTTTTTGACTATTTCCGAGCATTTTTGGAGCATTCTTGGGGTATTTTCAATTTTTCGTCCAAAATCTCCCTGTAGGGGGACAGGCCCGACCTAAGGGTAGCAGGCGGGGGGGGGGCGGAGAGGGCGGAGGGGGGAGAGGTGACGAAGAGGGGGGGAACCAGCAGCCAGGACGCGGCCTGCTCTTCAGGGGATCCCAACATGAGATGAACAAGGGCCTGCTCCGACTTTGCTTCCTCGGGAGGCTTTGCTTGAGACATGACCTGTTGCTCTTCCGCTCGCGCCTCTTCGGGATCGGGCTCTGAGTCTGAATCCAAGAAACGGGACAGCTCGGGGTCAACCTTCCTGTGACGGCTCTCGAAAAGCCAGCGAAGTCGGGAGCGGGGGTCGAGGTCTCCGGAGCACCCTTCTCGAGCCGAACATAAAACGCACAAAGTGAACTTCCGACCTCCTCGAGGTCAGGGGGCAACCTCAGAAAATTCAGAGGAGGGAGGCTCGGAGGACAGGAGGAACCGGGTAGAATGGACGATACCCGACGCCAAGGCTTTACATAGACCAGCAGGGTACGTCTTCTTGGATGCCGAGAGAAACTGGCCTTGATGTTCCTACCTAATAAAGTCTTGTGGGCCCCTCTCCCATGGGAGCACCGTCCAGAACCTGGCAGAGGATGAGGATGAGGATGTGGAGGAGGAGGCGGAGGAGGAGGAGGAGGACGACGAGGGCGAGCAGAATGGCCTGAGTCTCGTTGGATGTTCCTTTAGACAGCTTCCGTGATTTCTCTTGGAGCGTTTTGGAGGCCTTTTGGCGGTGCTGGGGGTTTCTTAGAGCGACTAGGGCGGAAACCCAACTCGTTGGGTGTTGGCCCAAACGAGCCAGGGAACGAGCGCGCTCTCTCTCTGGCGACAGCCGAAGGCGAGGATGAGAGTTGGAGTTTGGATTCCCTCCGGAGTTTTTGGTCCTTCTTGGTGGGCTTCCTCCTTGCCCTCCTCTTCTCCTTCTGTCTTTGGCTGTCGTCAGCCCCTCACCCCGGCAAGCAGCACCTGCTTTGAGCTGAGCTTGCAGATTGTCTCGGAGCGACGTCTGGCGAGCAGCGTGGTGGAGCGGAGTCGCCGACTGCTGCGTTCCTGACTCTGGACCCGCAGGCTCTCTCATTTTCCGTGTTGCTGCGTTCCTGGTCTCTGGACCCGCAGGCACTTTTTGTTTCCGTGCTTCTGCGTTCGAAGTCTATGGACCCGCAGGTTTTCACAGATTCAGAGGTGCCTTTTGGCGCCTGTTCGGTGCGGGGGATGGAGAGCCCTGGGGACCTGCAGGCTATCACATTTTCTGAGGTGTCCTTTGGCGCCTGAGCGCTGCGACGGACGGGGAGCTGATCCGTAGCCGTCTGGGCCCAGGCGGGCTCATTCGGTTGAGCGAATACTTGCGCGCACTTGCAGCTTCTGGTCATCGCAGTTCTCCCGATGGCAGAGGTCTCTTTGAAGAAGACGTACACCAGGAACGTAGATGCTAATGGGCCAGCAGGAGACATCCTGCAACGGCGGCCTACTTCAAGGAAAACAAAATCACCGACCCTGGTCAGCTGGTCGGTTTGTCTGAAAACATGTGAACGAACTGTCCCTGCTTGTGCTGGGGTTCGCACGTCGTACCGTTTGTCCGGCAAGCTCTGAGCAGCAACGCCGTGGCGTAGCATCAGCACCTGATGCGTCTGTTCCCCCGCAGCAGCGCCAGCCAACCTTTGCCCAAACCATGCAAAAAAATGTCCTGGACATGGTTGGGTCAGATTACTCAGCCGAGGTGGTGGCACAACTTTTGGCGATACCACCTGACAGGATGAATGTCGCAGACAAGCTTGCCAAAGTGGGGTTCCAAGGGCTCCCATACCACATCGAGGCGGAAGAGCTGCTGTGGCGTGTGCTACACGCAGAGAGCGTTGCCGCTGAGAAGTCTCCGATATCGCAGCAAAAGAGATCCTCCCACCGTGGTCCCCTTCGGACGCCATCGGGGGTGAGGCGCTCATAGTAAGTGAGTGGGGTTCGACGCTGGGCCCGTCGTCGTCTTAATCAACGCTTGGTCAGCTGACCAGCGCTGATGAGCCCAACGGCTCCTGACGTTTCTTCCGGTCCTATGTGCAGTGGGTCACAGAATTTGACCGCTGCGCAGTTGCAGCCGTAGCAATGCAGCAGCTTGTGTGGCCAACAGTCATCTGCTACGAGGGCTTGTTGGCGAAGTTCGTGGAGAAACGCAGGTCGGTGAAGCACAGCCAGTTCCTGATCATCTTGCGCGAGGACTTGCTCCAGCGGCAGTTGGCCAAGAGGGCGAAATTGCGGAGGCACATCTCGGCGCGCAAAAATCTTTCCGCGCGGTGGACGAGACGATCCTCGAAACGGCCACCTTGCGCCTGGAGTCCGCATTCGAGGTAGCAGGCCTGCGGTCGCCCAGCGCGCCCGTCTCCGCCGGCGCTGCGTTCCCCTCGCGGGATGCCCTTGAGTCCGTCCTCTCCAAGGAGCAGGCGGCCGTTAACGTCATCCAGAAGCGTTCGGCGGAGGCGGCTCAATCCTGTGCGCAAGCACGGCAGCTGTTCAGCCAGGCGAAGCAGGCGCGCGCTTGGGTGCAGAAGCTGCTGGCGGACGGCGAGGGGAGCGGACGGGGGGGGGAATAACTGAACCGACAGCGCGAGCTGGCAGCGCTCGGACACCGAGGTCTGGATCAGAAACGAGCGGTTGAAGTTTCTGAACTTCGAGGAGAAAAAGTGAGGTCTGGCGGTCGCGTGCCGTATTGAACGTCTTCGTCGTCTTAAGAGGAAGCAGTGATTGCGCGCGTGATCGCAGCCACCTCCCACTGGACCCTGAGGATCCGTTCGTTCCGCGGGGCCTGGATGCCCCGATGGGGGCTTTCGGTCATGGGGCGCGCGGCCCTCTCGCTCCAGCGCGGCGTCCTGGCGGAGAAGAGCGACTCCACATGATACTTCCGGATGGGGCCCGTTTGGTTTTAGATTGGGAAAGGGGCCATGGAGCGCAAGATCTGGATGAATTTCGCTTCGCATCGTTCCGGGGGGCCCCAGCATCGCGCCGCCTCCGCGCGCAGCCGAGTTGCTCGCGGTTGACAACCAGACAGAGAGTGCAATCTTATTGCGGCGAGACTCGAGATTTCTTTGTTTCGTTCTTTGTTCAGTGTGTTGAATTAATGTGCTGGGTTCGCACATGTTAGACGACTAAGCGGGCCCCCCGTTGGTCGGTCGATTTCCCAGGATCGGGCTGGGCGCGCGGCCCGACGGCAAGCCTGCCCTGGGCCCTGTCGAGGCGGGGCAGCTGAGGATCGAACGCGAAGACATGCGTGCGCGGACTATCGCGGAGATGCGACCCAGCGAATGGGGTGATGATATCGTGAAGCTCGCCCTGGAAGATGCCAGGGAAGGCTTCTGCGCTGCCCCTCAGTTGCCCGCTCAAAAACACGCTGTCAAGAACCCAGGAGGCGTTTTCCTGCAATGGAAGAGCGGGCGCGAGGGCAGAGAACGAGGCCGATTGATGACGAGGCGGAGGGGGCGCATAATTTCGCCACTTCCATCCCTAACTGGCCCCTGCATGACGGCGTAGGCGAGTTGGCATCTGCTGCGCTTCGCCTCCGCCGTCATGGAGTCGCGCCTCGCCTTTGGAAGCGGGGCGCGTCGGGGGCTTGCCGGCGGGCCCCAATAGCAGCAGGCCTCAAGGAATTCACGTGGTTTGTCTTCGCCTGGAACAGTAAGTTGTGGCGCGCGCGCCATCTCGGCGTGGTGTTTGGAGATTCAGCAGCGAATGCGGCGTGGCGCCGCCTGGGGGGTTTGGTCCGGCACGTTATCCTTTTGAAGTTCCGCGCGCCAGTCTTCAGGTACGTGGGCGCTTTCTTCGGAGCGTCGGGGAAGGGCGTCAGGCTGGTTGGCGACCGCAGTCCAGGCTTTGTTAGGACTGGTTGCAGATCCAGCAAAAGACGAGGACGATGCCTCGAGGCTACCTGTGCCGGGCGCGGTTGGGGAAGCGTTTCTCGACGAACGAGCCGCTTCGTTTTCCGCGACGCGCGAGGCGGCCCGGCGCTGTCTCCGAGATCTCGGAGAGCAGCTCCAGGAAGGTTGCGTTTGCCCGCGCGCGGCCATTCGCGCCGCGGATCGCCTCGGGTCAGCATCTGCATCTCCCGGGTGCAAAGAAGGCAGAGCATTTGTCGAGCCGTCCTTTCCGCGGGCCCATGCGCCGCTGCCCCGCGTGCCGCCTCTGCGTCCGGGAGCTCGCCGCGTCTGGCTGCGCCACCTCTCGCTGCGCCCGCCTCGTCGTCGTTTTGCGGGCATTTTCAGACGGCGCAGGGTGACGGCGTTGACAGATGCGTCGGGGGAGAGTGGATTCATTGCGGCAGTGGCGGCGCCCCGCGCGACAGGTGGACATTTCGCTTTGTGGCGGGCGTGCGCAATTTGTTGTATGGGGTCCATCTCTTGACAGAGATGACCACCCGGTCGGGTGATTGGAATTCCTTGCTTTCGTTGATGCGTATTGCAGCCTTGACATGTCGGGGGCTTTGGTTGCCGAGTGCGTCGGTGATGATGCAGCGCCCGACGCGCTCGTCAACGGGGGCGGGCGCGCTCCGGAGATGAACCTCGGTGTGGGAATGTCTTTGTTAGGCATGGCCTCTCGCGACGTCTCGTTCCTTCTGAAGGGAGGGGGGTCTGGGGCGAATTTGGCAGGCGGGCCGTCTCGCCGCGATTTTTGTCGGATGAATCAATGATCTGCGAACTCTATGCAGCCAGCTGCCGGATTGGCTCTTGCGCGCCTGGGGCGGGCAGATTGCGTACTCGGGCGTCTACCTGACTCGTCGACGGCTCCCGCCCCCGGCTGCGGCCCTGCAGGGGGCGCGGTTGGAGCGGCGCTTGGGTCGGCGGCGTTGGCGGGGTCGACCCTCTGGGCGATGCTAGGCGAAATCGCCCGGCGGAGTCGTCGTTGAGCATGGGGAATTTTCCCAGTGCGACCCCACCTAGGAGTTGGAGCCTCGAGGACAACATGCAAGGAACACGCGTGCGCAAACCATATAAGTACATATACATATAGCAGCAGCAATGGTGGATGCTGTGCTGCGCTATGCTATGCTCTGCTCTGCTCTGCTATGGTATGCTATGCTACGAAATGCAATGCTGGGCTTGGCTAGACTTGGCTATGCTATGCTATGCTGTGCTGTGCTATGATATGCTATGCTATGCTATGCTGCGCCATGCTATGCTGCGCTATGCTATGTTACGTTATGCTATGCTATGCTATGATATGCTATGCCATGCCATGCCATGCCATACCATGCTATGCTATGCTATGCTATGCTATGAGATGCTATGCTATGCTATGCTATGCTATGCCATGCTAATGCAATGTAATACAATGCAATGCAATGCTATGCTATGCTATGTTATGATGCTATGCTTTGCTGTGCTGTGCTATGCTTTTGATTTGCCTTCACTTTTGCCTTGACTTTTGCTTTGCTTGGCGCCGAGGGGGCGCAACTGGGGGAACAGCGCGTTTGCTTTTACCTTTGCTGTTGCTTTTGCTTGGATCCCAGGGGGCCGGGGGGCACGCCCGGGGCGGTTTGCACTGCCCGGCCCCTTTAAGCTAGAGAGTAAGAGCCCTTCTAGGCAGAGCCTCGGGAGGGCATAAGAAGCGAGGTCTTCTTTGCGGATGGAGGCGAGGGCCCCCCCCCCAGGACAGCGCGGGGCTCGTCGACCCCTCGCCCCAGCGAGCGGCGCCTGCTCTGAGTTGAGCTTGCAGATTCTTTCGGGGCGACGTCTGGCGAGCGGGGTGGTGGGGCGGGGTCGCCGACTGCTGCGTTCCTGACTCTGTGCCCGCTGGCTCTTTCATTGTCGATGTTGCTGTTTTCTTGGTCTCTGGGCCCACGGGCGCTCCGTGTTTCCGTGCTTGTTCGTTCGAGCACTCTGGCCCGCGGGTTTTCGCGGATTCAGAGTTGTCTTTTGGCGCTTGTGCTCTGCGGCGGGCGGGGGCTCTCTGGGCCTGCAGGCTATCGCGGATGCCGGGGTGCCTTTTGGCGCCTGAGCTCTGCGGCGGGCGGGGGCTCTCTGGGCCTGCAGGCTATCGCGGATGCCGAGGTGTTTTTTGGCGCCTCAACGCTGGGGCGGACGGCGGGCGGATCTGCGGCCGTCTGGGCTCGGGCGGGCTCGAGCGGCCGAGCGAAAACGCGCCGCCCGCCCACCCCTGGGGGAGAGAGAGACACATGGCGCCAGGCAGCAAGAAACGGAAATCCGACCAAGCGTTAGAGACGAAGTGGTCTGCATCCCGATTTCGCGCCGCTAGTGTTCGGCTTCGTGAGAAGCCGGAAGAAACCGCATCATAAGTTGATCGCCCGTCTGAGTGCGCGCGAGCGTTTGCCCCGCGTGTCCAGGTGCTGTCTACGCTTATCAGAGGTCGCAATATTTGCTTGCTTACTTTGCGCAGATCATTGGGCCGACCCCCAGTTGCTGAGCAGATCTCGGCTGGCACGGGTATGTGACGTGTGGTAGCGGGCGCGCCCCCATGGAGGTGACCGCCGCGCCCGCGGGCAGTGATCTTGTCAAGGGTGTTGAATCAGAAGTGTCTCCTGGACGTCAGGGGAACGGGCGCGCTTGACATCTCCCCCCCCGACGTGCGAGGACAGCTGAAAGGTTTCGTGAATGAGTCGTTCCTTTGCGCGGAAAATGCATTTGCTGATGTCGCAGAGGATGTGGATTCGCCGCCCGTGCCGCGTCGTCTGCGCCAGCGCCTGGGATGGATTCTCACGCTGCGCGGCTTCGGACACGTCAGTCACCTGGTCTGTTCGACAGCCGATGAGCTCGACGGCGTAGCGGATTCCCCGGTGTGGCGAGCTCCGTTGCGTCGCTTGCTGGCCCGTGCGTCGCTGGCGCAACCGCGGGCGTTGGAGCTCTCCCCAGTCGTGCCGGCGATCCCCGCTGAGTCGTCGGCAGTGGGTTTTGCGGACACCATATTGCCGGAGGTAGCGGGGGCCGGGGGATCGCGTGCTGGCAGAGTTCAACAACGTGGGCATCGACTACTTTGGCCAGCCAGGCGAACCCATGGACGTCATCTGCATGCTGGCTGTGGCGAGAGGACGAGGGCAGGGCCCGCGTGGCGTTATGCAGGAGCGCGCGTGGTTTCTCCATTTGGAGTCTGCCCAGGCGTCTTTGGCGAGCGTGTCGAGCGCCCTCGAGGCGTGGCGCGCCTTTACAGGGCATATTCGCGGGGTTTCCGCAGAAGCAATTCTACCGCCGCGATCAGAGGCCCGGGCGTGCGTATCCCTTGCGGTATCTCGATCTGGGAAGACAGCTAGGGTGGGCTTGCGTCCATTTGAACCAGGATGCATCGTGGTCTGGGGGCGCAGTCTGCCAGACCTTCGCAGGCGCGCACAATCGTTCCCAGCTGGCCAGAGCTGCGCAGTTGCTTGCATCTCATCCGTCGAATAAAATCATCCAACTAGCGGGCGCAAGCCATTTGCGAGATTGTCCCAAGAGCTGGTTGTCATCAGCCGGGAATTTCTGATGTGAGTGCAGTCAGAGGGGATGCTCTTGGATACCAGCCGAGCACGCGAGTCGGACAATCTGCCAGAGGGAAGACGTTCCGCACTCTGGCTTGCAGACGGCGCGCTGCACTTGGTGCTGAGGCGTCGCAATCACAGGCCGGCAGGGTCCCGCCTCGCGCGGCGGGGCTCGTGCTCTTCAACGGGGTGGCGCCTGTGCCCAGTGCGCCGCATCAGCGCAACAGCAGCTCTTCACGCAAGCTCTCAAGAGGTGGTTTCTAACGCTGGCGTTGGTGCCAAACGCATCTCCGTTCACTTCGAAATCGTTCCGGGCAGGGAGAGACACGGAGATGGCTGCCCAAGGAGAGCCTTTTGGAGTTATCCTGGCCGCTGGTGAAGGGAGATCGGCGCAGTTTCCCCGGTATGTTGACCTCGACGCAGTCGAGCAAGAAGTTCTCTTCGATAGAGCCGTGGATTCACTTGGCACGAACGAGAGAACGACACAGTTTTCCATGCTTCTGTCTCTCAGGAGGGGGGGTCGACCCTCTGAGCGTTGCTGAGCGAAATCACCCAGCGGAGCGTTCGTTGATCCTGGAAAAGAAGAAGCGAATTCTCGTTGCGGATAAGAGTGAGGGCTTTCTCCCTCCCCCCAAGAACAGCGCAAGACAGTTTAGGAGGACCAAGAGCCCTGCTGCAGGGGTGGGGCCCGCGCGGGAGGGAGCTGGTGAGGTTGGGTGCTTCGGGCCAGGTTCTTGAAGCCTCTAGGGTGCTTTTGGTGAGCCGTTTGGTGACCTCTTAGAGGCATCTTGGGGCCTCCTAGGCGCCTCTTGGGGCACTCTTAAAGCTTCGGGGGCCTTCTTGGAGCCACCTTCGAGGAGACCGATCAAAGAAGGGGGGGCGGCTCAAGTAAGGTCCCCCCCCAAGATGCCAACATGGGCCCCGAACGTGAATAACAACAACAATTTTGGTCATTTCGCAAATGCCCTTTTTGACGCTGTAATCGGTCGCGAACTTCCCCCGTGCCGGTCCAAGGGGGGGGCTTCGGGGGAAGGGCAGCTCCCTCCCCAGAGCGAGAACACGGGGGGGTGCACGAGGAAACGCTCTGAACCACTCGCATCCTGAAGGGCGTGCGTATCCCTTGCGGTATCTCGATCTGGGAAGACAGCTAGGGTGGACTTGCGTCCATTTGAACCAGGATGCATCGTGGTCTGGGGGCGCAGTCTGCCAGACCTTCGCAGGCGCGCACAATCGTTCCCAGCTGGCCAGAGCTGCGCAGTTGCTTGCATCTCATCCGTCGAATAAAATCATCCAACTAGCGGGCGCAAGCCATTTGCGAGATTGTCCCAAGAGCTGGTTGTCATCAGCCGGGAATTTCTGATGTGAGTGCAGTCAGAGGGGATGCTCTTGGATACCAGCCGAGCACGCGAGTCGGACAATCTGCCAGAGGGAAGACGTTCCGCACTCTGGCTTGCAGACGGCGCGCTGCACTTGGTGCTGAGGCGTCGCAATCACAGGCCGGCAGGGTCCCGCCTCGCGCGGCGGGGCTCTTGCTCTTCAACGGGGTGGCGCCTGTGCCCAGTGCGCCGCATCAGCGCAACAGCAGCTCTTCACGCAAGCTCTCAAGAGGTGGTTTCTAACGCTGGCGTTGGTGCCAAACGCATCTCCGTTCACTTCGGAATCGTTCCGGGCAGGGAGAGACACGGAGATGGCTGCCCAAGGGGAGCCCTTTGGAGCTATCCTGGCCGCTGGTGAAGGGAGATCGGCGCAGTTTCCCCTGTATGTTGACCTCGACGCAGTCGAGCAAGAAGTTCTCTTCGATAGAGCCGTGGATTCACTTGGCACGAACGAGAGAGCGACACAGTTTTCCATGCTTCTGTCTCTCAGGAGGGGGGATCGACCCTCTGAGCGTTGCTGAGCGAAATCACCCAGCGGAGCGTTCGTTGATTCTGGAAAAGAAGAAGCGAATTCTCGTTGCGGATAAAGAGCGAGGGCTTCTCCCCCCCCCCAAGAACAGCGCAAGACAGTTTAGGGGGACCAAGAGCCCTGCTGCAGGGGTGGGGCCCGCGCGGGAGGGAGCTGGTGAGGTTGGGTGCTTCGGGCCAGGTTCTTGAAGCCTCTAGGGTGCTTTTGGTGAGCCGTTTGGTGACCTCTTAGAGGCATCTTGGGGCCTCCTAGGCGCCTCTTGGGGCACTCTTAAAGCTTCGGGGGCCTTCTTGGAGCCACCTTCGAGGAGACCGATCAAAGAAGGGGGGGCGGCTCAAGTAAGGTCCCCCCCCAAGATGCCAACATGGGCCCCGAACGTGAATGACAACAACAATTTTGGTCATTTCGCAAATGCCCTTTTGGACGCTGTAATCGGTCGCGAACTTCCCCCGTGCCGGTCCAAGGGGGGGGCTTCGGGGGAAGGGTAGCTCCCTCCCCAGAGCGAGAACACGGGGGGGTGCACGAGGAAACGCTCTGAACCACTCGCATCCTGAAGGGCGTGCGTATCCCTTGCGGTATCTCGATCTGGGAAGACAGCTAGGGTGGACTTGCGTCCATTTGAACCAGGATGCATCGTGGTCTGGGGGCGCAGTCTGCCAGACCTTCGCAGGCGCGCACAATCGTTCCCAGCTGGCCAGAGCTGCGCAGTTGCTTGCATCTCATCCGTCGAATAAAATCATCCAACTAGCGGGCGCAAGCCATTTGCGAGATTGTCCCAAGAGCTGGTTGTCATCAGCCGGGAATTTCTGATGTGAGTGCAGTCAGAGGGGATGCTCTTGGATACCAGCCGAGCACGCGAGTCGGACAATCTGCCAGAGGGAAGACGTTCCGCACTCTGGCTTGCAGACGGCGCGCTGCACTTGGTGCTGAGGCGTCGCAATCACAGGCCGGCAGGGTCCCGCCTCGCGCGGCGGGGCTCGTGCTCTTCAACGGGGTGGCGCCTGTGCCCAGTGCGCCGCATCAGCGCAACAGCAGCTCTTCACGCAAGCTCTCAAGAGGTGGTTTCTAACGCTGGCGTTGGTGCCAAACGCATCTCCGTTCACTTCGAAATCGTTCCGGGCAGGGAGAGACACGGAGATGGCTGCCCAAGGAGAGCCCTTTGGAGCTATCCTGGCCGCTGGTGAAGGGAGATCGGCGCAGTTTCCCCTGTATGTTGACCTCGACGCAGTCGAGCAAGAAGTTCTCTTCGATAGAGCCGTGGATTCACTTGGCACGAACGAGAGAACGACACAGTTTTCCATGCTTCTGTCTCTCAGGAGGGGGGATCGACCCTCTGAGCGTTGCTGAGCGAAATCACCCAGCGGAGCGTTCGTTGATCCTGGAAAAGAAGAAGCGAATTCTCGTTGCGGATAAGAGTGAGGGCTTTCTCCCTCCCCCCAAGAACAGCGCAAGACAGTTTAGGAGGACCAAGAGCCCTGCTGCAGGGGTGGGGCCCGCGCGGGAGGGAGCTGGTGAGGTTGGGTGCTTCGGGCCAGGTTCTTGAAGCCTCTAGGGTGCTTTTGGTGAGCCGTTTGGTGACCTCTTAGAGGCATCTTGGGGCCTCCTAGGCGCCTCTTGGGGCACTCTTAAAGCTTCGGGAGCCTTCTTGGAGCCACCTTCGAGGAAACCGATCAAAGAAGGGGGGACGGCTCAAGTAAGGTCCCCCCCCAAGATGCCAACATGGGCCCCGAACGTGAATAACAACAACAATTTTGGTCATTTCGCAAATGCCCTTTTGGACGCTGTAATCGGTCGCGAACTTCCCCCGTGTCGGTCCAAGGGGGGGGCTTCGGGGGAAGGGCAGCTCCCTCCCCAGAGCGAGAACACGGGGGGGTGCACGAGGAAACGCTCTGAACCACTCGCATCCTGAAGGGCTGGTGGGATTCGAGGCCAAAATGATTGACCACAGTTGGGTGTTCTTTGCCCTCCGAGCAGTTTGAACGGACCCACCCTGGACCCAAGTGTCGCTTACAGAAGTCCGAGGGGTGGCACGATTGGGGGCCTCAAGAGGAAGGCTGAGCTAGGTGTTGAAGGTGTTTGATGATTTGGAAATCTTTTGGCACCAGGCCCAATGAATATCGGCCCTGGCCCCGGCAAGATGTGGCAAGGGGGTTTTAGATCTCAGTAGAGATCGTGCGTTTGCCAACACACGTGCGACTAAGAAGGAGGCGGAGTCGATCATGTATCTTTACAAAACGTGCGGTGCTTGCATGCGGCGCCGCTGTTTTTTGCTTTACAGGGGCTGCGGGTGCCCCGACGACCCCTCGTCGCACATTCGCTCGTCTGCGCCCCCCAGTGCGTGAGGAGTGTGCTCCTCTGTCCCGATCCTCGCGCAGAGGTGCAGTCTACGTGCAGTATGCCACCATGTTGCCGTCGTCGTCATCGGGGGCAGTGGTGGGGGGGACAGTCTTGGGGGAGGACGCATCGCCCCCCAATCGCCCATTCATCGCCAAGAGGGACCCGATAGCCCACCCCGCCCAGGAACGTTCTGATTTGCTATCGGGGGCCTGTCGCCGATCTGTCGGCGATGCATCGCCGATTCCAGCTCGATGTTTCACCCCTTTGAGCCATCTCCTTTATAATTGCCCTTCATTCCAGAGGTCAGACAGCCCCCACGCGGGCTGGGGGCCCTCCCGCAGACGCAGGGAATGTGGGGGCTCCTGGCGCGCATCCAGGTTCGGGAGGCGTCCCGAGCGCTGCGTCCTCGGCCTCTTCCATCAGCTCAGTTGTCAGCGGTCGGCTTCGCCCTCCTGGGATCGCCGACGAAATCCTCATTCCTCGTCGCCCCCTCTCCTCCTTGCCTTTTCCCTTTTCTCCTTCTGCGTCCTCCGTTCTCCTGCTCCTGCTCCTGCTGCCTCGTTCGACTCCCCTTCCCGTGGAATGCGCACTGGGAGGGCGCTTCTGCAGGCCGTCGTGGGCAGAAACCTGACGCCGTTCATCACCGCCGTGCTGGAGCTGACGTTTATGCAGACGCCTCTGTCCAGCAGGACGCTGTTATCCTTAGTTGTGGGACTCCTCGGTGCTGGCGTTTATCTGGCGGGTGAACGGCTCCCGTTCAAGCAGAAATGCATGCGACATGCACGATGATTTTGCATTGTCCCGAGGAGCAGTGAACAGGGGTACGATAGCTATTGTATATCATTGATACCGGCGCGTAGAGAAGGATGGGGTAGTATCTCCGGTTTCAGGACTTCAAGGAAGTTGTCGAAGTGGACCATCTCGTTCTCATTTGCTCGGACAAACGATCTGCGCATGACGGTTGATCTCATGGACGGAAGCATCTCCGTATCCACGGCCTCGCAGGCCGGGCCCCGGGGCCGCGACCCCGCGGACGCTGGGCGTTTTTCCACGTATGCCCCGCGCGGAACGTATCTGTGCGGCCGAGTATCCGCAGGATCGCGCCCCAGAATCCAGACCGCGAGGGCGCGGATGCAGATATGTTCGCCGCTCGTGATTATCGGACATTCGCTCTTAGAGGCCAGAGTGCGATGCGTGCTGCATCGCGGTGACGATGGATGGGTTTCTGATCTGAGGTGAGTCTACCCCCGCAGAACGGCCAATCTACCTGACAGGTCCCACCAGTCCCGGCGCGGACGGGCCCGTGATATACCCCGGTTGGCTCATCCCTTTGGGAGGTCCGAGTGCGATGCTTGCTACATCTTGGCCATCACGAGCTTGAATGAGGCTATGTACGAGTGAGTCTGAGCATGGGAGAATCTTAACGTGAGTAAGTCTGAATGCAATTGAGTCGGAGTATGACTGAGCCCGAGTCGGAGGGAATCCGACTGAAGTAGTCTGAGTTTCGTGTCCTGACCTTAGTGAGTCTGAGTGGGATCGAGTCTGTTTGGGAGTCAATCTGAGTATGAATGATTATGAGCTTGTTGAGTGCGAGTGAGCCTGAGTATGCATTAGTTGGCGTGTGAGTGCGTCCAAATATGCGTGATCCGAGTTTGTGCTTGTCTGTGTATTAGTGAGTCTGTGTGTGTGTGTGAGTGAGTCTTGGTATGAGTGAACCTGAGAGAGGGAGGAGGCGTGTGAGTGAGGCCGGTGATGGGGTGAATACATGATTATGCAGGGAGTTCAAATCAACTAGGACGGCATGCCTGGCCTCAGCTTCGCTGACCTATTCTAGAACCATATGTTTTAAATTCCTTGTCTTATTCCATGTCCTGCCGTCATCGCGCGAGTTGTATTCGAACATCTAATTTTCATAAATGATCACGGCCATCTTCCCCAAGATATTCCTCCAGCTCTTCCTTCAGATCTTCCTCCAGACCTTCACCCAGATTTTCCACAGATATTCCCCCAGATCTCCACCCAGATCCTCGCCCAGACCTCCTTCCAGATCTTCCTCCAGATCTTTCCCGAGTTCTTCCTCCAGATCTTCCCCTAGATCTTCACCCAGATCTTCCCCCAGATCTTCCCCCAGATCTTCACCCAGATCCTCACCCAGATCCTCACCCAGATCTTGCCCCAGATCGTCCCCCCCAGATCTTCCCCCAAGTATTCCATCATATCTTCTCCCAGATTGTCTCCCGATTCTTCGCCGATATCTTCACCCAAATCCTCACCCAGATCTTGCCCCAGACCTTCCCCCAGGTTTACCTTCAGATCTTCCTCCAGATATTCACCCAAAACTTCCCCCAGATCTTCCCACAGATCTTCATCCGGATCATCTTCCGCCAGTTTTTTCCCCAGATCTTCTCCCAGATTTTACCCCAGATCTTCCTCCAGATCTTCCCCCAGTTTTCTCCCACAGATATTCCCGCAGATCTTCGCCCAGATCTCCCCCCAGATCTGCACCCAGATCATGACTCAGGTCCCCCCCCAGGTCTTCCCCCAGATCTTCCCACAGATCTTCCCCCAGACCTTCACCCACGTTTGCCCCCAGGTCTTCCCCCAGAACTTCCCGAAGATCTGCCCTGGATCTTTTCCCGGACCTCCCCCCAGATCTTCTCCCAGATCTTTCCCCAGATCTCCATAGCATCCCACGGCAACCCACAGCACCCCACGGGACCCCACAGCACCCCACAGGCCCGTCCTCGGAAGTGGGTCTCCCATGGAGAATCGGTCTGGATTCTTTACGGGAGACCTTGTGGGTGCTGTCGCCCGTCGTCATCGTCGGCGTCGTCGTCGTCGGCGTCGTGTTCCGTCGTTCGCGCCGTCCTGGTCGTAGACCTCGTCGTCGTCCTGACTATTGTCGTCGTCGTCGTCGCTAAACATTGTTTATTTGTTTGTTTCCTCTTGGTTTCGTTTTCTTTTTGTTTTTCGTTATAAGCGCGTTCGGGAACACGTTTTGCGCGTACTCTACACGGTGGTCGCTTGCCTGCCCGTTTGAGGAATTAGGCCTTTGTTTTCTTAAGCGCTTCGTTCTCGCGCGGGCACGAGCTGTGCGTTTCGTTCGCGTTTTGTTTTGTGCGCGAGCAAGGTGTCCATGTTCTGTTTTTGCGCCCGCTGTCTGTTCGCGGCGTCTTCACACTTCGCGCGGCGCGCCCATTCTTTTTCGTCCTCACTTGCGTTCTTCAATGCAGATATTGCCTTGGATCTTCCACATCTTCCAGCTTACATTTATCCAATTTGCCTTATGTCCGCCCAGATTTCCTGCGAGGTCGCGGGACGTTCCTTCATATTTTACCCCTGATCTCCTTCCAGATTTCTCCCCACATTTTCTCCCTGAGCTTCCTCCATATCTTCTTCTGGATCTTCCCCCAGATCTTTCTCTGATCTTCTTCCGCATTCGCCTTGAGAATCTGCCCCCAGATCTTCTCGCAGATTTTCCCCCCGATATTCCTCCAGGTCGTACCCCGGATCTTCCCCAAAATTTTCCTCCAGATCTCTCCCCAGATCTTCACCCAGATTTTCCCCCATATCTTCACCCAGATCTTCCTTTAGATTTTCCCCCAGATTTTCCAGGTCCCCCAGATCTTCACCCAGATCTTCCCCCAGATTTTCCTCCAGATCTTCACCCAGATCTTTCTGAAGATATCCCCCCAGGTCTTCTCCAGATTTTTCCTCATGCGTTTTTGTTTCAGAACGGCCTGCGAGACGCCGGCCGGCGCTTTCGCTCATACTTTGTTTTTGACAGAAAAGAGCGTATCCAAAGACCTCCCAACATATCTTCTTCCATATTTTCCTTCAGATGTTCCTCAGATATTCCGCCACATCTTCCTCCAGATCTATTGGCATACCACCCCGCCTAATCTTCCTCTGGACATTCCCCGCACGCCTGCCCAGATTTTCCCCCATATCTTCCACGAGAGATCTTTCCCCACCAGATGTCCCTCCAGCTCTTCCTCCAGATCTTCCCCAGATCTTCCCCCATATCTTCTCGGGATTTATGACCGAATGACCCGCTAAATCTCTGC
This sequence comes from Prorocentrum cordatum, assembly GCA_963575745.1. Taxonomy (NCBI): domain Eukaryota; class Dinophyceae; order Prorocentrales; family Prorocentraceae; genus Prorocentrum; species Prorocentrum cordatum. Next base: position 120,473 of record CAUYUJ010011068.1, on the reverse strand, counting down.
TGGACATTCCCCAGATCTCCCCCCAGCTTTCCCTTCATATCTTACACCCGATCTTTCCCCATGCGTTTTTTGTTTCAGAACGACCCGCAAGACGCTGGCCGGCGCTTTCGCTCATAATTCTGTTTTGGCAGAAAATAAAGCGTGACAAGAAACGACTTGTTAGTGGTATTCTCTGTTTTTTTCATGTCGCGTCGTGCTTCTGGTTCTCGTTTTTCAATTCGTAGTCTTGTTCTCTTCCCTGCTTCGGAGGTGCGATCTTTACACGACATTCTAGTTTTTTCCCTACCTAGGCTCTGCCTAGAAGGGTTCTTACTTTATTAGCTTAAAGGGCCGGGCAATGGGGCTCGCCCCGGGCGGTTCCCCCGGCATCCGCCCCGCGGCTCCCCCAGGACCCCCCCGCGCCCCCTGGGTGAGCTTAGCTTAGCTTAACTTCGCTTAGCTTAGCTAAGCTTAACTTAGCTTAGCTTAGCTAGCTTAGCCTAGCTTAGCTTTACTTATCTCATACTAGCTTAGCTTAACTTGGCTTAGCTTAGCTTAACTTAGCTTAGCCTAGCCTAACTTAGCTTAGCTTAACTTAGCTTAGCTTAGCTTAGCTTTACTTATCTCATCGTAGCTTAGCTTAGCTTAGCTTAGCTTACCTTAGCTTAGCTTAGCCTAGCTTAACTTAGCTCAGCTTAGCTTAGCTTAGCTTGTATTAGCTCAGAATATATCATATTAGCTTAGCTTAGCTTAGCTTAGCCTATCCTAGCGTAGCTTAGCTTAGCTTAGCTTAGCTTAGCTTAGCTTAGCTTAGCTCATGCTGCTTTCCTAGGGGCTCCAACTCCTAGGTCGGGTCGCACTGGGATAAATTCATTATTTTCTGTCTACATACACACAGATCTATAGATATAAAATTCCTTGTGCTATCAAGAACCTCATACTCAGGATATGGGGAGCATCGGCTACCATTCGTTACTTCCTCGTAGCCCCAGGGACGCCCTGGCCAGAGACGTGTCTCGCACTAGAGCATGGCGGTCTCGTCCGAGACTTCTGCAGCTTGTTGCGGTTGGTAAACAAACGGCTCCCGCTCGATTATCAAGAGAGGCTTACGCCATTCCGCCGATCCCCAGAGGAGGCGGGGAGTCCACGGTTGAGGCGTCATGGGCTTCCTGGGCACTATTGAGAGACTCTTGTGGGCGTCTTGGGAGCTGTTTGGGGGGCTGGTGGAGCCTCTCCCCGCCTTTCATTTAGACATCGCTTCTTCGCCGGGGACGTTTCCAGCAGTTTGCACCGGAAAAGTGCGCGCTCGCCGCCCAGGGCGCGGATGTTGCGGGGGCGCTGCCATCCGTGAGACTGTCGCCCTGAACCCCTGGACCGTACTTCTGCGGCGGACCCCCTCCCTCGTGCGTCGTCTTTTCCTTTCTTCCTTCCTCCCTCGTGCGTCGTCTTTCCCTTTCTTCCCCTCATCCCTCCCCCCTCCTCCCTCCGACAGCTGTGTGTGTGTATGTCACAGATTGGAGGTGAAACCTGTCACGCACGCGGCGGCTTCTCTATGACCGCCCACGACACCACGGCGCGAGGGCCCCAGCCCCTCCGCGCCGACCCTCGGGGGTCTCGCTCCGGCGGGCTTGCGCGCTCCGCTCCGCGCTCCGCTCTCCGCGCCTTGGGCTTCCCACGTTGGGTTCGAGTTCTGCGATCTCGTGCCTTCACCTCCTTCTCTGGGGTTCGCCATGCAGCTGGCATGACGAGCAGGTCCCCCTTCAAACGGGGTGCGTTCGTAGACCGAGAGGTCGGGTACGAGGGAGAGGGGTGCACGAAGGAGTGTCACGCGAGCAGGTAGGAGCGAACGGTCTTCAAGCTGTTGTCGTAGGCGTCGTCGTCGGTACGAGCATCAGTTCTCGGACATCTTAGGCCCCGACTGGCATTCGTTTTAACCCGTCGCGTGACGGGACGACAATTTTGGTGGGAAATTGATTGCGTGGGCACACTTTTCAGAAAAGTATTCGGTGCATTTTGTTCGTGCTGTTTTGCAGAGTGTGCAGACGTTCTTGCGCAGGCAATCCATCTGCTGCCCGCCGCCTCGGCTGATCACATACCTAGCTTTCGTTGTCCGAGATGGTTTCGGGGTTGCTCAGGAGGGAAAAACACAGACACGCATGATCCTCGATTTCCATGGCAATCTGGAAAATATTGGAAGTGGAGGGAAAGAGGAACGTCCAGGACGTGTGGAACATGAATTCGCGTTTTTTTATTTGTGTGTCCCTGGGCCCCTTCAGTTGCGTTCTGGCTCTCGTGTGCTGACTCGCTTCTGCAAGTCGGCGGTGGCGAAAGTGGCCCCGATCGAAGGGGGGAGCGCCGCGCGCCGCACTTCCTGGCCTGCCGTCGTTTGTGCAAGCAGACGACGCTTCAGTCGGCGCCCCACCACTCCTCTCCTCTCCTCTCCGCTCCTCTTCCCGCCCCTCCTCTCCCTCCTGTCTGGCCAACGTGGGGATGGACACGGCTGTACGGACTGCTCGGGGAGCGGGCGCCTCGTTGACCGCCGCAGGTGACGCCAACTCGAGCATTGTGGGCTCCCTGTTTGTCTTACTCAATGCGTGCTGTATCTCGGTCACAAGCACCGTGGTGGGGGTGCAGTGGGTCCAGGCTCGGGGGGACGTCAACTGACCACCTCACCGATAATGGGAGAGCCGATCCTGGGCCCGCCTCCCTGGCCAAGCCAGGAGGCGGCATGCACCGATCCTGGGCCCATGATGGGCTCAGTCAGGGTCGGTCAGGTGGTCAGTTTACGTCCCGCGACAGGGCGTGTTGCAGGGTGCAGTTTGGGACGAGTGATGGGAGGGACAAGGATGCACCGGGGAGAATGATGGAAAGGTTGGGGTACATGCATACAGCGCGTATGGCCGGACGGTGCTCTGACTCGCCTGTATCTTCGTTCACAGCCGAGGCAATCGTATTCGAGGACTCTTCGCTACATGATTCTTTGCATTCTTGTCGCTATCATGCTGGTGCATGTGCGTTTTACACATTCTGAAAGAAAAGAGATTATCGGGAAGGAGGTATAGCAGGGAGGGAGGGGGGAATGGGGGTACCTTGCTCCGTCCCATCCCCCCTTCTCGCTGCCTTTCTGTTTATCCCTCCTCCCTCCTCCCGCCCCCCTCCCTCCCCCTCCATCCTCCCTCCATCCTGCCTCCCTCCTCGCTCCCTTACTAACACCCTCGCTCCCCTCTCCCCCGTTGTGCTCGCCAGAAGCCTTCGCAAACTTCCCAAACGATTTTTTTGTTCGAAGGACTGCAAAGCCTCGGAACCAGTCGAGAACCATCGAAAGTCTCCGAATACCTTTTGAAATCTTTGAAACCCTTTTGGGAAGGGGAAGAGGAAACAGGCTAGACTGACGAGGTGACGCTGGTGAGGAGAAGGAGGAACCGATGGAGGAAGAGAACGAGGAGCAGGGGGCATGAAGGCGAGGATTATGAGAAAAAGGAGGGACATGAAACCTGTGGCCACGAGAACGGATACGATGACGACGGGGACGACGACGGTGGCGAGCGAGACGAACGCTAGCAGCGTTGACAGTGTCCGCAGTAGGATAAAGACTAGAGGAGTATGATGATAATGGTGATGATGATGACGATGATGACGATGCTGATGATGATGATGATGATGATGATGGTGATGATGATGATGATGATGATGATGATGATGATGATGATGATGATGATGATGATGATGATGATGATGACGATTATGATGATGAGGATGATGATGAGGAGAGGACGAGGATGGAGAGACAGAGGAGATGTGGGATTAGCAGCAGTTGCAGCGTTGGGGGCACTGTCGCGACCAGCAGCATGAGCAAACGCTTGATCAGAACCGCGATCGTAATACTGGGGACGAGCAAGGGGAATACTGCATAGGGTCATGATGAGGACGCAAGACGTGATGGGGGTGGTGATGGCGCTGGTGTTTCTGGCGATGACGGGCAGGAGCAGGAGACGGATCTTGTTCAGGATCTGAATCATTAGTGAGAAGGATGTCAGCCATCGTAAACCCCAGGCAGTGGTTTCCAGCATACTAGGTGATACAATCTACTTGATGCAACGTATGGGGTGTGAGCTCTGTAGTGCATTCCATGTGGTGCAATCCAGGCGGTACGATCTATGTGGTGTAAGCAATGTAGTGAGATCCAAACGGTGCAATCTGTGCAGTGCAATATATGTGGTGTGAGCTATGTGGAGCCAACGTACTCATCTAGGTGGTGTTGGCAATGTGGTGTAAACTCTGTCTTGATCTACATGGCGCGATCTATGAGATTTGAGCTATATAGTGCAGTCCATGCGGTGCAATTCATGTGATGCGATCTATGTGGTGTAACCTGTGTGGCGCAATCTCAGTGGTGCAAGCTATGTGGTGCAATCTATGTGGTGTGAGCTATGTGGTGCAATGCAAAGCAGTGCAAGGCAATGCAGAACAATGCAAAGCAATGCAAAGCAATGCAAAGCAGTGCAAAGCAATGCAAAACAATGCAGAGCAATGTACAGCGCTGCAATGCGATTGCAATGCAATACAATGCGGTTGCAATGCGATTGCAATACTATGCGATTGCACAGCGATTGCAATGCAATGCGATTACAGTGTAATGCAATGCGATTGCAGTGCAAGGCAGTGCGATTGCAGAGCACTGCAGCGTCGAGGCGGCGGCGACAACAAAGCGGCGGCCCCGGCACGGGAGTCCAGGCGACGGGCGGCGACGAGGCGGCGACCAGGCGGCGACGGTGACAACAAGGCGGCGGACCCGGCAATGGAGCCTGGACGACGGGCGGCGACAAAGCGGCGACGAGGAGGCGACGGCGACAAGAAGGCGGCGGACCGGGTAGCCAGGCCCAGACGACGGGCGGCGACGAGGCTGCGACGGGGCGGCGACGGCGACAACAAGGCGGCAGACCCGGCAACCAGGCCCAGTTCTTTAGACAAGAAGTAAGAGCTCCAAAGTGCAAGCCTTGTTTGCGGAATAGCGATGGGGAGGAAGATCCGCGTCATGAGCATGAGGGATGAGGAGTATGAGGGGGATGGGTACTGGAGGACGATGATAATTTTGATTTGGCGGTGATGGGCAAGAACGCGATAATAGTAACCGCTAACCCGTGAGAATAAACACTAGGGGATAATAAAGTTCGGGGTTCAGGGGGAGATAATCAAAGTAGCCCAACAGACCTCAGCATAATCTCGAAATAAGAGATGATCAAGAGGAGACCAAGCTGAGACCAATGGCTTATCTCGCTGGAGACATCCTCGACAAATCCCTTGTTTCGCTTGAGACATCCAAAAACTATTGCTTATTTCGCTTGAGACACCGTCAAACTATTGCTTATTTCGCTTAAGAAACGTTTCGTTTCGCTTGAGACATCCTTCAGTATATGCTTGTTTCGCTTGAGACATCCTCGAGTATATGCTTGTTTCGCTTGAGACATCCTCGGAATAGCTCATCCGCCTCAGTGTCCCTGGATAATCAACCGCGGCGATAATAAAGTTCAGGCGGGCGGAGGAATGGAGAAAGCGATATACAAAAACAAAATAAAAAGAAACAATCAGAAATGAAAAATAAAAAGGAAAAAACATCAAAAAGAAAAGAAAATCAGAGGAGGAGGAGAAAGAGAAGGAAAAATCTCAAGTTCAAATGTATTAGATTTTATTTACAAGCGCTTTATGAACATTAAAATTTTCAAGTGCTCGTGTAGGGTATCTCATGTGCTTCATTTTCCATGGATAATCAACCCCAGGGATAAAAAAAAGTTCAGAGGGGGGGGGGCATGGAGAGAGAGAGAGAGAGAGAGAGAGAGAAAGAGAGAGAGAGAGAGAGAAAGAGAGATACATCATAAAGAAAAAGAAATGAAGGACTTAAAGAGAGAAGATATATTTAAAAAGAAAAGTATAATAATACATGAAAAGGATAAAGAGAAGAGGAAAGGAGGATAAAACAAACAATCTGAAGATTCAAATGTATTACATTTTATTTACAAGCGCTTTATGAACATTAAAATTTTTAAGTGCTCGTCTAGGGTAGCTCACGTGCCTCGTTTTCCTTGGATAATCAACCCCAGCGATAAACAAGTTCAGGGCGCCAGGGGGAGGAGGAGGAGAACGAGATAGAGAGACAGAGAGAGAGAGAGAGACAGAGAGGCCAGGAAGGAGAAAGAGATAGAGAGACAGAGAGAGAGAGAGAGAGAGAGAGAGAAAGAGAGACAGAGAAAGAAAGAAAGAGAGACAGAAAGAACTACAAAGAGACAGAAGGACATTGGTTTCGCTTGAGACATCCTGAAACAACGTGTTCGCTTCGCTTGATGTTGTTATCTCAACATAAGAAGGAAGTAACTTCGATGGCGAACTTTTCCCGTGATAATGAAGTTCGGCCTCCGCGCCCCCGCGCCCCCGACCAAACTCTTATTGGTCGACGATAAACAACTCTAACGACTTAAGGGGGGGGGTACTTTATTCTCATCGGCATGCGGTTACATGATAGCAGCAAGATCAGGATGAAGGGATAAAGATGACGAGGATGGCAATGATAATGATTATGATGATGCTGATGATGATGCTGATGATGATGACGACGGCGACAAATATGGTGATGATGATGAAGATGATGATGCTGATGATGATGATGACGATGATGATGATGATGATGCTGATACTGATGGTGCTGGTGATTATGATGATTAGGATTCTGACGCTGATGATGCTGATGATTGTAATGATGGATATGATGATGTTGATGATGATGATGATTATGATGCCGATGATGATGAATGCGACGATGACGATGCTGATGACGATGATGGCGCTGCTGCTGCTGATGCTGATGATGCTGATGATGCTGACGATGGTTCGGATGATGATAATCATGATGGTGATGCTGATAATGATGATGATGCTGACGATGATGATGATGATGATGATGATGATGATGACGACGATGCTGATGATGCTGCTGAGGGTGATGATTATGATGATGATGATGATGCTGATGATGATGATGATGATGATGATGATGATGATGATGATGCTGGTGATGATGATGTTGCCGATACTGATGTTGCTGATGATGATGATGCTGACGCTGATGATGGTGGCGATGATGATGATGCTGCTGCTGCTGATGATGATGATGATGATGATGATGATGATGATTCTGATTTTGGTGTTGCTGTTGATGTTGCTGCTGATGATGCTGCTGCTGCTGCCGCTCGCTGCTGCTGCTGATAATGATTATGATTCTGATTATTCAGGATCTGGCGACTCACGGTAACATGATTCTACTTGTGAGCGACGACGAAGATGACGACGTCGATGACGATGACGACGACGACGGCGATGACGACTGTGACGACGATGAGGATGACGATGATGATGACGAGGATGATGTGATGATGATGTTGATGCTGCTGCGGATTATGATGATTATTGAGAGGTTGATGATGGTGGTGTGAGTGATGAGGTCGAGGATGAGAAAAGGAGGTGGTGGTGAAGGAGGAGGAGGAGGAGCAGAAGCAGGAGCAGGAGCAGGAGCAGGAGCAGGAGCAGGAGCAGGAGTTGGAGGAGGAGGAGGAGGAGGAGGAGGAGGAGGAGGAGGAGGCACCAAGCGCACAACAACAAAAAAAGGTGCTGCAGGTGTAGCAGGAAAAGGAGAAGGAACACGAGGCCGACAGGAGCCTGAGGACCAGGTCTCCCAGCAGCGGCAGCCGCATCTGTACCAGGCCGATGACCAGCATCTCTTGCAGTGAGCCCATGGTGTGGGCAGCGCTGCGACCGAACGGCATTTCATGGTGCTCGTGCGCGCGGCTTGTGCCGCCAGTCTTGGAGGCCCCCGACCCGGGGTTGTGCGATGGGGATGGGCTTCTATGGAGGGCGCGCAGGGACTTCTGAGAAGACAGGAGCCATCTCAGAAGACCCCGAGGCTAGGCCCTTCTGAGAAGACTGCCCCGGCCTTCTAAGACGCTCTCCCGCCTTCTTAGAAGGGCCCCCCCCTCGCGCCACCCCCTTGCGGGCGCCGCCAACCAGTCGATGACGGAGATCACTATTCTCCAAACCACCCCAACCCAACCCCAGCCCTCCATTCCCAGTGTGGCGTGCGTCGGGGAACATTGGAAAACACGTATGGAACCTGTACCTCCCCCAACCCGAAATTTGGGTCTTGGGGTGGTCCGGTAGGTAGTCAGGAGAGGACCAGTCCCCGCGCTCTTCCGAGCTGCCTGCCGCTGCCGCCTCGCCGCGGCGGCGGCGCGGGCGCGGGCGTTCTAAGATCGAGGGCGCCCGACGGCCTTCGGGGGCCGTCCTGGCGACAACGAGCACGAGGACGATGAGGAGGAGGAGGAGGAGGAGGAGGACGACGACGACGAGGCGTTCAGGGCCGACTGTCGGGGCTCAGTGAAGCAACACAGCACAACCGCGGCGACCTTGGAACGGCACGCAGCGAGCTCGTAGCCAGCAGGAGGAGCGACAGGGGTGCTGTGCATACAACACGTTTGTACCCGCCGATCACGGGTCCACGGTTTAACCTGGTCAGTGTTGTGCTTGAGGCAGCTTAGAGATGGGTAGGAGAAGTTCGTCTCGTCGCAGAAGCCGCACCCGCTGCCGCTTTTTTCTTGTTTTGCCTTTCGGTAAGAGGAAGCCAGAGGAGGAAGGGGGGTACGTGTTTGAAGCTTTGGCGAGAGCGTGCGCGTTCCTGGCGATCTGGGCGAGCGGGATGGCTCCGCATCTTCGCGGGCAGTCGTGAGATCGGTTTTGAGCATCCCAGGGGAGGTGTAATAGGGGGAACACGATATTGCGAGGAGGATGGGGAGGGTGAGGATGCTGAGAGGCGGGCGACGGGAGGAGGAGGAGGAGAAGGAGGAGGACAACGGGTCAATCTGCATGAAAGCCACTTGAGGTAAGCCAGGAACAGTCATGCTGAAGGTGCGCTGAAACGAAAACTAAACCTGAAGTCGAAGCTGCACGTGAAGCCTTTTCGCCCTTCTCCGCCTCCCCCTTTTTTGCAAAGGGCTCTCGTTGTCGCGTGAGGCAGCAGTCCCCGTTGGGCCTGTGCCTGCTGCGGAACGCCCTGGCCGTGCCCTTCATCGGCCTAATTCTCCTGGCGGGGGGCTGGGAGTTGCAAGTTGCCAACCGCCGCCAGGGTGGCGAGATACATACCGAATGCCAGCGGCGACTGGTGGAGGACAGGGTGCATGGCCGATAGGTCAGCATAGAAAGAGCGACACACATATACATAGAGAGAGAGAAACATAACTTTACGAGAGAACGAGAGAGAGAGAGAGCAAGAGGGATACACCTATACACAACTATATATGTATATACATATATATATATATATACATAGTTGTGTGTATATATATATATATAGAGAAATATAGACAAACAAGCGAGAGAGAGAGAGAGAGAGAGGTACAGAGAGAGAGAGAGAGAAAGTGAGAAAGAGACAGAGAGAAAGAGAACCACCGAGGGATCCATACACAGAGAGAGAGAGAGAGAGAAATGATAGAGAGAGAGAGGAGACAGAGAGAGAGAAGAGATAGAGAGAGAGAGAGAGAGAGACACAGCCTGGCCCGCCGGGCCCCCAATCAAGCCAGCTTTGTCTTCCAGGAATATAGAGGTCCATGGTATTCGTACAGCTATAAACACACATCACGTACGCACACGCACACGCTTGTATATACACATTCATAATGGCATCCATATGCACATGTAGACATACATACATGCACACATGCATGCATGCATGCACGCATGCATGCATACATTCCTACCTACCTTCCAGACCTACATACAAGCATGCATACATACAACCATACATGCGTACACACATACACACATACATGCATGCATACATACACATACATACACACATCATGCACACATACATGCATTCATACAACCATACATGCACACACGCACATACCTACACATACATACATATACACATGCATACATGCATGCATGCATTCTCACCTACATACATGCATACACACAACCACACACATACATGCATACACATATACTCATACATACATACCTACATATGTACGTACACACTTCCATACATGCATAGACATATGCGTCCGCCCATCCATCCATCTATCCATACATACATACACACATACATACATATGCATACATGCATTTATGCATGCATACATACACGCATACATACATGTATAAACACATACTCACATGCATGCATGCATCCATACATACACACAACTACACCCACATACATACATGCATACACAACTGCCTCCATACATACATCCATACATACGTACGTACGTACACACATACATACATGCATGCACACATACATACAGCCGTACGTGCATGCATACTTAGACACGTATACACATACACACATACACATACTTACACACACTCTCTACTTTCATACGTACATACACATGCACATACACATATACACAAACACCTACACATATACATTCACAGACACTTACACATTCACATTCACCTACACATGCACATACGCGTACACAAACACCCATACATATATGCATACATACATACATACACACATACGTACACACATCCACACATGCTCGCATGCATGTATCCATGCATACATACATATATGCATACATATACCTGCCAACTCAAACACATTCATTCGTACACGCGTACATGTACATACACACATCGTCATAATCATACACATACACATTCACATACAACTATACACATACACATACACATACACATACACATACACATACACACATACATATACATACACAAACACATACACATACACACATACATATACACACACATACACATAGACGTACACATACACATACACATACACATACGCACAAACATACACACATACACATACACACATACACACATACACACATACACATACACACATACACACATACACACATGCACATACACATACACATACACATACACATACACCTACACCTACACCTACACCTACACCTACACATACTTTTTGCGTCGGCGGCTAGGCAGAGGGACTGCTCTGGCGATGTAGCATTCGTGGGACACACTAAATGCGAATGAAACCGCGGTGCACGGTGGAGGAGAGGAGGCCTGGCGCGGGCGGGAAGAGAAGGAAGCCGGGCCCGCTCAGAGCAAGGCCAGGCGGCGGCGGGGTGGGTGACGGGGCCGGGGACCAGCCGCGGCGGCGGGGCAGCAGCTGGGGTAAGGCAGCCAGAAGGCTGCCGGGCACGCGCCGAATGGGGGAGACAGCAGGTCCAGCGCGAGCTGGAGCCAGAAACAGTACAGCGAGGCGGACCGTGGTGCCGAGATCCGAGTGACCTCCAGGCAACCAAGAGCAGACAGCCAGAGCAGACCACCTCAGGTGAGGGGTCGGGGGAACTGGGGAAGTAGTCCCAGCAGACAGGCGATAGAGGCGTGGGCCAGCCGAGGTGACGAGATCAGGATGACCTGCGAGGCGACCTGGGGGGGACGGCCACGCCGGACCATCCAATGCGGGGGGTCCAGAGGACACGACAGCACAGCCGGGAGTGGAGGTGACATACACATAAGCCTGCACATACACACATACACATACACGTACACAGACATATACACCTACACCTACACCTACACCTACACCTGCACCTACACCTACATGTACACTTACACGTAAACCTACACCTACACCTGCACCTACACCTGCACCTACACCTACACCTACACCTACACCTACACCTACACCTACACCTACACCTGCACCTGCACCTACACCTACACCTACACCTACACCTACACCTACACCTACACCTACACCTACACCTACACCTACACCTACACCTACACCTACACCTACACCTACACCTACACCTACACCGACACCTGCACCTACACCTACACCTACATACCTGCATACCTGCATATCTACACGCCTACATACATTCACACACTCATATGTATATATATATATATATATAGATATATACATATGTGCAGTTATGTATATGTAAATAGTTACGTTGCACATACATATGTGTATGTATGTGTGTGTATATATATACACACAGTGGGACACCGACCTCCGCCCCCTCTCGGTGTCCTGGGTCCCCTCGGTGCACCGAGGGGGGGTGGTCGATGTCCCATTCTCGGTCGATCTTGGTGGTGTCATGGGCCCCTCGGTCGCCCTTTTTGGGCCCCTCCTGTTTCCTCCTCGTCCTCCTCCTCCTCCTCCTCCTCCCTCCGTGCCGTCGCGGCCGCGGCAATTGACGGTGCAGACGCCAAGCCGCTATTCGGCCACAGAGCTGCGGCCCCATGCCGGAAAAGCCACAAACCGTGCTTCTGGGTGTATTGGCCCATCCCATAGTTTTGGGCGTGCAGGCCATCCGCTGTCACGCAGCGGAGGGGTGCTGGTGAAGTTCGGGGATTACGGCACGGCCATCTGTGTGCTGATCCTGGTACCGCTTCAGCACGTGTCTGTCGAGCTCTTCGAAAAGTTGATTTTCGTCGGCTGGACTGGCGACGAGGTGCGCGCTCTCATCATCAGCGACCAGCTCGCTTACGACCTCGTCGGTCTTGGTGGGGGCTACTTCCATGCTCGTGAGCTCGAGGCTTGGGGTGCGCAGCGTTCTCAGGCCCCCTTTGCGGCCTCCACTGCCCCTGGGTGTTGGTCACTCGCAGAAGGAGCTGGAGGATATGGTCATGGGTCTAGAGGCGTCGCCGTCGGCAATGAATTCACCTACGGCCCCTGCGCCGCCCAACCTGAGCATGCTGACGATGAACCAGTTGGACAATCGGGACGTCAAGCGGATCAAGCAGAATAATAACAATATGAAGTGTGCTAAGCAGTGGCAGAGGAAGAGCATGAGAGGGAGGAAGTTCTCCAAGAGCCGCGGGTACCTGAGCGTGACGACCGAGGAGGTGGAGGTCATAGCCGTTCCGACGCCACCGCCTCCAGGGATCTTCCCGCAGACGGACCCGTACAGCAAGGTGGTGAAACTGATCGTCCATCTTGGAACGACACCTGCGACATGAAGTACGCTGAGTTTGCCGAGGCCGCCTCCTCCGCCAGCGTCGCCGAGGGCTACGAGATTTCCTCGACTGCCGCCGCCTCTTCCCAGGGCGGCAAGGTAAGTGAAACCCAGGAGGAGCTGAAGGAAATGCGGAGGCTCACGAGGCTTCGCAAGCAGCAGAAGGTGAAGGAGACGCAGGAGATCGCTACGTTGGTGCGGGACTTGATGGCGTTGGCATCGGCTGACGAGTGCGAGGCCGTTTATGAAGATGATTTTCGGCATGAAGGCGCTGGTGCTGATGAGTCGGATGGAAGAGTCCCTGTCGAATGCGCTGGTACAGTTCATGCGCATGCGTGTCCGCGTGCACTTCCAGGTGTTCCTGGTGGGTCTGCGGGCGGTGAGCCCGAATTGGTTCCTGAAGGCGCTGGAGCTTACAACGATGGCTGGGACTGCAAGGCGCAGCGCGACAAGGACATGCACCGCGGGATGCGGCTCGTTTTTGAGGACCAGGCCCAGAATGCTGAGAAGTTGATGGTCGACTTTGAGAATGGCATGATCACCCAGACCGCTTTCGATGAGCGGCTGAAGGAGCCTTTGAAGGTCACGAGGACATCGTGAGTGGCCAGCTCAAGCCGGCTTGGTCTACTGCTGCGGGTTTGTCACGTGGGTGTTCGGCCCTATAAGGGCATCCTCCCTCCCTCAGCCTTGCTGCCCTGCCCTCCCCCGAGAGTCTGGGCGGTGGCGTATCGGAAGAAGAAGAAGAAGAAGAAGAAGAAGAAGAAGTTCTCTCCTCGCTTCTCCTCTCCCGCCGCTGCGGCCGCCTCCGCCGCGTCTCCACCATCTGCAATCATGATAGTTCGTTTGATGCGCTCCGTCTGGAGCTGCGCTCGTGGGAGACTTTCGAGTGCCCAGGCATGGCCGCTCTCCCCCCCTCCCTCCTGGCTCCTCTTCTCTCCTCTTCCTCCGCCCTCCCCACCTGTCTCATGCTGCGTTGGATGTTGGCCGCCGCGGCCGCTTGGGCCACGCGGCATTTCGCGCATCGCGTGCCCATGGAGGGAGGTTGATGCGCTTGATGTGGGATTCGTATCGTGAGGCTGGTGTCTTATCTCCGTGTCTTCTCCCCCTCTCCTCGCCCCCCCGTTTCTTCTTCTTTCTCGCGCGTGCGGTGTTTTGTTGCGCGCCCGCTTCTTCTCTCAGGCCGCGGTTCACTCCGTGACTTTGCCCATTGCTGGCCGTCTCGCGCGGAGTTCCCAGTTTCCTCGGCGACCCTTAGATTCGCAATTAGACAACGGCCCCAGGGAATCGAGATCACGTGATCGCGCGCTTGTCCCCCGCTTCCTCTAATATACATGTGCATGTATACATATATACATATGCGTGCATATATGTATGTTTGTATGGATGTATGCATGTATGTGTGCACGTACGTCGGTATGTATGGTTTTGTTTATGTAGGTGGGTACATCGGTCGGTTTGTAGGTGGCTATATCGGTAGGTAGGTATGTGCGTGCATGTATGTATGTGTGTATGCATGCATGTATGTGCGGATGCATGTAACTACTATATGTATGTGTGCACATGTACAGGCGCAGAACCGGGAGGGAAGGAGGGAGAAATGCATATGCATAATAATGCATGTATGTGTTGTCTTCGTACACGTGTGTGCAGTCCTGTGTGTCCACACCAAGGAAACGCACATTGTTCATCTCATAATGTGTTTGCCGTCTCCTTTCAATTATTCTTCGCTTTCTTCTGTGTATTGCAATCATCTTCCTTCCTTGCCTCTTCCGCTGGACTGCGACTGAACTCGATCCTCGCGCGCGTATTTTTCTGTTGCGGCCTTGTGCATGTCGTGCGCGGTAAGATGAATTCGTAAATCAGCGACAATAACATTGGTATGTTTGATTGTTTCATGGCGGGAAGCGGGTGGCAAGTCATGCGCGCGTAAACGGTTGATCGTGCTCGAACGGAAACCCATTGAACATGCAATCGAAGGGTGTTGTTTGGCAATGTATTTTGGGCTCCTGCGCTTCTCCTTTTTTGTTAAGTCGCCCGTGCATTTCTGAATCGTTGTTTGTGTGTGCGCGCGCGTGGCGTGGTTGCTTTCGTTGCCCCTCTGGCTCAGGGCCGTTTGGGCTCGAGCGCGCCCCTGGCCAGGTGCAGTGCTTTGGCCCTGGCGTGATGGAGACCGCGGCGGCGCGGCGACGACGGCAGGCCCGTGCCGCTGCCGGTTGCCGCTTGGTTGCCGCCGCCCCCTGCGCCCCGGCCGTCGCGGGCCCGCCGGGGCTCTGGCGCCGCTGGCGCGGCTGGCGCTGCTGGCGCGACAGGCGCCGCCGTTCTCGGCGGCGCGCTTGCTGCTGCGAGCGCTTCCGGCGCTGCTAGCGTCGCCGCCTCGACCTTCGCTGCCGACGCCCCCTGGGCGGTCGGCGCGGGCTGGGCTGCTCGCCCTCTCGCCCCCGCGGGCGCCCTGGGCGTTGCCGACGCCCCTGGGCATGTCGGCGCGGCCCGAGTGCGCCGTCATGCTGGCGCCGCCGGCGCGGCCGGCGCCCCCGCGGCCGCCCGCCGACGCCCCCGCCTGTTGTCGCGACGATCGCACCTGGTGCTCGCCCTGGAGAACCCTCGTCGCCGCGGCCGGGTAGCTGAACCCAGCGGCGCGGCCGTGAGCAGCAGGACGGACGCCAGCAGCAACATCGGGATCAGGGCGACGGACCCCCGCAGCGCGACCGCGAGCAGCAGGAAACGCCCCAGCAGCATCGCGACGGACCCCGGCACCTCGACCGCGCGCAGAACGACTGGCTCCAGCGTCGTGACCGCGAGCAGCCAGACGGGCTCCAGCATCGCGACCTCGGGCGGCCAGACGGGCGCCGCTAGGCGGACCAAGCTGACCGCGGCGACGCCGAGCCCGACGCGCCTGGGCCCGACGCCCCACTCGACACCGCTGCTGGCGCCCAGACCTGTGCCCCGAAAAGCATATATATAGTTATATATATATATATAGATGTATATATGCATATTTGTATTTGTGTATATATTCATGTGTATACAACTATATGCATGCATATATACATACATATATATAAATATACATATATACATATATACATATATATATATATGTATGTATGTATCTATGTATGTATGTATGTATGTATGCATGTCTGTATGTATGTATGTATGTATGTATGTATGTATGTATATATGTATGTACACGTGCGCCGTGCCATGGCAGCGTCGTTTTGTAGATGCCGATTCGCGCGAGATCAGTGAGGAGGATTGGGGGAAAACTTACGCCTGCATTCGCATCGCTGGAACTCCTGGCGGGCCCCTGCGGTCCTGCGGCGGAGGTGTCAGAGATTTTCTCAGTGGCCCCGCCGCGTATGGCGCCCCGCTTGGTACGGCGCATAATTTTGGTGTTCTTTGCAGGCCGAAAGCTATGCACCGTGCCGCGCTTGGTTTTCATCGACGGCCTCAGAGTCTGTTGCCGAATTCTCTCGTCGACCCATGTGGGTCGAAAAGGTTGGCGCGCGCATCTTCGCAGGGCTCGCAAATACGGGCGCGCCAGCGCAGTCGGCGCTCGACGACGCCAGGGGGCACTTTGAAATTTCGGGGCTCTGTGCGGTGATCAATTATCGCCCGCGTAATTCTCCGACGCTTCCGGCCGCCCCCTGCCCGCCAGTTGGGGCGTTGCGTGGTCTCCGTCCCTGCGGCTCGTCGCGGCAGCTGCTCGTGCCGGCGCCTGTGTCAACGCGGGCCCGCCGCGCGTCGGCCCCCGGCCAGCTCCCAATGCCCCCCGCTGCTTCCCCGCGACGACGGCCGTGGGCGATTCCGGCGCCGCGGGCGCATTCAGGGCCATCCCGCGGGAGGGAACGCCTCGGCCTGCGCGGCGCAATTTCTTGCTGCTCCTCAAGAGCGCGCCTGGGCCGCGGCGCCGGGCGCCCGTGACCAGTGGGACTCGTTCGCTTCGGACTATGGGAAATAAGGGGGGGGCAAGGCGGGGCGGGCGCGTCCCGCGGATGCCCCAGCCCCCGTCCTGCTCAAATTCCTCGGCTCGAAGGGGGCCCTCGTGGCCCGGGCCAGTGGTGCGCTGCGGGCTGGCGGTGGGTCCGGGGCGGCCTGGCGTGGGTTATGCGTTCGCCGTGGCGATGGCGCCCGCGACCCCGGCCGGCGCGATGCCGCCTTCCTCCGCCGCTTCCTTCGCCGGCGTGCGCCAGTGTGAGCCGCCCCGCGACGTGTCTCCCGTTTGGGGCGCGTGTCGCTCATTCCCTGCCTCCTGCACCATTTCGGTGCTTCTCTGCTGCGCCGCGCTGGGCGCGCATTGGGCCGCCCTGCGTTGCTGCCCGGCTCCTGCAACTTTCGGTGCCCCACTCGTTCCAATGCCGCCCCGCGCTGCCTCCTCCCGTTGCGATGCTGCTTCGCCCTGTCGCCCGCGGGCGCCTGGGGCGCTTCGCCCGCCGCCTCCTGCCCCACCTCTTCCAGCTCCCTGGCCACCTGGCGCGCCCGGGCGGTCGCGCCGCAATGCCTCTGTCACTGCCGGCCATCTGGCTGCGTTGCCGCCTCCTTCTGGCAGCCCCGCGCTTCCTCCTCCCGTTGCGTTGTTCCGCCCCGCCGCCTGCGGGCGCCTGGGGCGCTTCGCCCGCCGCCTACTGTCCCGCCTCTTCCGGCCCCCCCCTGGCCACATGGCGCGCCCAAGGCCGCCGCAATGCCCCTGTCACTGCCTGTGCCCGCGATGGTCCTGCTTCAGCACGGCTCAGTGCTGTGCCTACTCCTCGTCGCGCCGCGGTGACTCTGCCGTTCGTGGTGTCCCCTTGCGCCCGCCCGCCAGCTCCAGCTGCTGGCAGCCGCCTTCCCGCCGCCCTTGCCGCTGTGATTCTCCGCGACCGCCCACCGCGCTTTGGCCCTGCGCGCCTGGCTTCTGCTGCTGCCCCCCCCGGCTGCTCGTCGTCGAGCTCTTCGATGTCAGAGCGTCCCTTTTTCCTTTCTGCCGTCACCCCCCCTCTCTTTGCCCGCTGGCCACTTCGCTGGTTAGTGCCCTTGTCCAGCTGCGTGGCATGGTCGATCCCGTTTGGATCCCTGCCCCAGCTTTTGAGGGGCCGGCCGCGCGCGTTGCATGTCCGGTTGGGTGCAGTTTTCCGCCTTGTCGCTATGCGCGAGGCTGCGATCGCCACAAGCTCTGTGTGTGTGTCTCGTGAATGGCTACCGCCTGACGACGTGGTCGGCTTGCGCACCTCGTTTCCTCGTTGGCGCTGCCCCCAGGTGAAACTTTCCCTTAGGTGTCGGCCAGATCGTTCTCGGTTCTTCCCGCCATACACGCCCGGGTTTCTAGGTGCTGCGTGCTTTCGCCTGAGCTGCGACATCAAATGGGACGCCCCCCTGGATTGCAGTTCGATTTCCCCCCGCCATCCATGCCCGGATGGCTATGTGCTGCCCCCCCCGCTGAGCTGGCCCTCGCGCGCCAGTTTAAGTTTCGGGGTCCGTACCTGACTTGCTCCGTGTCGTCGCTGCGCGCGAGGCCCCGACCGCCATGGATGTACATGTCTATGTATAGTGTAGTGGCCTCCGGCCAGTGCCGCCGATCCAGGGCGCTCCGGATGATGATGATGATGATGATGATGATGATGATGATGATGATGATGATGATGATGATGATGATGATGCTGATCATGATGCGGATGATAATGAGGATGCTAATGGTGATGGTGATGATCATGATGATGATGATGATGATGATGATGATGATGCTGATGATGATGATGATGATGAGGATGAGGATGATGATGATGATGATGATGATGATGATGATGATGATGATGATGATGATGATGATGATGATGATGATGATGATGATGATGATGATGATGATGATGATGCCGATGGTGATGCGACGATGGTGGGGTGATGGTGATGGTGATGGAGATGGTGATGATCCCGGCCCCCCTCCAACCCCCTCCTCTTTCCTGCCCCCCCCCTTTTCTCCTGTCCCCTCCCCCCCTCTCTCCGTTCCCCTCCCCCTCCCCCCTCTCTCCTTTCCCCCCCCTCTCTCCTGTCCACCCCCTCCTTTCCCCCCCCCTCTCTTCTGTCCCCCTCCCCCCTCTCTCCTGTCCCCCCCCCTCCCCTGTCCCCCCCCCTTCTCTCCTTTACCCCCCCCCCCCCTCTCCTGTCCCCCCCCCTCTCCTTCTGCCTCTCCTCTCTCCTGTCCCCCCTCCCCCCCCTCTCTCCTGTCCCCCCCCCCTGTCCCCCCTCCCTGTCCCCTGTCCCCCCCCCCTTCCTCTCTCCTATCCCCCCTCCCCGTCTCTCCTGTCCCCCCCCTCCCCCCCCTCCCCTTCCCTCTCTCCCCTCCAGGGCGCAGTGCAGGGGGGGTGTGAGGAGCTGGGGGAAGGAGAAGGTGCAGAGGCGGGGGGGGGGTGCAGGAAGAGGGGAGGGGGGGGGAGAGGAGATTGCAGGGGAAGGGGGGGGGTGCAGGAAAAGATGAGGGGGTGGGGCGCCAGAGAGGAAGGTGCACGGGGGGGGGGCGGTCCCGGCATTGGGGAGGCCTTGCGTGTCAATTCTTTCTTCGTTTGCGTCCCCCCCCCTGCAGAGCAAAGTTTGAGCGAGCTCAAGCCCACGCTCCCAGAAACTCACACGCGGGATCGGCGGATATCTATATGTATGCGTGCATGCGTATGTGTATGTGTATGTGTATGTGTATGTGTATGTGTATGTGTAGGTGTAGGTGTAGGTGTAGGTGTAGGTGTATGTGTATGTGTAGGTGTATGTGTATGTGTATGCGTATGTGTGTTTATGTATATGTGTATGTGTATGTGTATGTGTATGTGCATGTGTATGTATGCGTATGCGTATGTGTATGTGTATGTGTATGTGTATGTGTATGTGCAGATGTTTGTGTGTGTGTGTGTGAATGTGTGTGTGTGTGTGTCCGTAGCTTTTGGCGCAAACGCGGGCTCGCGACCGCGCGCCGTGGTTTGCGATCGTCAGCCCATCCCCATACCAATGACCCTGTCTCGGCAAGGGATCCTGGGGCTCCGCGCCCGCCGCTGCCGTGGCCAGTGCTTCCCGAAGGCGCGCGTATTATCCCCGACCGCGTACGCATGTGGCGGACATGCGTCGACCGCGGGATTTTCACACGGCTCATCTGCCTTTGGTGCCGCATCTTTTTTTCATGCTTTTGACCCAGCCGCTGGTTCCCGCGTTGTGCGGCTTCCCCTACAATGAAGCACCGGGCCATCGGTGCCGCGCCTGGCCGTTGGCCACGCCCCCGCAGCCCTGTTCTTCGAGTGCCTCCGAGACGGCGGCTCTCTCCGGGGCCGCCCCGTTCAACGACGCCGAGCTGCGCGCCACGAGTGGCGTGTTCCCGCCTTCGTCTCGCAGGACATCTACCAGTCCGACGTTGTATCAGTCGACGAGTCTCGGCCCTGCGCAGTCTACTGCCCGCCGGCCAGCATGCCCCAGCCTCCCCTCAGCCTCCCCGCCGACCGGCACGAACCCAACGGCTGGCCCAGGTTCATGCTCTCTTGCCCGCGGTGCCAGGCACGGTGGACTATCCTCGAGCACCGCCCGCCCTACGGGTTCGGCGTCTGCCCTAGCTGCGGCGACTACTGGCAGGGAGGCTCCGCCATCGAAGGCATCGTTTGACCGCCCTCTGCTGCGTGCCAGGCGTTCCAGCCGCCCGCCAAAGACGACGCGCCGCCCTGGTCTTACCGCCCGGTCCAGCGGAGCCTTCCGCCTCGACGCGGTCTTCGTGCGATCCGCACGGTGCCCCGCGGCGCCGCTCCCGTGCCGCACCCGCGGCCCGCTGCTCTCTTCGGGCGGTACCGTCCTCTCGGCTGCCGCGCCTTCCCCACTCCCCCAGCCTTTCTGGGCGCCCGTCACCGTTCTTCTCGGCCCCTTGCCTGTCGTGGCTGGCCCGCTGGTCGCCGCCCGCCTCGCGCCCTTGCCGAGGCTCCTCCGCCTGGCTTTGGCGTGGCTCGCCGCGCTCGCGCGCGCCGCCCTTTCCGCCCGCCTGCGCAGCCGGCGCCGCCCTGCCGCTGCCCGCCGCCTCCGCTGCCCGCTCGACCCGCCCAGCGCGCTGCCCCGCGACCGCCGCCTCCACTGCCCCCCGCTGCTCGCCTTCCGCGCTGCTGCCCGCTGCCCTGGCGCCCTGGCGCCGCTCACGGCAGTGGGGCTAGTCGTAGCAGTGGTGGTAGTAGTAGTAGTAGTAGTAGCCGTCGTAGCAGTAGCAGAAGTCGTCGTAGTAGTAGGCGTAGTACTAGTAGTAGTAATAGTAGTAGACTGTTCCACGAGGGCTGGCCGCCTCGCTTTCTTTCTTTTCTTTTCTTCTGGCCACTGCGCGCCCCACGAGGGGCGCCCGACGAGCTGGCGAATCGCCGGGCCGCAGCGACCGAGAAGTGTGTGTGTGTGTGTGTGTGTGTGTGTGTGTGTGTGTGTGTGTGTGTGCGTGTGTGTGTGTGTGTGTGTGTGTGTGTGTGTGTGTGTGTGTGTGTGTGTGTGCGTGCGTGCGTGTGTGTGTGTGTGTGTGTGTGTGTGTGTGTGTGTGTGCGTCTGTGTTTCTGCTCCTTTTAGGGCGCTCACTTCCTTCGTACCCCCGCACTGGGGGCCCGCGCTTCCTCACGGTATCCCTGCCCTGCTCTCGCCTTCCTGGCAGCGCCCGCGATGTTGCTTCCGCTGGCCCTGAGCCGCAGCCCCAGGCCGCCTGCCAGGTGTCGCCTCGCCGCCTCCTGCCTCGCTGGTCGCCCCTTTCGGCTGCCCTTCTCTCCTCTTCCGCTGCCCTTGTCCCTTATCTCCTTTTCGGAGCTCCTGCGTCGCCTGTCCTGTCCCTCGCTTCTTCCAGTCACGCCTGTACCGTTACTGCGCCTCGCTGTGCTCCTTCCGTGCTGTCGGCACCGGCTATTTGGCGCCGTTCTGTCCCTTCGTCTCTCCCCCCCTTAGCTCAGGCCTGGGCGTTCGCATTGATCCCCGGCGGTGGATCCCTGCCCCATGCTCTTGAGCGGGCCGGTTGCGCGCGCGTCCTCCGCTTTCCGACTTTCTACGTCTCGACGTTGCGCGCGCGGCCGCGACGCCCAAAAGTGTGTGTGTGTGTGTGTGTGTGTGTGTGTGCGTGCGTGCGTGTGTGTGTGTGTGTGTGTGTGCGTGTGTGTGTGGGTGTGCGTGTGCGTGTGCGTGTGCCTGTGTGTGTGTGAGTCCGTGGCATTCTGCCTCCTTCACTGTACGTGTCTGTGCGTGCCGTCGCCTCCTCGCTGTCTGTCCTCGCACACTCGGCCTCCTTGGCTCACGCTGCGCCTACGCGGCCTGCCTTGCTTCTCGTCCTCGCCGGTCTTCTAGCGCTGCTTCGCCTCATCATGACTCCAGTTGCTGTCGCATTGGCCTGTCGGCGTATCTTTTCGTCCTCGTTGTCCCTCCCGCCCACGCTGCCCATGCCCGGGTGTGCGTATGGCATACGAGGCAGGAGGGAGGAAGAGAAGGGAGGAGGAGGAGGAGGAGGAGGAGGAGGCGGAGGCGGAGGAGGAGGAGGAGGAGGAGGGAGGAGGAGGCGGAGGCGGAGCAGGAGGAGGGAGGAGGAGGAGGAGGAGGAGGAGGAGGAGGTTGACGGTTTCGTATGCACGATCCCCCAGGTTTTTGTGTGGCAGATCCCTGGTACTTCTTCCGAGGGCCCGGCGGCGCGGGTCCGCCGCACTTTCTCTCGCCTCTTGACTGTCCGCGCTTCGTCGCTCCGCGCGAGGCCGCGGTGCCAAAGTGTGTGTGTGTTCGCGGAGGAGGAGGAGGAGGAGGATCAGGAGGGGGGAGGAGGAGGAGGAGGAGGAGGAGGGAGGAGGAGGAGGAGGAGGGAGGAGGGAGGAGGAGGGAGGAGGAGGAGGAGGGAGGAGGAGGAGGGAGGAGGAGGAGGAGGAGGAGGAGGACGAGGAGGAGGAGGAGGAGGTGCCAAAGTGTTTGAGTGTGTGCGTGTTTTTATTTAATCGCTTCGCTCATTCCGCCGGCCCATATTGTCGCACCGTTGTGGGCTAGCCGAGTTTTGGGGGCCGTTTTGGGGCCTCTTGGGGCCTCTTTTGGGCCTCTTGGGCGCCTCTTGGGGCGTCTTGGGGGCCTCTTGGGGGCCTCTTGGGGCCTTTTTGGGGCCTCCTGGGCGCCTTCTGGGGCGGAGGGCTCGGTTCCCCTCTTGAGCCCCTCTTGGGCCCGTCTTGGGGCCTCTTGGTCCGTCTTGGGCGGCACTTGGGCCGTCTTGGGGCCCTCCTGGGCCGTTCCGGGGCCGTCTTGGGAGCCTCGTGGGCCGTCTTGGAGCGGTCTTGGGGGCCTCTTGGGCCGTCTTGGAGCGTCCGGAAGCCGAAAAAGCCAGAACACAAAAAACATAGAAAAAACCAATGAAAATCAACGATTTTGGCCTCTTGGGGCTCTCTTCGGAGGCCTCTTGGAAGGCTCTTGGGGCGTCTTGGAGGCCTCTTGGGCTGTCTTGGGGGCCTTTTGGGCCGTCTTGGGGTCATCTTCGGCGTCTTCGAGCGCTCTTTGGGCGTCTCGGGGGCCTCTTGGGCAGTCTTGGGGGCCTCTTGGGGCACTCTGAGCGCGCTCTGGGGAGCCTGAGAGGCCGCACCCAGAAGGAAAACCATCTCTGAGTAGACTTGGTCGGGCGGCGGTCGGGCGGCGGTCGGGCGGCGGTCGGGCGTTGGTCGGGGTACTTTTCGCCGGGGGACCCCCAGGGGCCGCCCCGCGCGCGCGAACTAGAAATACTGTTAATACTGTTAACCAGTTACCGGAGATCTTAGCACGCCCTGGCCCGTTGGGCCGGCGAATTTCGTTATCGAAGACGCCTACGGCGAATCACCGCCGCCCCCTGCCTTTTTGGAAGCGCCTATGTGGCCGAACGTTGAGGCCAGACCTGCCAAGCTATCGGACCACGTGTTCCCCGAATCGGTTTGGAAAGCCTTCGGGGAACACGTGGGCATCTTGAAGGTCATCTTGGCCGTCTTGGAGGCCTCTTGGGCAAGCTTTGGGCGATCTTTGGGGCTTTTTGGGCCGTCTCGGGCCAGCTTCGAGCCAACTTCGGCCATCTTGGTGGGTTCCTGGCACGTCTGAAGCCGTCGGAAGCCGTTTGGGGGGCCTCTATGGGCCGACTTGGGGCCCGCTTGGAATGCTCCAGGGCCGTCTTGGAGGCCATCTTGGGCGTCTTGGAGGCCATCTTGGGCGTGTTGGAGGCCTCTTGGGCCCTCTTGGGGCCCTCTAGGGGCCATCTTGGAGGCCACTTGGGCCATCATGGGGCTCTCTTGGGGGCCTCTTGGGCGATCTTGGGGGCTTCTTGGGCCGTCTTGAGCCGTCGGAGAGCCGAAAAGGCGCAAATGCCAAAATCCTTCAAAAACCAAGGGAAAATCAATGATTTTGGCCTCTTCGGACTCTCCTGGAGGACCTCTTGGAGGCCTCTTGGGCCGTCTGGGAGGCCTCTGGGGGGCCTCTTGGGCCGTCTTGGGCCGTCTTGGACTCTCTTGGGCCGTTTTGGAGGCCGTCTTGGACCATCTCGGGCGGACTTGGAGGCCATCTTGGGCCATCTTCGCGATTTTTTGAGGATGTCCCGAGCGAAACGGCCGTTTTTGGGCATTGACAGACGCATTTTGGGAAATTTACGGGTGGCCGGCGGGACGGGCCGAAGCCCACTGGGGAGTTCTTTTAGAAAAAGAACCAAAACCAAAACCTGAATCATCCAGCACGCCGTGCACCCCTGCAAGCAGGGGGCGGCGGATCGAAGACGCCTACGGCGAATCACCGCCGCCCCCTGCCTTTTTGGAAGCGCCTATGTGGCCGAACGTTGAGGCCAGACCTGCCAAGCTATCGGACCACGTGTTCCCCGAATCGGTTTGGAAAGCCTTCGGGGAACACGTGGGCATCTTGAAGGTCATCTTGGCCGTCTTGGAGGCCTCTTGGGCAAGCTTTGGGCGATCTTTGGGGCTTTTTGGGCCGTCTCGGGCCAGCTTCGAGCCAACTTCGGCCATCTTGGTGGGTTCCTGGCACGTCTGAAGCCGTCGGAAGCCGTTTGGGGGGCCTCTATGGGCCGACTTGGGGCCCGCTTGGAATGCTCCAGGGCCGTCTTGGAGGCCATCTTGGGCGTCTTGGAGGCCATCTTGGGCGTGTTGGAGGCCTCTTGGGCCCTCTTGGGGCCCTCTAGGGGCCATCTTGGAGGCCACTTGGGCCATCATGGGGCTCTCTTGGGGGCCTCTTGGGCGATCTTGGGGGCTTCTTGGGCCGTCTTGAGCCGTCGGAGAGCCGAAAAGGCGCAAATGCCAAAATCCTTCAAAAACCAAGGAAAATCAATGATTTTGGCCTCTTCGGACTCTCCTGGAGGACCTCTTGGAGGCCTCTTGGGCCGTCTGGGAGGCCTCTGGGGGGCCTCTTGGGCCGTCTTGGGCCGTCTTGGACTCTCTTGGGCCGTTTTGGAGGCCGTCTTGGACCATCTCGGGCGGACTTGGAGGCCATCTTGGGCCATCTTCGCGATTTTTTGAGGATGTCCCGAGCGAAACGGCCGTTTTTGGGCATTGACAGATGGGTTTCCCGGAAATTGCGGGTGGCCGGCGGGACGGGCCGAAGCCCATTGGGGAGTTCTTTTAGAAAAAGAACCAAAACCAAAACCTGAATCATCCAGCACGCCGTGCACCCCTGCAAGCAGGGGGCGGCGGATCTCACGGCCTTCGGCCCATCCCGCCAGCGTGCCTAGATTGTGGGTCAGAGTTCTCAGGGATGCTTCTTCGGGTCTGTTCGGGGCGCTCTCGGAGGTCTCTTGGGAGCAGCTTTGGGGCCTCTTTGGAGCCTCTTGGGGATCCTTTGAGGGCGTTTTGTGACCTCTTGGGGGCATCTTGGGGCCTCTTGGGGGCTTCTTGGAGGCCTCTTGGGGCCCCCCTGAGGGGTCCTCGGGGCCGAGGGCATGAAATGTCCGTTCGGGTCCCCCTTCTGGGCCCCCTCTTCGGGCCGTCGTTGGGCCCTCTTGGGCCGTCTTGGGGCCTTCTTGGGCCGTAACAGCACTCACAGACAGTAGTTTTCTGTCGGTCTACGCGGGGCGTCACTGTAATGGTCCCCTCAGGGGCGTGGCATACTGGCGAGAGTTGCACGCCTGGCATGGCAGCACCCAGAGTGCTAGAGGTCCCGTTTGGTGCTGTGTAGGGAGCCACTGCGCTGGACCCCCCGGGGGCGCGGCACACTGGCGAACGTTGTGCGACTGGCAGCACCCAGAGAGGACGAGGCCCCGTCGGTGTCTGCGCGGGGCATCGCTGCGCTGGACCCTTCTGGGGCGCGGCGAAGTGGCGGGAGTTGCTCGCCCGAGGGGAGGGAGGCAGCCGGAGGGCAGGAAGCGACCAGGGACGCGGGCAACGCGGAGAGGCACAAGGAAGAAGGACGCGGGGAGGGGGAGGAGACGACGCGGCGAGGAGGGGAGGCAGCGGGAGGGAGGAACGGAGGAGGGAGGAGCGGCAGGACCCGATTCATGAAGGCGATGGCCCAACACAGAAGCGTTGGGGGAAAAGGGGAGGGCGACCTGGAGAACAGCTCCAAGTCCCTGCAGGCCCCGCGTCAGCTCGCCTGCGTGCCCGCGCACCCGGGTCGACATATCTGCGGTGTATGCTGCCCTTCTTCCTATCGTCGTCTTCGATTTGCTTTCCCTACCCCGCCTTCCCGTTGCCTTCCTCTTCTCCTTTCTTGTCCTCCCGTCCCTTCTCCTGATCCTCCCATCCCTTTTCGTGCTCATCAACCGTAAGTTCTTGCTTGCAATCAGCAAGACTCGCCTCTCCTCTCTCCCAGCATGTGGTACGCCAGGGGGGCAGCACCTGCGGATTCCATGTATCCAGCGACGCCGGCCTGGGCCAGGTAAACCCTGTGCCTGGAGTTTGTGTATATGCTTGCCTTGCGAACCATACGTCCGACGTCATGTCTCTTTCACAATGTGGCTCCCCACAGGTCCAGACCGCTTCCCAGGACCAGCTTCCCATCCCAAGCCGTTTCTTCACCGTCCTGGGGACCGGTGAGGAACTCCAGAGCCGTTTCTGCCGCCGTGGTTTTTTCAAGGCGTGGGGATGTCAGGGCCCCCCCCCGCCAGAGAAGGGCGGTTTCCCGGCCTGGGCCGCGGAGTGCCGGGCGCGGCTTGCCGAAGAGCCGCGGGGGAGTCCGTCTGCCTTGCGGGCCGCGTGGCCAGCGCTGAGGCTCGCGGCGCCCAAGGCCACGATCGGCCCGTGGAGGCCCGCGCGCCCCGGAGGTCTTGGGTTCCGCTTCCAGGGCGCGGCCGAGAGGGGGGATGACGGCCCTGTGGGGGCGGGCATCATGGCCGGCCTGGATCTCATGGCCCCCCCTTCCTGCCTCGGCGTGTCCCCTGGTCCTCCCTTCGTCCGCGCGCGCGTCGGGCCACGGGCTGCGAGCGCCCCCTCTTGGGCGCCCCCCTCCAGAGCGCCCCCGATCCCTCCCCCGCCCCCCTCGGGTCTCGGCCCAGGGGCAGCCCGAAGGTTCCCCACCCTTCGCGCTCGGGAGGGGCCCCTGGACCTCTGTGGCGGCGCTCCTCCACGGCCAGGGGGTCACGCTGCGGCCTCCGCGGCAGCCTCCCTCCTTTCTGTGCTTCGTCGGTTGGGCGCCTCAAGTCGCACTGTGACGAGCCTACTCCAGATTTCGTAATAAAAGGGAGGGGGTCTCATTTCGGGGGGGGTCTCTTCCAGGCTATCTTGGAGGGCCTGGGGGGGTCTGGGGACGATGCTTCGGAGGGTTCTCCCACGAGGGGGGGTCTGAAATGGCTTGTCTTGGAGGGTCCAGACCCCCTCCCTTTTATTACGAAATCTGGAGTACACGATCATCAGAGTCTGTGCCAGAAGTTCAGTGTAGATCGCTTCTCCTGGCCCAGCTCCGCCAGAGGCAAGGCGGCGAGAAACATAGACCACGGCGTTGTCCAATGCGATGGCCTGCATCCCTCCTTCCATCCCTTGGCGTCCATCTGGCGGGAGCACTGAATGGTGGTTACGACGTGAATCCGCCTAAATCACTGTGAGGGGGCCGAACGTTCATTCAGTGGCTGAAGTGAGCTTCTGCGCGTGGCTTAAGTGAGGTTCTGCGGTGCGGATTATTGTTATTATTGTTGTTGCTGTGGTTGTTATTGTTGTCGTCGTCGTCGTCGTCGTCGTCGTCGTCGTCGTCGTCGTCCTCGTAGTCGTCCCACCTGCGACCCGGGCCGCGACCCACCCGCGACCCACTGGCGACCCACCCGCGACCCACCCGCGACCCACCCAGGACCCACCCGCGACCCACCCGCGACCCACTCCGCGACCCACTCCGCGACCCACCCGCATTGCTTCAACGAAAAATCGGCGCCTGCGGCGGGCTCGTTGTATAACTTGACGAAGTAGGCGCCTGCGGCGGGCTTCTGCAGGGCTTCGCAGTCTGCCGACGTCCCCGCCGCCCCCTCACTCTTATCTTCGACTGCGGGGTGTTCCTGTATGACATTTTTCAGACCGCGGCCTCCACCCCATGCCCTGATAGGCACGGGTTGGCTCCCCATCAGGGCGCCAGAGACGAATTCAGAGCAAACGGGGGCACGGTGAACGCCGATTCTACGTTTGGCTATGCCCCTGCTTAGGGGCCTTGGGCTCCGTAGACGGGGGCATGGTAAACGGGTGCAAATTCAAAAGCCGAAGCCCCCGTGCAGCTATGCCGCCGTGCCGGAGGCCCTATCCCCAAGGGGGCGCGCACGACCGGCGTTCGCTCCGCTTCGCTTCGCTGCTCTTCCCCTCTATCCGACCTCCTCGACCACCTCGCCCTTCCAGGCCATGCTGGACGCCGGGCCCCGGCTGTGGCTCCAGATGCTGCTGACCTCTGCGTTCGGCGCCCTCACGGGGCTGTGCCTCTTCCAGGCTGCGCTTCCGCCTCTCCTCTCCATCGCGGGGCCCAGAGGGGGGCCAGGCGGGCGAGGAGGAGGAGGAGGAGAAGGAGGAGGAGGAGGAGGAGGAGGAGGAGGAGGAGGAGGAGGAGGAGGGGCATGGTGGCGTCGCGGGAGTGACATTGGGCCGCATTGCAAAGGTTGCAAAGGGGCATGGTGGGAGGGAGGAGGAGGGGGCGCATGAGGATGAGGGTGAGGAACATGACGCGGGGACTGGCCCGCCGGGGAACGGTAGCAGTAGGAGAGGTTGGTGGATCTTGGTCAGGGCTACGAGCGCAGGAGGGGCGAGTGACACGGTGATTTGTCCCCCCCCAGAAGTACCTGCACCTGGGGGCTCTCACCTGTGTTCCGTGAGGAACTGGACGGGGTCCGCCGATGCTTCTTCACGCTGCCGCCTTTCTGGGCGCTCGTGGGCGCCCCGTGCGCTGAGCTTACGCCGCGTAGCTTGCACCCCGTAGTTAGACGGCTTCGCTTGCACCACACCGTCTCTGCAGATTTCACACAGAACTTTGTCCGTATAGTTTTTGCGCCACGTAGCTTACACCGCATCGTTCTGACTTCAGCTCGCATCACACATACGCCACGACACAACATGAATGATCTCAGGGTCCACGCTGGCTAAGATATGGATGATGTCGAACCCTCACTTCGGCAGAATCATTATCGGTGACCGCGCATGTGTTTTCTCGTAGACGAGCTCCCTTATGCTCGCATTCTCGTTTTTGTCGGGGAAGCTGTGCCCCTGGGCCCCCCGCTACAACATCGACGGCTCCCCTCTGCGACTTCTCGCAGTTTTACGCAGGACTAAGGAAGTGGGTTTTGATGGGACTTCCTTTGGGTCAAGTGGACTTATGAAGGAGTCGTGCGCTCGCCAGTCAGGATCTAGACCGGCTGCCAGCTGCTCGTGGACGGCTTCGCAGCGGGCAAGGCGTGGTGCCTCCAGTGGCAGCGACCCTACCGAGAGCTATGGGTACGCTTGTGGCGAGCGCTCGAGGAATTCGGTCCCGACAACGTCACGGTCCACAGGGTGACGGCCCATGCGACGCTGGCGGACGTACAGGCCGAACGCATCACCGCCTGGCAGCGCAGGGGCAACCACAGTGCGGACGCTCGCGCCATTCAGGGCGCTGAGGTGCATCCCGCGGACGACGTGGTTCGCGCGCGCAGCCTGCGCCAGGACCGCCTCGTCAGGAAGGTCTTCCGCTGGCTGGGCGCCGCCATGCAGGATGGCGACGCGGAGCTGACTGCCGCGGACGGCCACGAGGGGCCAGGCATGGCGGCGGTGCGGTGCGACTGGCAGGGATGCAAGCTGCGCTGGAGGAGCCGCTGCAGCTTTCGCGATTGCTCGCGGAGGACGTGTGGCAGACATGGGACATGGCTCGAGGTCGGCAGCGAAACGCTCTGGGCCTGCCAGGAGTGCGCTGGGCGGGGCGAGGCGATTTCGGGCTCGTGGATTTCGGGTTCGGAGGGGGCCTCGGGCTCGGTCCACGCGGCCGCGGCTTTCTTCGCAGCGAGCGCGGCTCTTCTCTCCAGCCAGGCCAGTGGCTCGCAGAGCGCAGCAGCAGCAGCAGCAGATGACGGGGGCCAGCGTGACGGTGGAGGGGGCGGAGTCTCGTATGGCCGCTGCGGCGCGGCCGCGGCAGCTCGCGAGCAATGGGGGGCGGCGTCTGTGGCGCAGCCGCCGCCCCCGCGTCCGCCCGCGCTTCCACCGTGGTGGGGGCTCGATCCGCACGACTCCCACGAGTTATGGCGGGCAGGCAACCACCTCTT
This sequence comes from Prorocentrum cordatum, assembly GCA_963575745.1. Lineage (NCBI taxonomy): Eukaryota > Dinophyceae > Prorocentrales > Prorocentraceae > Prorocentrum > Prorocentrum cordatum. The sequence goes on along the minus strand of CAUYUJ010011068.1, from coordinate 89,837 downwards.
TTGCGTCGAGTGCAGCTACTGGGCGCAGAGTGGCAGGATGCCGGGCCTGGCGAAGGTGCGTCCGAGGGCGCCCAAGAACGACAGGCAGAAGGCGGTGCTCGGCCGCCTCAAGCGAGGGCCGCAGCCATCAGGGCAGGGTAGCATCGGTGACCCTGAGCCCCCGCGCCGCCTGCGCAGGCGAGTGGACGGCTAGCCTCTCTCGCCCAGTTCGGGCTTGAACCATGTGCGTAGGTCCGCTCACGCATGGGATTGGGCCCGATACCGTCGGCAATGCAACAGGTCCTCTGCGCGGCCTGGTGCCAGGAGGACAGTTGCGCTGCTGTCGGTCAGTTCGCTCGCCGCTGCCCTCGGCGGTCTCTGTCCGCGTGCGCGGCCTCTGCTCGGTGCGCGCGCGTGCAGCTGCCTGCTGTTAGCAGCGGAAGCTGAACCAGGTGTGTAGGTTCGCCCACACACGGGGTCGGGCTCCGACACTTTCGCAGCATGGCTCTCTGCTCGGTGCTGCCTTTTAGCAGCTGCGGCTGCCTTTGCAGCAAGCCTCAGCTGAGGCTGACCCAGGTGCGTAGGTTCGCCCGCGCACGGGGTCGGGCTCCGTCCAGTGGCAATGCAACCAGTCCTGGGTGTGGCCTTGAGCCTCTGGGACACGTTGCTCAGCCGATGGGTCTTAGCTGTGCTGCGCTCGCCATTTAGCGGCACGCTCCGTGCCCTTGCTTTGTCTCTGACCTCCCCCTCCCATTGTGTCTGTCGACCTGTTCGGCGGTGCTGGTGCTATGCAGCCAGCCCTGGAACTCGGGCCGTGAGACTCCGCCAGACGGGCGATACATGTGTACTGCTCTTTGCCGACCTCTTTGGCGGTGCTGGTGTCACGCAGCCAGCCCTGGAACTCGGGCCGCGGGGTTCCGCCATTCGGGAGGTGGTGCTTATTCTCCCTTGGGGCGGGGGGGGGGCTCGGCACGGAGGGGGTCTGGGCTTGCCAGGCGGCTTTGACCGTTGCCATGCCCCCCCGCCTAATTGTTTACTACTGGACGTCATCTGAGTTTCATTTTTGGAGACAGGCCCAGGAGTGAAGGTTCGCCCTCGCTCGGGATCGGGCTCCGTGCCATCGGCACTGCAACCAGTCCGTCTGTGTGGCCTGGTGCCAATTCGACGGGTTGTTCTGTTGAAGGGAGGTGCAGTCGAGCGCCTGCCTCCGTCTCGGCGTGTTTGCACGCCTTCTGTCAATCTAGCCTCTGGCGCGTTTCGTGAGACTGCCCCGCCCGTCCCCTGACGTGGGGGGCGACCCGAGAGCGTAGGTCCGCCCGCGTTCTGGTTCGATCTCCGCAGGCCTGACGGGCAACGTCGGTCGGCCGTGGCTGTTTGCCTATGGACCTAGTTGTTTCTCAGGTGCGACGTGCAGCTCAGCTGTGTACCAGCTTGCTAGACCGCGCAGCGTGGCCTCTGCCAGCTGCCGAGCGTGCTGAGTCGCTCCGATTGCTTGGATCGGTCATCCGCTCGCCTCGGCTGAGGCGGTTGATTGCTCTCGGCACTCGGGCGATCTGCGCGTGTGCGCTGTGGCGCACGTGACCGAGCGCTGCCTCCGCAGGGCCGAAGGGAAACGCTTCGGTCCGGGGGGCAGGTCGAGCTAGGAACTCCTGACCCCTTCAGACGCGGGGGTCAACATCGTCATCAGCATCATCAGCATCGTCATCATCAGCATCAGCACCATCATCATCATCGTAGTCATAATCACCATCATCCGCATTATCATCATGATCAGCATCATGCTTCTGCTCTCCACATGCTAATTCTGGTACACCCCTCACGCCTTGCGTGGCTTCACAGGGAGTTCCACCTAAGGCCCCAGTGGCAGCGCCCGCATGGCGCCACTGCACCCGTTTCGGCACACCCCTCACACGTTCCGAGCCCCATATGGAGTTCCACCGAAGGCCCCAGTGGCAGCGCCTGCATGGCACCACCGCGCTCGTTTCGGCACACCTCTGACGCGCTTCTCGGCCCCATAGTGAGCTCCACCGACGGCCCCAATGGCAGCGTCCGCATGGCACCTCCGCGCCCGTTTCGGCGCACCCGTGACGCGTTTCGTGGCCCCATCGGGAGCTGCACCTAAGGCCCAGTGGCAACGCCCGCATGGCACCACCGCGCCCGTTTCGGCATGCCCGTCACACGTTTCGTGGCTCCGTACGGAGCTGCACGTAAGGCCCTATTGGCAGCGCCGTCATGGCACCACCGCGCCCGTTTCGGCGCATCCCTCCCACGTTTCGTGCCCCATACGGAGCTCTTCCTGAGGCCCCTGAGGCAGCGCCCGCATTGCACCGCCGCGCCTGTTTCGGCACACCCCTCACGCGTTTCGTGGCCCCATCGGGAGCTGCACCTAAGGCTCCGGTGGCAGTTCCCGCATGGCACCACCGCGCCCTTGCCGGCATGCTCCTCACACGTTTCGGGCCCCGTAGGGAGCCCCACCGAAGAGGATGCACACCATCACGGTATTCACACCTGCATATGGCTGGACGTTTCGCCAGGATACTTCAATTGAGGTGCTCCCCTGGGGCTTGCACCTATTCTGTTCTCAGTGAACGTCCCCCTGCTCATACCATGCCCCTGGCCGTCTCGGCCATAGCATCCACGGCTCCCGCCCCAAACCTGTTTTTCAATATCATAACTCCAGACAGTTTACGCAGGGAGCGCCCTCTCGCCGGGAATATCCTCATAACTCGGTACTCTCTCGTCACATACGTTGCCTCCTTCCCGGCGGTTTGCGTCGGATCCGCGATCTTTTACAGCTCCCCGAGATATGTCCGCACACTTTATTCAGGAAGCTTGACATCGCCCGGAACTCGTTTCGCAATTTACGTTATTTGCTTCGAAGCCTCGCTCGCCCGACCCGCCCGTTCCGCCCGTTAAAGTTTGCTCGTTCGCTTTTTGAAAGCCAGCCCGCCCGCTTGAATGTCCCCCCCGACCCGCCCGTCAGGGCCCGCCCCGCCCGCCCGACCTGTCCGTATAGGTCCGCCCGTTCGCTTGCTTGGAAGCTCGCCCGCCCGCCTGAATGTCCCGCTTGGCCGACCCGCCCGTAAGGGTCCGCCCGTCCGATCCGCCCATTGGGTCTGCCCGTCCGACCCGCCCATTAGGGTCCGCCTGCCAATCATCCCGCTCCTATCTCCTTCCTCTTCTGCTACATTTTGTCGTCCTTCGTCCTCAGTCCTCCTCCCTTCCCACTTCCCCCCCATTCCTCGTTTCTCCCCTCCTCGCTCTATCCACTTTTCTTTCCTACCTACTCTTAGCGGGTGGGTCGTGGGCGGTCCGCGGATGGGTCGCAGGCTAGTCGGCAGTGCGGACGACGACAAGAACAAACGACAACCACAAACAACATCTTCAGGCACGCACACAAGGACGGTGTAAGACCGCTCGGCCCCTGCAGTGTGATATACCTCCCTAAAGGAGGCACGATGCAGGCCGAAGAAGGCGGCTGATCGATGGTTTGGGGTATACCTGCCAGGTGAAACGCGAGCAACGAAGAGCGAGCAACGAAGAGTGAGCAACGAAGAGTGAGCAGCTCTTGGTGATGCTGGTGCCGATGTTGCTGATTCCGATGCTGGTGCTGGGGGTGGTGGTGGTGGTGGTGGTGGTGGTGGTGGTGGTGGTGGTGGTGGTGCTGCTGATGATGATGATGATGATGATGATGATGCTGATGATGATGATGATGATGATGATGATGATGATGATGATGATGATGATGATGATGATGATGATGATGATGATGATGATGATGATGATAATACTGAATGTGGTGGAGGTGGTGATGACGGCGGCGACGGCGACGATTTATTGCTATACCACAGTTTGTTGAGAAGCTGCTGCGTGTCTCCTACACGGCGAGGACACTCTACTCTCCCGGCCGCGCTGGAGCGTCTCTCCTGCCCGCCAGGCGCCGTGCCGAGCGCCATGCGCGCTTCCTGCGGGCGTTATTCCTGCGCTCGTGTCGGAGATGAGTTGCGCGCCTTCGTGCATTCGGATGGGGATACAGTCAGCCCTGATAAGAGGAGGACCGACTTTCCAAGGATCCCTTTGCATCCTTGCCTTTTCGGTCCTCTTCGGTCCATCCTCGACCACTTTCGATGGCCAGCCTTGCCCAATGGCCTTGCATCCTTACCGCGCATCTTTACTATATGGGTTGGCTGTAAAACCGTTCCAGAGGGTTCAGGGACGCTCTCAGAGCCTTCTGGAACGCTCTGAGAAGGCCGTGGCGCCCAAGACATCCTCCAGAGCCGCCGGATCTCAGAGATCCTCGGCTTACCCTCACCCGATTTTATCCTCGTCCTGGCCTCGTCTTAAGCATGGGCGCGCGCGGCTCCACTGCCAGGCGCTGCTCCGAGGTGCCCCTGGACGGACCGCCGCCGCCGACCTCGACCTCCGCGCGCCGAGGCGCGGCAGCGGCGACCAGGCCGCGTGCGAACTGCGAGGTGTTCGTCCCTGCGCGATGCGCCCCCGTGCTGCGCGAGTGCGGGCTGGCGTCGCCGGTCGTCCAGCTGACTCTGAGCGGGAGCCTCGGCTCGGCGGCCCGCGGCGGCGGCGCCCGTGGCCGTCGCGGGCGGCGCCCGGGCCGGCGTCCTCGACTTCGACAGGGGGCAGGGCCGCGTACGATCCGATTCGGTGCGATTCGATTCGCGGGCTGGGGTCGCGGTTCCGTTTCGATGCCATCTGATTCGATTCATCAGCCGGGCGCGTTGGCAGGGGCCAGCCGCGGCGGCCCGATTTGGGTCCGGTCCGGAACGATTCGCGGGCGACCCAGTCCATTCCCGATCCAATCCGATTCCGCGATGCGATTTTGATGGGGGAAGCCCTGGAGGCCTCGCGCGGCGCGCAACAGTCAGTCCACACGCCCGCTCCGTCAGACGTGGGACGACGCCTGCCACGCGATGATCTGACGTAGGCCCGGCGTGAATCCAACGTTCATTGGGGCCCATGGTTCGAGCACGCAGTTGGGTGCACTGCGTGTTTTTGGAAGTCGAATTCGATCTGGAAGTTGCATTTTACCTCGAGAAGCACGCAGTTGATGGAACTGCGTGGTTTTGGCAGTCGAATGCGACCTCGAACAGCACGCAGTTGATGGAATTGCTTGCTTTTGGAAGTCGACCTCGAAAAACACGCAGTTAGAGGAACTGTGTGTTTTTGAAGTCGAGTGCGACCTCGAAAAGCACGCAGTTCCCTCACCTGCGTGTTTTTGGCAGTCGAAGTCGACCCCGAAAAACATGCAGTTGAGGGAACTGCGTGTTTTTGGAAGTCGAATTCTAGACGCTTCGCGTATCCCCACCAGCCCGTCCAGAAACGACGCCCAGGCGAGTAGAGGGTCGTCCTGAGGGGCTTTTCGGCGTCTTGGGTGCCTCGGAGGGGCCTCTGTGGGCCGTTCGGGATCCTCTTTGGGGCCTCCTGGGGGCCTCTTGGGGCCTCTTGGGGCCATCTTGGGGGTCTCTTGGGGCCTCTTGGGGGTCTCTTGGGGGCCTCCTGGGGGCCTCTTGGGGGGCCTCTTGGGGCCATCTTGGGGCCATCCTGCGGCCTCTTGGGGCATCCTGGGGGCCTCTTGCGGCCATCGTGGAGGAAATCGATCAAAGAAGAGGGGAGCTCTAATTAGCGCTGCCCCCTCAGAAGGCCAAAATGGGGCCAAAACCATAGTAAAATCAATGATTTTGGCTTCCTCGCCGAGGCCGTTTTGGACGCTCTGACCGCTCCCCGCCCCTCCTGTCCAGGTCAGTGGGGAGGGGGTAGGGGGAGGGGTAAACCCCTCCCCGACGGGGAAGAGGGAGGGGTGGAAGAGGAAACGCCCTAAACCACCGACGCCCAGAGGGCTGGTGGGATTTCGCGGCGGGGACCAGATTTGTGCGGTGCGCCTGAGGTCGGCCTTCGAGGGACAAACCATGACAGAAACATAACGCTTCGGAGGTCCGCGCGGACCTCCGAAAGTTTATGCTCAAGTCGGCCCTGTCCCTCTACAGGGGGAATATTCAGAAATAGAAAATAGTCTGGGGACTATTTTTTGACTATTTTTGAGCATTTTAGGGTATTTTTCCCCATGTCCTAAGATGGGGTTCTTGTTATTACTTGGACGCCTCCTACTCCTCCTTCCTCCTCTTCCCCTCCCCTCTCCTCCTCATACCCAGACTTATTCATACACAGACTGACTCACACTCAGACTTACTCAGACACAGACTTACTCACACACAAAATTACTCATACTCAGACCTACTCATATTCAGACCTGCTCCTACTCAGACTTACTCATGGTGAGACTCACGCACGCCCCGTTCGCGGCCGTTTTTTTGGGATGTCTCGAGCGAGGCGCTCATTTTCACCCCCCTAAGGGGAGCCGCCAGGGGTTATCTCACGGCGGTTTGCTTGTTTTCTGTCTCAACATCCTTCGCTTTCGGAGCAGATTTGGAGGATGTCTCGAGCGAGGCGCTCATTTTCACCCCCCTATAAGGGGAGCCGCCAGGGGTTATCTCACGGTCCCGTTCGCGGCCGTTTTGTGGGGATGTCTCAAGCGGTTTGCTTGTTTTCTGTCCCAACATCCTTGGCTACCAGAGCAGATTGTGAGGATGTCTCAGGCGGGGCGCTGGTTTCAGCTCTCCCTGAGGGGAGCCGCCAGGGGTTATCTCACGGTCCCATTCGCGGCCGTTTTGTGGGGATGTCTCAAGCGGTTTGCTTGTTTTCTGTCAAACACATCCTTCGCTTTCCGAGCAGATTTGGAGGATGTCTCGAGCGAGGCGCTCACTTTCACCCCCCTGAGGGGAGCCGCCAGGGGTTATCTCACGGTCCCGTTCGCGGCCGTTTTGTGGGGATGTCCCAAGCTGTTTGCTTGTTTTCTGTCCCAGCATCCTTGAGGATGTGAGGCGCTCATTTTCACGTCCCTAAGGGGAGCCGCCGAGGGGTTATCTCACGGTCCCGTTCGCGGCCGTTTTGTGGGGATGTCTCAAGCGGTTTGCTTGTTTTCTGTCCCAGCATCCTTCGCTTTCGGAGCAGATTTGGAGGATGTCTCGAGCGAGGCGCTCATTTTCACCCCCTATAAGGGGAGCCGCCGAGGGGTTATCTCACGGTCCCGTTCGCGGCCGTTTTGTGGGGATGTCTCAAGCGGTTTGCTTGTTTTCTGTGAAACACATTCTTCGCTTTCGGAGCAGATTTGGAGGATGTCTCGAGCGAGGCGCTCATTTTCACCACCCAAGTGGGCCAGATTTTGAGGACGTCTCGATCGGTGGGCAGGCTCGTGGGCACAGATTCTCCTCAGGATGCCACAGGAGGCTCCAGGATGCCCCAGGAGACCATAGGAGGTCCCAGGAGGCATCAGGAGGCCACAGAAAGACTGAAGAGGCCACAGGCTGTCCCAAGAGGCTCTAGGAGGCCCCAGGAAGCTCCGGGAGGCCTCAGGAAGCCCCAGGAGGCCCCAGGAGGCCAGAGGAAGCGCCAGGAGACCTCGGAAGGCAACAGGAGACCCCGAGAGGCCCCAGGAGCAGGAGGCCTCAGAAAGCAACAGGAGTGGCTTCAATCCCATGTGTTTTACATATGCTCCTATAGATTGGGCCTCACCTGGAGCACGAATCCTTGATGTTATACGTATGTTTCTATAGATTGTCCTTCTCCTGTGTACTTATGTTCCTATAGGGCCTCTCCTGGGGCACGAGTCATTGGTGTTTTACGTGTGTTCCTATATATTGCCCCCTTCTCCTGTGGCTCCAATCCGAAATGTTTTATGTACGTCTGTTGCTATAGATTGGGCCTCTCCTGGGGCACGAATCCTCCCTAGGAGGTCCCATGAGGCCCCAGGAGGCCCCAAGAGGCTCCTGGAGGCCCCAGGAAGCCCCAGTAGGTTTCAGGAGGCCCCAGGAGGCCCCAGGAGGACCCAGGCTCATGCGCAGAGACGCGCTCGTACTACTGAGGCTCATTCATACTCCAATTCATTCTCAGTTGCATTCATGACCAGACGGTCACAACTGAAGCCCGTTTATATTCGAAAGCTCTTGCGCCTGGACATTCACGGCGGACAGGTCCATGCGAATAGATGCACCTATGGGGAGCTCCACGCAGTGAGTAACTAATTTTTCGCCCAACATCCCCCTGGAGGGGGACAGGCCCGACTGTGCCTACGGCGTTGCCTGCCTCTCTGCCGGTGGAGCTGGCCTCGCAGTGCGGGCCAGGTCTGCGCGGTGCGCCCGAGGTCGGGTGCCCTCGCCTCCCCCCGGGGCGGCCCGTCGTCGACCGAGCGCCTCTCCTTCAGACGAAGCGCCCCCATCCCCCGCGAGTGGTTCTCGGTGGGAGGCTGAGGGCAAGTTCGGAGGCTGAGGCGGAGGGCGAAGAGGACGAAGAGGAGGCAGAGGGATGGAGGGAGAAATGGTGAAGAGGGAGTGGAATGGAGAGGGGGGCAGGGATGAGGATGAGGAGGAGGAGGAGGAGGAGGAGGAGGAGGAACAGGATGATGATGAGGATGGCAAACTATTCTGGGTGGACGATGGTCAGGGTAATGGTAATGATAATGGTAATGCTGATGGTAATGGTAATGGTAATGGTCATGGTCATGGTCGTGGTCATGGTCATGGTCATGGTCATGCTCATGATAATGGTAGTGGTCATGGTAATGGAAACTATAACAGTAATGGTGATGGTACTGGTGATGGTATTGGTGATGGTAATGGTGATGAGAATTGTACTGGTGATGGTGATGGTGGTGTTGATGACGGGGAGGGAGGAGGAAGAGGAGGAGGGCTCAGTGCATGCGGGGCTGCCAAGCGTCGGGTGGAGGGTGGATGATGGTGCCACGTCATCGCGCACGCGTGAGCAATCACTGCGGGTCGTCCCGCTCGGACGGCGCGGAGATCCCCATCCTGCCGTGACTCCTCGTCGTCGCCGGCTCCTCCTCCTGATCCTCCGCTTCTCGACAGGTGCGCATTTCCGAAGCGTCGGGTGCGCGTTCTCGAGTCTCCGCCCTCCACCTCCTGCTTTGACGGGCACGGGCAGGATCCCCAGTGGAGCCCGCACATCTGTGGCCGTCGTTCGTCCTCTTCGCGCCGTCGTCCTCCTCCCAGAGGGTCGTGTGCTGGGGAAGCGAGATGGGCGCCCGGGCCAGTTGCAATCTATGGTGACTGCAACGACCGTTCAAGTGGCCGCCCTATGCTATAAACTGGCGGGCAGGGGTATCGTGCGCATTGTATGCATGAGTGAACGGTGCTGGATGAGTGGAAGATGTCTTCGGAAATGGAGAGATTCAGAGCAATGTCAGGTCTGGTGCCTTGCCCAGAGGATAGGTCAGGTAGCGTGAACACTGCTTATGTCTTTGTTGATATCGAAGGCGCCTACGGCGAATCACCGCCGCCCCCCGCCTTCTAGAACTGCCCATGTGGCCGAGCGTTGTGGCAAAAGCTCTGCCAAGATATCGGGCCATGTGTTCCCCCAACCGTTGGGGAAACCCTTCGGGGAACATTTGGGGGAGGATGGCGGGGAAGATCAAGAGGAGGCGGAGGAGGAGGTGGAGGAGGAGGAGGAGGAGGATGAGGAGGAGGAGGAGGAGGAGGAGGAGGAGGAGGGGGCATCTGGGGAGCCTCTGGGGACACTCTTGGGAGCCTCTGGGGACACTCTTGGGGCCTCCTGGGAGCTTCCTGGGAGCCTCTTGGACCTTTGGGGGTTTCTCGGGGGCCTCTTTCGTCGTCTTGGTGGGCTCCTGGCCCGCCTGACGCCGTCGGCAGCCGTCTCGTGGCCCTCTTGGGGTGCTCCAGGGCCGTCTTGGATGCCATCTTGGGCGTCTTGGAGGCCTCTTGGGCCGTCTTGGGGGCCTCTTGGGGCTACCTTGTTGGCCTCTTGGGCCGTTCTGGGGCCATCTTGGAGGCCTCTTGGGCGATCTTTGGGGGCTCTTGGGTCGTCTCGGGCCGTCGGAAGGCTGAAAAACAGCAAATGCCACAATCCTTCAACAACTCTTGGGAAGACACGGATTTTGGCCTTTTCGGGCCTTACTGGAGGCCCTCTTGGGCCATCTTCTGCCGTCTTGGTGGGCTCCTGGCCCGTCTGACGCCGTCGGAAGCCGTTTGTGTGGCCTCTCTGGGCCGACTTGGGGCCCTCTTGGAATGCTCCAGGGCCGTCTTGGATGCCATCTTGGGCATCTTAGAGGCCTCTTGGGTCGTCTTAGGGGGCCTCTTGGGGCTACCTTGTGGGCCTCTTGGGCCGTTCTGGGGCCATCTTGGAGGCCTCTTGGGCGATCTTGGGGCGATCTTAGGGGGCTCTTGGGCCGTCTCGGGCCGTCGGAAAGCCGAAAGAAGCAACTGTCAAAATCGCATGTAATTTCGAAACTAATTTTGCGTTCGCGCTTTTGCGAATTCTGAAGGAAACCATGCAGTTTCATAACATGGTACCAAATGGGCCTCTCGAGCGCGCGTGTTGAAATCGTTCGAACGCCTTTGCGCGCGTGCTGCCGCAAAAATCCCTTGCAACAAAAATGACGAAATGCACGCGCGCGCGTCGTCGCACGAGCACGCGCGCGCGTCGTCACGCCGACTTGTTCAAAAACCCTACTAGGTCTCGTAAGGATGTCAGAATCGAGTGCCCCGAAAACATCTAAACCACATTGTTTTGGAACATGCGTTTTCGAAAACAACTGCGCTCGCGCCCTTGCGAAGTCTCGAGAAAACCATATATTTTACACCGTTTCCATTTCATTCGGCCACGCGGGCTTTCGCGCCTCATGTCGACATCATTCGAACGCCCTTTGCGCACGTGTTGGGGGGCACGATCCGTGTCAAATAATACCATTCGGGCTACTCTCGCGCGAAGGCCGCGCGCGCATGTCGAACTCCTTCCAAAACCTTAATCACGGACGCGAGGACTCCGTCATCGTCGTCGGCGTGATTAGCTTCGGTGCCTTCACTGGCCGTGCCGTTGCCGTTGTCATCATCGTCACCAGCGTCGCGACTATCATCATCATGTCCACTCTTGTCGACGTGCCATGATACCGCGCCCGCCCAAGTTGCCGGCTCGCTCTGAAATGCCCGCTGGGGAGTGCCTGCTGGTCAGCGCCAGCGCGGCCGCGTCCATCGCGCCAAACTGGCAGTCCGCTGCGCGCGCAAGCGTGCGCGGGCTAGCGCGGCCGCAGGGATGCACCAGCCAACGCCAAGCACTCATCGCAATCGCCGCTGCATGTGTTTTGCAAAACAATCTGCGGGTGGGTGGGTGGGATGATTGCGCGAGCAGTGGAGTGGACAACTGCGATTTCCACTCGTGAGCTGCTCCACATAGAACGCACGACCTACATTGTGCCTCATAACACAGCGTTGTTGGCTCATCCAGCAAGTTGCAACGCATGTATTCTCCACATAGATTGCGTGGCTAGAGAAGCATTGTCAGGGGTTCACGCTAGCTAACTTTTCCCCAGTTAGGCTTGCCTTAACGGTTCTTACCTGGTTGGAGGTTGGTGCCTCGGGGGCTTCCATTGCCTGTTCTCCGGAGGTTCCTCGGGTTTCCTGGGTTCCTCGGATTCCCCGCCCCCGGTGCGTCTTTTTTGTTAGTGTTCCCGTTCCGCGGTTCCTCGGGTTCCCGCCTCGTATTCTTACGGTGCCCGTTCCTCGGAGGTTCTTCGGGTTCCCCACCCTGGTTGTTGGTTTTGTTCCCAATTGTGCCCGCCAAGCAATGCCAAAGGACGCCAACGAATGCCAAGGAATGCCAAGCAATGCCAAGGAATGCCAAGCAATGCAAAGCAATGCCAAGGAATGCCAAACAATGCCAAACAATGCCGAGCAAGGCCAAGTATTGCGCCCATGCAACAGGAAACGTTCCCCTCATTGGGGTCGCGCTGGGTTCCTTTCTTCCCTACTGTATCCTTCGTTGACTCTGACCCCCAGATGTCTGACCCCCATTAGCAAGCGAGTGGGTCCCCCCTGTTCCGGCCCTCTCATCGCGCGCCGAAGCCATCTCCCGCGCGATCCGTCCCTGCTCCCTGTGCGGGGCAGCCTCATCTCACGTCCCTGCGCGATCCCCCCCCCCCCCCCTCGTCGCTTGTTGGTAGCCCAGAGGGCAGCTGGCACGAGGGTCAACAGTAGCAGCCTTCTTTTTTCGGGCGACGAGATCTCTACATATCCACTGCCCGTGGCCTGGCTCTTCCTGGGCCCAGGATGTATAGACCTCGTCGCCCCAGGTTCTGGAGGGGCACCCTCATGCTCTTCGTGTCTGGGCACTCCACCTCGGAAGGCTTTTAGTGCTCGGCACCTCCACGAGGGCCCGGGCCTTCGGCGAAGGGGCTCTTGATCTTGACCCGCGCTCTCGTGGCCATGTCTGGGCAGTGGGCCCCAAGCGCGCCACGCAGCTGTAGAGAGAATGGCCC
>CAUYUJ010011068.1:50000-72500 GCA_963575745.1 Prorocentrum cordatum | reverse complement strand
TTAGGAATCCAGGTGGTGCCCTGAGGAGTCTTCAGGATTCCTGAGGCTTCCTATGGATCCCCACAGATCTCTTTGTCGTGCTGTAAGCGGTGTCGTGGCAAGACTGTAGACGGCCGTTGGCGTTCCGACGCTGTCGAATAACTTCAAGCGCATCTTCAGTGACACCCGCTTGTTGACGAAAGCTGTCTTGAACAAACGCCGTTTTGACCATGCGCACTGCGTCCGATATTCTAGATTGCATGCGCCTCGTTCTCTGAGATCTCCGTGGAAACGTTCAACATCACCAGAAGACTACGACCGTCGTAACGCCAACGGCCGTCTACAGTCTTACCACGACACCGCTTACATCACGAGAAAGAGGAACAATAGCCAGCGTACGGGCGCAAATGTTACGACGGATTGCTGGATTTCGTAAAGCTGATCAAGAATCTTGGGAGGAGGCTGGGCATCAATGCAAACGCAGAGCGGAAAGAGCAATGGCAATTCTTCACGCTTCGCGTATCCCCACCAGCCCATCTCAAAACAGCAACTCTAGCGAAGCATGCCGACAGTCGTGTTTTTCAGGCGTGTTTCCGCCTGCCCCCGCATATCTCCCCTGTTCCTCCTTCCTCCCGCCTCCTTGTACATCCTCCTTGTGGTGGGAGCGGGAGAAGGACGAGGCGGAGGAGGAGGGAGAGAAAGCGCTCCTCGTGGTTTGAGTCGTTTGGGGTTTCTCGTCCTGGTGTGAGTCGTTCGGGCCCTTCTTCCTGGTGTGAGTCGTTCGGGCTCTTCGTGGTGTGAGTCGTTCGGGCTCTTCGTCCTGGTGTGAGTCGTTCGGGCTTCTCGTGGTGTGAGTTGTTCGGGCCCCTCGTCCTGGTGTGAGTCGTTCGGGCCCCTCCTCCTGCCCGTCCAGAAACGACGCCCAGGCGAGTAGAGGGTCGTCCTGATGGGCTTTTCGGCGTCTTGGGTGCCTCGGGGGGGCCTCTTTGGGCCGTTTGGGATCCTCTTGGGGGCCTCCTGGGGGCCTCTTGGGGCCATCTTGGGGCCTCTTGGTGCCTCCTGGGCGCTTCTTGGGGCCATCTTGGAGGAAATCGATCAACGAAGAGGAGAGCTTTAATTAGCGCTGCCCCCTCAGAAGGCCAACATGGGGCCAAAACCTTAGTACAATCAATGATTTTGGCTTGAAAGAAGAGGGGAGCTTTAATTAGCGCTGCCCCCTCAGAAGGCCAACATGTGGCCAAAACCGTAGTCAAATCAATGATTTTGGCTTCAAAGAAGAGGGGAGCATTTTTTCTCCCCCCCCCCGTCGGGGCCAGAATCCTCGTGAGGGGTGTCGTTTTTTAGCCCTCCCAGGAGTCGAAAATGACCCCTCTGACGACCCGCGAAAGGACCTCTCCAGGCCCAGGGGGAGGGGGTAGGGGGAGGGGTAAACCCCTCCCCGAAGGGGAAGAAGGGGGGTTGAGAACAGAGAGAGCTCGCTAAACCACTCACGCCCAAAGGGCTGGTGGGATTTACAAGGTGTCTGACTGGCTCGAAGTCATAGATACAACACGCTGGAACATCCTGAGGAGAGTGTACGTCGAGAGGCGCGGGTGGCCGTCTCTAGCCATGCGCTGGCGCCCAGAAGGCTCGCGCAGAGTTGCCCGCCCGAGAACCAATTAGACTGACTCAATCGACAAGTTTTTCCGAGATCGTTTCAACACCTTTTTGGAGCGTGAGTTGCACAATGCGCACGGCAGGTTTTCGGATTAATTTCGGAGTGAGTATTTGACATACATGCACACCGTCGTGTAGCAATACCCTTGAGGCTTGATGGGGTGTCTTTTTGATTCTCACCCGTGCATGTTTTTCCGCACTTCTCATGATTCACGCCGTTCCAGCAAGCGGGACGAGACGTCTTAGGACGCTCGATCGGACGTTCTGTTTCTGTTTCCCACAGATCCTACCAGATTTCTGAGATACTTTGCGATATTTTGAAATTCCGAAGTGTCCCAATGATGCCATATGTTTCCTCAGGTTGCCCGAAGACTCCCCAGGATTATTATTGATTCCTGGGTTTCAGAAGGATCCTTGAGAATTCCGCAGGGTTCCGGCGTATTCCGAAGGACCCCTCAGGATCCCGAAGCATTCCGCAGGATCCCTGAGGGCTCTTGCGGGACCTTGTTGATTCTGATGGATTCTGACAGATTCCGAATAATCCCAAGTGTTCCCATGGATTCCGAAGGATTCTTGAGGCTTCCTCTGTGTTCTTACGGATTCCCTTTTATTGATTCGGACGGATGAGGCACGATCCCTACGTTCCCCTCACGGTTCCTACAGATCTCGACGCACCCCGAGGTATTTCGACGGACCCCCAAGGCTTCCAGAGGATTATCACAGCAAGGTCCTCTAAGGACCCTTGGGCATTCCTGACGGTTCCTAAGGGTCCCTGAGGAGTCCTAAGGCTACATGCTGCTTCTTGAGGGTTCCTGAGGGCTCGTGAAGCTTCCGATGGTTTCAAGGATACTGCAGGATTGCTCCCCTCCTGGAATCCCAGTGAGACCAGAGGATTCCGAAGGATTCTTGAGGCTTCCGCATGGTGTCCTGGGACCACGAAGGCCCCCTGAGTGTTCATAAGAGTTCCTGCGGCGTCCCTTCGAAGACTCATATCGGGATTCCCACGGATTGAGAAGACTAGGGTTTCCCGAGGATCCCCTAGGGTCTCCCGAGGATCCCTTAGGATTTCCCGGGGATCCCGCTCGATTTCCTGAGGATCCCTCAGGGTTTCCTGAGGATCGGGTTTCTTGAGGATCCCCGAGGGCTTCTTCGGCAACCCAAGGACAAAACGATCCGCGCAACAATCAGGGACGGGGGAGGGAGGGGCTCTGGCACCCCTGGCGTGCCATCCTGAGGGTTTTCAGAACGTGACGGGGCCGGGAGGAGCGTTGCTACACCGGTGTGCGCGCTCGCTTTGCTGGAAGAGGCCCGGGGCGGGGATAGGCGTTGGCACACCTGGCGCGCCAACGCTGTCGCCCAGGGCCGGGAGAGACACCGCGCTCCTGGCCCCAGGCTGGGGCCAGGGGGAGGGTTGCTACGCTGTTGTTGAATGTTATTTACTATGCAATTCTTACTGTTGGACCCCCCCCCGGCGCTGTGGCGCTCTCGCCTTGGCGCCGGCTACGTTGTCATTGAAAATGAGGCTCACGCTCGAACGGTTTGGGGGGGCGCCCAAACCAGCCCCCCAACAACAACAACGCTCCCGCCCGAGACGTCCTCCTTCTTTTCCCAGGGCCGGTGCTCTTGCTCGCCGCCGAAAGCCAGCGCTACCGCTCGAGACCTCCTCCCGTTTTACCTTGGACTGGCGCGCTACTCGTTCTCTCATCGGCGCCGCCCCCAGCAAGAACAACGCTCCCGCTCGAGACGTCCTCCCTTTTTTACTCAAGGCGGTGCTCCTCCTCGCCGCCGACAGCGCTCGTCCCGACAAAACCAGCGCTCCCGCCCGAGACTTCTTCCCGTTTTACGCTGGACTGGCGCCCTACTCTCTTTTGAATTGGCGCCGCTTCCAGCAAGAACAACGTTCCCGCTCGAGACTTCTTCCCTTTTTCCTCAGGACGGTGCTGCTCCTCGCCGCCGACAGCGCCCGTCCCGACAAAACCATGGCTCCCGCTCGAGACTTCCTCCCTTCTTGCTCAAGACGGTGTTCTTCCTCGCCGCCGACAACCGCCGTCCCAACAGAACAGTGTTCCCGCTCGAGATTTCGTTTTGTTTTACGCTGGACTAGCGCCCTGCTCTCTTCGGCATTGGCGCCGCTCCCAGCAATAACAGCGGCCCTGCTCGAGACTTCCTGCCTTTCTATTCAGGGCCAGGTCCTTGCCTCGCCGCCGACGACCCCCATCCCCACCAAGACATTCCTGTCGCTCGATGCTTCCTTGTGCTTTACCTTTGGCTGGGGCCCCACTGGCGGTCTCGCATCGGCGCAGCCAGGCGCGGGCATGCGTTTTCGAGGCGGGATATGTCGAACATCCTCGAAGGAGGTGTTTTCAAGACTTCATTGGGCGGGAGATCTGAGAATGGGAATAATGGACCCCGCTATAGAACAATAGTCCCTCATGATGGGGATGGTTATCATGATGGTCGCCTCCTTCGTGTGGAAGCATCGCGCATGAGGGTAAACTGATTGTTGTTGTTGTTGTTGTTGTTGTTGTTGTTGTTGTTGTTGTTGTTGTTGCAGTTGCAGTTGCAGTTGCAGTTGCAGTTGCAGTTGCAGTTGTTGTTAGTGCTGCAGTTGCAGTTGCAGTTGCAGTTGCAGTTGCAGTTGCAGTTGCAGTTGTTGTTGTTGTTGTTGCTGTTGCTGTTGCTGTTGCTGTTGCTGTTGCTGTTGCTGTTGCTGTTGTTGTTGTTGTTGTTGTTGTTGTTGTTGTTGTTGTTGTTGTTGTTGTTGTTGGACAAGGCGGGTTTGAGGGCCGCCTCCCCATCAGCAACACAGCAACCCAGCAGCCTGAGCATTCCCGAACGGATTTCTGAGGATTCATTCGGGATGCTTCAGAATTCCATGGGGTTCCGAGGGATACTCGAATATTCCTGGGTGATTCCTCAGGATTTCTCAGGGTCCTCTTCGGGGGTTCCGAGGTTTCTTTCTGGGACCTCGAGGGTCGCTCGGGGTCCTCACGACTACCGCTCCTGAGGGTTTCGTGGGGATTCTCCTCAGTTTCCAAATGATTCCCTGTGCGGTTCCTGAGGATTCCCAAGGGGTTCCAGGTGATTCCTTTCGAGTTCCTGAGGATCAGCAAAAAGGGTGTCTTAAGGATTCTGGAACATGCCCGGTGGACTCCTCAGGGATTTCCATGGATTCTACAGGGACCTAGGGATCCGACAGGGCCCCTGATCTTACAAGGACCTTGGAGGCTTGTTTTGGGGTTTACACGGGTCCGATGAAAAACGGACAAGTCTGAGGGTCCCCAAAGTAGGGTTTGAACCAGGAAGAATGGCGGCTCCAGAAGGGTTCGCACAAGCTTGGGGCCTCCATATGGTTTCCACAAGGATTCTGCAGGATCTCCATGAAGGTCCTGGAGGTTCTTCTAAAGCCTCGATCAGGATCGTATAGGATCTGCGAGGAACCCCAAGGCACCTCCATGGGGTCCCTATAGGGTCACTATAGGGATCCTATCGGATCTCGATAGGCTCACCCAGGCGCTTTGATGGGGTCCCTTTTCGGTCACTTTTGGGATCCTGTAGGGCCATCACAGGGATGTCATAGGCTCCTATGGGCTACTACAGGGATTGTACGGTCACAGAAGGATCTTGTAGGGCCGCTGCAGGGACGTCATAGGCTCCTATAGGGCCACTGCAGGGATTATACGGTCACAGGAGGGATCCTGTAGGGCCACTGCATGGATGTCACAGGCTCCTATAGGGCCACTGCAAGGGTGTCATAGGCTCCTATGGGGCCACTACAGGGATTATGCTGTCACAAGAGGGATCCCATGGCCACTGCAGTTATGTCATAGGCTCCTGTAGTGCCACTACTGGAATGTCATAGGCTCTCATAGGGCCACTACAGGGATTATATTGTCACAAGAGGGGTCCTGTAGGGCCACTGCAGGGAGGCGTTGGCGCGCCTAGGCGTTGGCGCGCCTAGCGCGCCAACGCTTTCACCCAGGGCTCGGAGAGAGTTCAAGCACGCCGGTGTGCCACCGGCGCTCCGCTGCTGTTGTTGCTGCCGCCTGCTCGACCTGGCCGCCTGGGCCGCCGCCTGGACCCGCCCGATAGGGTCTGCCCGCCCGATTTGCCCGTTTGGTTCTGCCACGTGTTTTCTACTGATAGCCCCCTCCTGCTACTCTCTCTCGTGTTCCATCCTCCTCCCTCCACCGCTCTCCCTTCCTTCTATGCGTTCTCTCTTTCCCTGCCTTTTGGCTACACGAAGTACACGTTACAGCGAAAAAGGATATACCCCTGATGGGGGTATGCTCGAATACGAAGAGGGCGGTTATCGAGGGTTGGGGATCTACGTGTTGAATGGCACGCGAGCAGATTAGAGCGAACAGTCTTAACCTGATCGTTGTTGTTGTAGGTGTTGCTGCTATTGTTGTTGTTGGTGTTGTTGGTGCTGCTGTTGTTCATGCTGATGACGGTGATGATGTTGTTGTTGATGTTCATGCTGATGATGATATTGATGATGATGTTGATGTGACAGCTGCTGGTGCTGCTGATGATGATGGCGCTGCTGATGATGATGATGCTGATGATGAGGATAAGGAGAAGTGGGGCCTTGATGATGATGGTGATGTTGCTGCTGATGATGATTGTGCTGATGGTGATGATGGTGAGGAGGATGCGGAGGAGTAGGAGGAGCAGGACGAGGAGCGCAATCAGGACGAGGGGGAGGAACGGCACGAGCATGATGTCGAGAAGGAATATGAGGCGGAGGAGGAGGCGGCGGGTGAGCAGGCGTAGTGTGAGAGGAGGATGAAGAGGAACAGGATGCGTAACCTGTTCTGTTTGAGCCAACGGTCGGAACGTGCGTGCAACCGCGCAGGTGTTTCATTATGTGTGTCGAAGCAAGTACCACGGATGCCTATTGGGATCTGATCTCTCTACCTCTCTTTCCTCCTCCCTCTCTCTCTCCATCCCTCCCCCTTTCTTTCTCTCTCTCTCTCTGCTCTCTGCTCTGTCTCTCTCGCTCTCCCTCTCTCTTGCTCTCCCTCGCTCTCTCTCTCTCTCTGTCTCTCCACACTGCCAGCCATGGTGTTGTGCGTGTAAGCTTGGCGAACGGATAGCGTGTAGGTGTTATGGTTATGGCGCAGATGCGTGGCAGCCAGACGTCAGGCATAGGCCAAATATGACATTCAACATCCGGCTGCAAGGATGTGGGATGGCTTGCCGCGCTCGGCTACGGACACTCCTGCTTTTCTTGTGAGATGGAACTTTGTGCAGACGCCATGCTCTTAGGAAAGTTGGAGCAGGCGAGAGCAGGATCCTATTGCACAGCTGTGTTTGCATGCTCGGAGCCTTTAGGTTTGTCGTGGTTCGACGTCTTTTGATAGGGTACGTGGTTCGTGGCTCGTCCGCTCGTCCCATGCCCCCCCCCGGTTCCAGAACCATCCCTCGAGCGTCCCACTCCATCCCTCTTTCTCCGTTCCTTGTCCCATCCACTCCCACGACCGTATTCAGATTTCTCCTGGGTCCCGAATTCTCTCTCCCAGCCCTGTCAGCCGTTTATCCAGGAGGCTTACGCCATTCCGCCGACCCCCAGGAAGGAATGACATCAACGGGTGAGGCCGTTTGGGGCTTCTGAGGAACCTTTGGGGGCCTTTTTTGGGTCTCTTGGGGGCCTCTTCGGGCCTCTTGGGAGCTTTTTTGGGCGCCTGCATGCGGTCTCGGTGTTTCTCTTGGGGTCGAGGGCTCGGACTGTCAGTTCGGGTTACCTCTCTTGGGCCCCTCTTGGAGCCCTGTTGGGGCTCTTGGGCCATCTTGGGCACCTCTTGGGCCGTCTTGGGACCCACTTCTGCCGTCTTGGGGCTTTCTTGGGGGCTTCTTAGGCGGTCTTGGAGCGACCATGGGGGCCTCTTGAGCTGTCTTGGACACTGTTGAGATCAAAAATGCGAACATGTTCAAATTGCACGTTTTCTAAAGGGATATGGGCGATTCTTGATTCTTGGGGCCCTTTTGGGGGACGTCTTGGAGCCCTCTTGGGGCGTATTTGAGGCCTCTTGGGCAGTCCGAGGCTATGTTAGTCGTTTTCGAGGACGGCTGTGTGTGTTGGGACCTTGTCTGAGCAAGCGTAGATCGCTTCTTAGGCATCTTGGAGGCCGCAGAGTGTAGAAACGGAGGCTCTGGAGACCCCGGGGGAGGGCTCCAGGGGAGCGTCGATGAGCTCGAGACCCCCGCGCTTGGGGCTCTCCCCCGGGCCCGGGGCGCCCTCCCCCCCCCCCTCCTCTAATCGGATTTCAGATCTCCGGGGAGAGCCCCCCCTCCTAATCGGATTTCAGAAGGCCTCCTCCTCCTCCTCGTTTCCCCCCCTCGCTCGCCGGCGAAAGATGAGCAAGGAGGCCATCGCCAGGTGATCCGCAGCCCGGGGCGTCCGAGGCAGGCTGCCCCGGGCCGCTCCTGCGGCGTACGCAGCCAGCTCCTGGCAAAGACCCAAGAACACTCAGGAGCATGACGCTCTGCTAATCGGCGGCGAGCGGGAGGGGGGAAATGAGAAGGAGAAGGCCTTCTCAGAAGGCGGCGGGACTTCTCAGAAGCCATAGCGCCTAGCGCCTTCTGAGAGTTTTTCTGTATCTTCCGGAAAGGCTTAGGAAACTTCTCAGAAGGCCAGGGGATTCCCGAGCCTTCTGAGAAGGCCCGCCCCGTTTCACTTACCTCCAGGCGCGCCGCCTCATCATCTCACGCGCCAATCATCTCACACGCCTTCCAGTCACGCGCAGAGGGGGGTATGTGGAGGGGGGAAGGCTTCACGGTGACTGCTTCTTACAAGGCGCGGGCCTTGTCTAAAGATGTAAGGACGGTGCCTTCTAAGAAGCAGCATCCTTCTAAAATGCCTTCCCCCCTCCCCCTACCCCCCTCTGCGCGCCGCCAGGCCGATCTTCTTGAGCAGCCGTTCTGAGCGCTTTGGGCCCTTGGGTCTCTTGCGCAGCTGTGTTCTGGAGCTCGGGTCCCCTTACTTTCGCCCGTCGCCGGTTGGTCCCCGCCCTCCCCCTGGCCCTGCCCCTCCCCGGCCCTGGCCCCCGCTTCCCTGGCCCCTGACCGCCACCCCCCTGCCCCGTCGGCACTCGCCGCGCAGGCCGTCGCCCTCGCCCCTTGCCCCCCTTGGCCTTGGCCCCAACCGACGAGCGTGTCGACCATCGCGCAGTCGGCACCACTCCCCGAGGCGAGGCCCTGGGCGGGCCGGGGTGAGGCCGCACCCCGATGACCACCCCCCCGGTGGTGGCCCCCAGCCCCCCCTCCGCGCCCTCCCCGGCCCGATCCTGGAGGGTTTCTGAGAGGACCCCAGGAGGCTTCAGGCTTCAAGGGAGCTCCAGGAGCGCTCAAGGTGGCCCCAAGAAGGCACTGGGAATGCTGGTGGCAAGCTGCACGTCGTAAGTTTCAGTTCGTATCGGCCGTGCGTTTGTATGGCCTCTGTATTTGATGGGCGCGCTCCGCGTACGTATTGCTAACCACTGCAGCGCATTCCATTCTACTGTGGTTATCCGAAGGGCTTCGTTCTCTGCCGCCGCCGCCACCTCAGATTGCCTGCAAGACCACTCTTGGTTGGTAGGCTGGTTGGTTTTCTCGTCGGTTGGCTTGCTGGCAACTCGGCTGATTGGCTGGTTGTCTAAATTGATACTGGCCACTGATTTGGTGCTGGCTGGTTGCGCGAGTCTTTAATGATTAAGGAGGACGGTGACCTCGGGACAAGGGTTCGAGGCTTTGGAAGCGCGCACCCCTTGCTATTTAAAGGGGTTCGTGGCATCGCGCCCCGAGTCGAATTCTCAGGAAATGACGGGGGGTCGGAAATCGCCTCCCGAACGCATTTCCCACTACACAAAATGTCAGTCTTTCTTCTCTGGAGGGGGTGGCGCTTTTTGGCAGCCTCCGTGGGCTGGCTTCGTGGTCTTGGGAGTGCGAACTTGCAGTAATGTGCAACGGGCTCGTGATTTCGGGAGCGCGGGACTTACGTACTTTGAAAAGGATTCGTGGCCTCGGGAACACCAAGTTAGTAATTTGCGAGGCATTGTGGCTTCGGGGGCGCACACTTTCTGTAATTTACGAGGAATTGTGGCCTCGGGAGCGCGAACCTGAGGTAATTGAATGGGGCTCGTGGTCTGTGGGAGAGCGACTTGGTGTCGTGTGCTCGGGTGGCGTCAGCGCGCAACACTTTGCAGAGGGCTGGTGCTTCGGGCGCGCAGCCTTCTCGTGGCTTACGAGAGGTTGTAATTTTCGGGAGCGCGGATCCGGCGTGAGGGGCGAGTGTGGCTCGGGGAGGGCCCACCTGGGGTAGTTCTGCCAGGGGTGGTGGCCTCGGGAGCGAGGTGCCGGTGTACTTTACGAGGGACTGGCTGCGGCTTCGGGAGGGCGACGCCGTTGTACTGTACGAGGGGTTCTGGCTTCGGGGGCGCGAATCTTGCATCACTCGCAGGGGATTATGGCCTCGGGAGCGCGAGCCGATTGTACATTTCGAGGGAGTGTGCTCTCGGGAGCTCGAGTCTGCTCCATCTGGAGGTATACCAGGGCAGCCCCAGGGATTCATACTACGTGATTTTGGGAGGGAAGCCGGGCGGTTTTCGCGCTCCCCCTCTCGCGCGTTTCTCAATCATGAACTACAACACTGGAGTTAGAGAGAAGCTGCTATCAATACCAATAGCTTGGGAATTGGAGCTGGTGCAGGGAACTGGACAGCTCAGTTCTCGCAGCCTGTTGGCCCCCAGGGGGGTAGCGGATTTGTTTTGCTTCGCGTCTTCGCTCCTTTCCTCTTCTCTCCTCTTCCTTCTTGTCCCTAGCCTCTCCGCCTCACGTCCGCATTGTTGTGTGCACGACGCTTCCTGCATGTCGTGATGCTTCACGTGTCTCTACCGTTCCGTCCGAGCCCCAGGCGCTCTCCCAGCCTCGAGACGCGGGTCAAAGGGGGGCGTCCATGGTTGAAGCCGTGGTGTCCCGAGGCGCCCCCCGACCGCGAGACGCGGTCAAGGGGTGGGGTTCTCGGGGGCGTCTGAGTTTGAAGCCGTGCTGTCCTGTTGCGCCCCCCGCGGCCCCCCCGGCCGCGAGGCGCGGTCAAGGGGGGAGGCGCCCGAGGAGGCGTCCGAGGTTGAAGTCTTGGTGTCCCGAAGCGCCCCCCGGCCGCGAGACGCGGTCAAGGGGGGAGTGTTCGGGGGGCCTCGGAGGTTGCGGCCGTGGAGTCCCGGGGCGCCCCCCTGGTGGTGTGAGTCGCGGTCCCAGGAGGGTGCCGGGGGGGCATCACAGGTTGAAGCCTTGGTGTTCCGAGGCGCCCCCGCGGCCCTGAGGCGCGGTACTGTGGAGGTGCCTCGGGGGCGCTCAGGGTTGAAGCCGTGGTGTTCTTGACGCCCCAGCGGCCGCGGGACGCGATCAAGGGGGGGAGCTCGGGGGAGCTGTGTCTTGAGGCGCCGTGTCCGCAGAACAGCCTCAGGAGGACTCCCAGCCGACCAAATTCTGTCAAGCACCTACGGATTGGCTGGTTTCATCTTTGGGGTTGTCAATTTGTCGGCCGAAAGTCTTCTTCAGGGGTTTCGGACAGGCGGCGACCGTTTCAAGAGGCGCTCCGAGGGTCCTCAACTTTGCTTTGAATGCCCCCAGGGCCCCAGAGACCGTCCAGCGGATCCAGTTTCGAGCCCACTAGGCCCCTAGATGGCCCAAACATGTTCGGAGATATCTCAATCTGCCTCCCTACTTGCTCAAGGAGCCCAAGAGGGCCCAGCGGCTTCCAAGGTGCCATCCAACGAGCCACTTGAGAGTCATCACAGGGCTCTCAGCTGGCCCAAACCAGACAAAGACCCAAGGAATTGTGTTCCAACATGTTCGTCAAATACGGCCCCGCGAGTCCACGAGAGCCACATGAGGCCTCTTAGTTCCTCCGTCCATCCTTTGTCTCGATCGTACCTCTTTGTCCTGCCACCTCCTTTCTCTTGCCTCCCTGCTCCCCCATCCCGCCCTCCTTGTTCCCCTCCAACTGTTTCTTCCTCCGCCGCCCCTCTTCTTTAATCCCTGCTGCGACCCGTATTCTCGGTTCTCCCCCCTCCTTCCCTCCTCGTTCTTTCCTTCCTTCTCTAGTCTTGCCTATGTGCAGGGGACAGCGGCACGGCGACCCGCAGTTAAGGAGGCCAGTGTCCAGCGCCACCCCCCAGTTCTCCAGGGACGCTCAATGCTTTTTGGGGTCCCCCCCAGTTCCAACGTGTCAAGGTGTTTCCTTCAGGCGAGTCACGAACTACGTCCTCTCGTCGGGCTTCGCCTTGCTTACGCAGGTTTTCGACTCAGCATGTGTGGGAGAGCAGGAGAGTGTTACAAGCTAGCTCGCGACAAGTTGATCTACAGGCTAACTCCTACCACTGTGGCTCCGACCCTTACTTCTCCATTTGTCTCATGTTAGCAGAAGGGGCGGGGGTGGGGGGAACATGTTGAAACACGGGTGCGAAATATCGCTGGCGGTGCGGGTGGGAAGGGGGCGACATTCCCTGTCCTGGACTACGCCTCAGGGTGGCAGAGAAATGTGCATGTCTTGGCAGGGGTGGTACGCAGGAGTCGCAAGGGGACAGGTTAGCAGGCAAACGCCCTGGGAAAGCCTGCGGCAGAATTCGGAGCCCCGCCCCGCAATTCTCAGCATTCTCTGGCCTGGCTTGGTATTGCATTGGAGTCATTGGCATTGCAATGCCATGATTCACATTGCCCTGCGTTGCTTAGCTCTGCTGGGCGTTGCTTTTCATTGTATCGTGTTGCAAGGCGTTGCTCTGCATTGCCTGGCGATGCTTTGCACGCATGTTTTGACGGCGTTCTATCGTATTTGAAGATTTGTTCAGGGCTGTCTCAGGGATTCAGACTGTCGGCGGGGGCTCTTGCCTCCGAAGCGGCCGTCTTGAGGCCTCTCTTGGGCTGTCTTTCTAATCTTACTCCCACCGCCGCCCCCCATGCGAACTTATATAATTAATGCATTTTGTTGGGTGCTAGCGATATCGCTCGGCGGCTCTCCTCCTTCCGGAATTAATTACTTATCTTGGGCGCTTGAGATAATGGGGGGATTTTGAATTGGGTCTCCGGGTTAGGATCGCACTCCGCTGACTTCGCCCTTGGACCTCCCAGGAGCTCACGCAAATAGCGCCACTTCAGAGTTGGTCTCGTTTGGATTTGGGCATGGACGCGAGGTTTCTAGTGCGTTCGGGTGAGACCGCTTTTCCCTGGACCTCCCAGGAGCGCATGAAAGGTTGCGGTAGTTGCGCAGCTGGCACCACCCATGGAGGGGAGCCTCGTCTGTGTCCGTTTAGGACAGCGCTCCATTGGACCTTCCACAAGCTTACGAAGGTTGCGACCGATGCGCAGCTGGCGCCACCCATGGAGGGGAGGTCTCCTCTGGGTCGGTTTAGGACAGCGCTCCGTTGGATCTCCTGCAAGCTTGCGAAGGTTGTGACAGTTGCGCAGCCGGCACCAGCCACGGGGGCGGGATCTAGAATCATGATCGTTTTGATTCTGGCGACGAGGATGATGAAACTAATGATGAAGATGGTGATGGTGGTCAGGATGGTGAGGTGGAGGATGAGGAGGATATCCGAATCGCCAAGGACTGTCCACGCTGAGCGCCGCCATCTACTCGTTCAAGCCCAAGAATTCGGCCAAGCCCCCAACGTCGCCGCTGGAGAAGAAAGACTGAACCTAGGCCGCAGGGTAAAAGTGTAGGAGGATGATGATGAGGAGGACGAAACGAGCAGGAGAAGAGGAGGAGGGTGAATCTGTTGAGGGCGAGGGAGGGGAAATAAGGAGGACTACCAAGGAGGGCGAGGAGTTGCACTGGCGGGATCTATTGCGAGGATAGCAATGATGAGGAGGAGCAGTAAAAGGAGAAGAAGGGGCAGCATCCGTAGAGGGAAGGGTATGAGACAGGGGAGGGTGAGGAATAGTAGATGACGAGGGAGATGAGGGGTAAGTTCTTTCTTCATAGGCCCCTGGCCCCCGGCAGAGCTAACAGGGCCACCAGGGGGAGCCACGAGAGCGACCAGCCCAGCCTCGAGGACCAGGAGCAGAGCTTCGACGACCAGCGGAGCTGCGCGAGCCCCAAAGCAGAGCTGCCGGGGCCGGGGGGCGACGCTACCCCGGGGCCACCGGCAGGGCTGCAGGAGCCACCCGCAGAGCTTGCAGGACGAGCGTGGCCACGATGGCCGCCAGGGCGCATCGGGCTACTGACACAAGCTGGGGCCACCAGCAGCGCAAGCGCAAGCGCCAAGAACTGCCGTTTTCTCCCGCAGGAGGGCGAGAGCTTCGAGGATGGCTGCAACCTGAGGGAGAACTGCAGCCGGATGAGGAGATCTGGCACGGGCGCGTTCAAGTGCGTCAACCGCCGCTACGGCTGCGGCTTCTTAGGGGGCGCATGGGTACAGCGGGAGCTTGACTGCGATGCCTAAGTCGGCAAGAGCGAGAAGAACGACCTTGTGGTCGGGGACCCGGTGTTCTTTACCTGGGTGTTCATCAACGGCATCGCGCAAACACGCGTTGTGTGGAGGTGGGCCTCAAGAGACAAGACCATCTATTCAGAAGCCAGGACGGACAACGAACACCATCTGATCGAAGGGCGGCCTGAGGCAACACCACACAAACGAACACACACCAATCGGGGCCTAGCATCCGGTCTTCCAGTGGCGAGGATCCGGCTACCGGCCTTGTTGGTGCGCTCCTTTCGAGAGCAAACCTTTTCTTCTCCCCTTTCTCCTCATCGTCCTCGTCCTCCTCTTCCTCTTGAAAGCGTCTGGGCGCCAGCGTGCGCGCGGGCTCCGCGGGGTAGTGGGATGCGCGCTCCTGGGCGCGGGCACCGCGTCGTGGCTTGTGGGGTAGCGGGCAGCGCTCCTGCGGCTGCGGAAGGGAGGAAGGAAAGAGACCGAGGATGAGGATGATGATGATGACGAGGAGGAGGAGGAGGAGGAGGAGGAGGAGGATGAGGAGGTGGAGGAGGCAGAGAAGAAGGATGAGGAGGAGGACCAGCGTAAACCCACGATTCATCAACGACGTTGGCATTAGCCCCACTCCCAAGCTCCATTTCATAGGCCCTTACAAGGGTTCATCTTCGTAAGGGCAGTGCCTCGTTCGGGGACAACCGTTTGAAGATCCGGAAGCGTACTAAAACAATATTCTCGGGACTACCGCGCCACAACTCAACAATACTGCTGCGTTTTGACAGTCGTGCATCGTGCCAGAAAGCCGCTTTTTTTGACTTCGACACAGCGAATCAACGTAACTGTTGCGCCCTGACAACCTTGAATCGCTCTCAACATCGTTTCTGGTATGTTAGCCGTGGGAATCCGTGAAAGGTTGGCAAATGTTTGAGACCAGTGTGTGCGGCTGCGCGGCTCTGAGGCGAGAGACACATTTTGGAAAGGAACCGCCTTCCATCCGTAATGCTCTTGCAGATTTTGATACGAATGTGGGCGGCGCTACGGCGAGAGCCACATTTTGGAAGCGACACGCCCTTCCCCTGTGAAGCCGTTGCCAATTTTCGGCTGCAGGATCATAAATGGTAAGGAAAACTCAGGTGGAACGCCTGGCCCGCCCTTCCGATTGGCACCGGGGTGCGACAGGGAAGAGTTATCTATAGAGACAAGGAATGGATGATGAGGAGGCGGAGGAGGGGGAGCAGGAGGAGGAGGAGGAGGAGGAGGAGGAGACTGCGGAAGAGGAGGAGGCGGAGGAGGGGGATGAGTACGAGGCTAGACGCTACTTGCTTGGGATTCAAGTCCGGTCAACGTCAAAAAGTAGGAGGATGAAGAGGAAATGGAGGAGGAGGAGGAGGAGGAGGAGGAGGAGGAGGAGGAGAAGGAGGAGGAGGAGGAGGAGGACGAGGACCAGAACCCCTGGCTCGAGCCGCCCGCGCCCAGGTTCGAGGGGCCTCTGCCTCGAGTCCCGAGCTCCCGCCAGCCGCGGGCGCTTCCCGCGGGCGGGCGGTCGGGCGCCTTTGAGCGCCGAGGGCCGCCCCGATGGACGCGCTGTCGATTCTGGCCGCGGCGGCGCTCAGGGATGACGTGAAGGGAGGATGGGCTGAGGGGGGGGTGCATCGACCCCCGATCACCGATCGCCGATAGTGGGCCCGATAGCCCCACACCGCGCAGGACCGTGCGGAGTCGCTTTCGGAAGCGTATCTCCGATCTATCGGCGATCTATCGCCTACTCCAGGTTGATGTTCTCCCCCTGGTTCGGTCCCCTAGCGTTACCCCTCAGGCGCTGTTGTGCGCCGGCCACCTCGTGTCCATTCGGAGGAGGAAGCACGGCGCAGGCACGAACCCCAGGCCTCCCAAACGGGGGCCAGAGCTCAGAGGAGGAAAAGTTGCCGATGGCGCTGCTCATCCTGGAAAGCCCTTGTCGCCACGGCTGGGTTCTCCTCGAAGGTCTGGTCAGAGAGCACCCTCGGAGAGGTCCGGGGGGTACCGGTATCGATACTTCTATGGCCCCCCAAGAACAGAGGGGGTCTGAGGTTCACACCCCATCGCCAGTGCATCGGCCGTGCGGCGTGATTCGGAGCCCGACTTCCTCCATCCCGATGCATCACCGCTGCACCGCCAATGTAACCTCGATGCGGTGCGATCTTCCGAGACCCCCGTCGTCGCGATTTTTCACGACGTCGACCCCACCAGAAATCTCGGCTCCTGCCCAGGACCAGCTTCTCCTCCTGGGCGGTTTTTGGGCGGTCCTGATGCCCTGGGAGGGCCCCCAGAGGCCAAAAGCGGTCCCAAACCAGCAGCCATGATCTTCTCACCTGGGCGGCCTCCGTGCACGCCAGGAGGTCCGCGCGGCCTTCTCTCGGCGGCGAGCCCAGTGGGCAAGTGAGAGGGGGCGGGCCTTCCCAGAGGGCTCGGAAGGCTCCGCTCCTGGCCTTCTGAGAAGTGTTCTGAGGCGGGCGCCTCGAGACGGGGGTCAATGCAAACGATGGTCAGCGAAAACGCCAGATCTTGCAGGATCCTGCAACGCCAGGGCTGCATCGCTCCTGGCTGGCGCGCAGGATCCTGCAGGCTCCTGCAGGATCTTGCAAACCCTGACTGACCTGGGATTGGATTGACCCAGGTCAGTAGATCCTCGAGCTGAGCCTTCTCCGAAGACAGAGGCAGCTCCTCAGAAGGCCAGAGGGCTCCCGAGAAGCCGCGCCGCTTTCTGAGAAGGCCTGCCAAGACCTGAACCTGACTGGACTGGAGATGCCGTTGTCTTGGAGCCAGCCAGGGGGCTGAGATGGCCCAGCAATGGTTCTGGCCAGCAGAGAGCAGGAGCAAGGGCCCCCCCCTCGTCGCCACAGCTGGACGCGGCTCGACAAAACGGGGCGGGACTGACCCGATGAGCGGTCTGGGGCCCGACGTCGAGCGGACTTGCCCTCGCCCTCCCCCCTCTCGACACACCTTCTCGGGGCCTCTCCGGCTCAGACCCTCCCGCGGCCTCCGGCCGCGGCCGGCGCTTCGGCGGAGCGCGCCGAGGCCTCGGCCGCCGGGGCCCCGCAGGGGGGGCCCAGCTCCCGCCAACCCTCCGCGCAGCGCCGACGTCGAGAGCCCGCGCCCGCGCGCGCACGGGCCGCCTGCGCCGGGCTTTGTTCTCCTGCGCCATCCCGGGCGGGCCCGGTCCAGCGAGAGGGCCGGCGGCCCCCAGGGCGTCACAGGCAGGGGCAGCGTCGGCGCGGGGTCGGCTCCAGGGGGGACGGGTCGACAGCGACCGAGAATCCCCCCAACCCGTTTTTTTGTTGTTGTTTTTTTTTGTTTAATTTTTTTTTGTCACGAGTTTTTCAAGGGGTTCCATGGCCCCACATTGAAACACAAGACTATATCTGAAAACATTTCAAACGACTTTTTTGCGTCGGCGGCTGGGCAGGGGTCGTCTGCGCTGGCGGAAGAAGCTGACTAAACGGGGGCACCAACGAACGCACAAGACAAACTACAGCAACAGCCACAGCTCGGGTTCTTTTCGGGGGTCTCGGGCCCCCACAATTAATGACTCCCCCACGCCCTCCCCCCGATACAAAATCCGACCCCTCCCAACTCTGGGGTTTTCCGGGGGGGGGGTCGGGGGTTCTCTGGCCAGCCCAAGCTTCAGGGGGAAAGCCTTAGAAAAACTCCTCAACTCGGGAAGTTGCTCGGGTTTGTTTCGGGGGGCTCGGGCCCGCCACAATTGAAAACGATGGTATGTTTGATTCCCCCTTCCAGAAAAACCGAAACACACACCGAAACCCAGACCCAACTCAGGGGCTTTTCGTTTTTTTTTCGGGGTTCCTCCGGCCAGCCCAGGCTCCAGGGGGGGAACACCTAGGAGAAAATCATCCAACTCGGAGGTTTTCTTGCTTTTTTTGGGCGGGTTCCAGGGCCCCGCGCTTCAAGACAGTAGTTCTGATTTCGAGACGAACGCTGTTGAGTATTGCGTGTTGTGTTGAACACGGAAGCACGGCGGGCGGGCGGCGGGGGCGGGAGGCGGGCGGGCGGCGGGCGGGCCGGCGGCGGGCGGCCGGCGGGCGGATCGCGATTTTAAGAGACGTCCCAAGGATTCTGTTGAGCATTCGACAGTTTAATTGCAGCGGGACGCTGTCGAGTACTCGATTTTGTGGTGGAGACGGAGGCTGCTGAGGAGGAGCAAGAGGAGGAGGGGGAGGAGGAGGAGGAGGAGGAGGAGGAGGAGGAGGAGGAGGAGGAGGAGGAGGAGGAAGAGGAGGAGGAGGAAGTGGAGGAGGAGGAGGTTGAGTACTGGGTGCTGTGTTGGAGACGGAGGCTGTCGAGTACCGGGCGTTGTGTTGAACACGGGGGCCGGGCAGACGGGCGGCGGGCGGCGGGCCGTCGGCGAGCCTTGCGGATCGGGAGCAGAGTAGAACCCGCGGGGGTGCTCTCCTGCAGCGGGAGGGTGCTGAGTACTGGGGGCTCTGTCTGAGACGGAGGCTTAGGCAGCTTAGGCACCTTAGGTTCGGCCGTCGGCCCCCGTGCGCTAGGCAATTCGGCTCGCGCGCAGCCCGCCCGACCTCTGACGCTGCTGGCGCGCTCGCCTGCGGCCGCGACGAAAAAGAGGCGGAGGCTGTTGAGTACTGCTTTTTGTGTTGGAGACGAGCGCTGTTGAGTACTGAGTGTTGTGTTGAACGCGGACGCACGGCGAGTGGTCGGTTGACGGCGGGCGGGCGGATCGGCGTTTCAATTGACCTCCTAAGGTTTCTCTCTTGCAGCGGGATGCTGTTGAGTACTGGATGTGTTGTGTTGGAGACGGATGCTGTTGAGTATTGGGTGTTGCGTTGGACACGGAAACACGGCGGGCGGGCGGCGGGAATGCGGCGGGCGGGCGGGCGGCGGGCGGTGGGCGGGCGGATCGGCATTTCAATCGACTTCCTAAGGATTGTCTCTTGCAGCGGGGTGCTGTCGAGTACTCGATTTTGTGTTGGAGACGGAGGCTGTTGAGTATTGGGTGTTGTGTTGGAGGCGGATGCTGTTGAGTAGTGGGTGTTGTGTAGAAAGCGGAAACACGGCTGGCGGGCGGTTGGTGGCGGGCCAGCGGCGGGCGTGCGGACCAAGATTTGAATCGAACTCGTAGCTTGGTTTCTTGCAGCAACGTACTGTTGAATACTTGTTGTGTTGGAGACGGAAGCTGTTGAGCATTGGGTATTGTGTTGGAGACTGATGTTGTTGAGTACTGAGTGTTGTGTTGAACGCGGAAGTACGGCGGGCGGGCGGCTGGGGGCGGGCGGCGGGAAGGCGGCGGGCGGGCTGGCGGCGGGCGGTGGGCGGGCGGATCGACCTTTTAATGATTTCCTACTGATTTTGGGATGCTGTTGAGTATTGGGTGTTGTGTCGGAGACGGAGTATGTTGAGTATTGGGTGTTGTGTTGGAGACGGATGTGGTTGAGTACTGGATGTTGTCTTGAACACAAGAGCACGGCGGGCGGGCGGCGGACGGCGGGCCAGCGGCGAGCGGGCGGATCGGGATTGTAGAGGGCCTCCTCAAGATTTGTTTTGCAGCATATGATATTTAGCACTGAGTGAGTGTTGTGTTGGAGGAAGAGACACTTGAGTATTGGGTGTGGTATTGGAGACGGATGCTGTTGAGTACTGGATGTTGTGTTGAGCGCGGAGGCGCAGCGAACGGGCGGCGGTGGGGGGCGGCGGACGGGCGGCGGGCGGGCAGCGGGCGGTCGGATCGGGATCTTAAAACTCTTGAGGTTCTTGCAGCGGGATGCTATTGAATACTGGATTTTGTGTTGGGGACGGAGGCTGTGGAGTGCCGCTTGTTGTGTTGGGGACGGATGCTATTGAGTACTGCGTGTTGTGTTGAACGCGGACGCACGGCGAATGGGCGGCGGGGGGCGGCCGGTGGGCGGGCGGCGGACGCGCTGGCGGCGGGCAGCCCCTAACAGTTTTTTTGTTGCAGCGGGATGCTGCTCAATGCTGGGTGTTGTATTGGGGACGGACGCTGTTGAGTACTGGGTGTGGTGTTGAACGCGTAAGCACGGCTGGCGGGCGGCGGGTTTGCGGCGGGCGGTCGGCTCGGGATGTTAACAGAACTCGTAATGATGCTTCTCTTGCTTCGGGATGCTGTTGAGTAGTGGTTTTTCTTTTGGAAGCGGAGGTTGTTGAGTATTGGGTGTTGTGTTGGAGACGGATGCTGTTGAGAACCGGGTGTTGTGTTGAACGCGGAAACACGGCGGGCGGGCGGCGTGGGGAGGGCGGCGGGCGGTGGGCGGGCGGATCGGCATTTGAATTTGCCCCTTTGAGGATTCTCTCTTGCAGCGGGATGCTGCCGAGTACTGGGTGTTGTGTTGGAGACGGCGGGACGTCGGCGAGCGGGCGGAGCGGGATTTTAGAATACCTCCCAAAAATCGTGTCTTGCAGCCCATGCCATTGAGCAGTGAATTGTTGGAGACGGATGCTGCTGTTGAATACTGGGTGTTGCGTTGGATACGGACGCTGTGGAGTATTGGGAATCGTGTTGAGCGCGGAAGCACGGCGAACGAGCGACGGGGGGCGCGCGGGCGGGCGGGCGGGCGGGCGGCTGGCAGCGGGCGGGCGGATCGGGATTCCAGTGGAAATCCAGAGTTTTTGTTTTGTTCTGAGACCCTGACCTGGGCGCCCGAGGTCCTGGCACAAAGGTGCACGCTCTGGATCGCCACTCGTCGTTCCGTGGGCGGCCGTGGCGGCGGGCCCTGCGGCTGCGGCCTGGCGGGTCCGTCCGCCGCTGCCCGACCGCGGGGCCCGCCGTAGCTGCGCTGGGCCTGGGGTCGCCCGGACGTCTGGCTGAGGAGGCCGCGGATGGACGTGGCGGGCAAGCACGTGGTCGTCACCGGCGGCTCCCAGGCGAGGAAGGGGTTGCAGGAGGAGGAGAAGAAGGAGGAGGAGGAGGATCATGAGAAGGGGAGCGTATGAGAAGGGGAGCGTACAGGAGGCGTGAGAGGGAACGGAGGAGGATGAGGAGGAGGATCATGAGAAGGGGAGCGTGCAGGAGGCGTGAGAGGGAACGGAGGAGAATGAGGAGGGGGACGAGGAGGAGGAGGAGGAGGAGGAGGAGGAGGAGGAGGAGGATCATGAGAAGGGGAGCGTGCAGGAGGCGTGAGAGGGAAGGGAGGAGGATGAGGAGGACCATGAGGAAGATGATGAAGGGGAGGACCAGAAGGAGGGATTGCTGATGATGTCGGGGCGAGGGATGATGATGATGGTGATGCTGATGTTGTTGATGGCGACAGTGATGATGACGACGCCGCTGATCAGGATGATCACTGCGAGGATGATGCTGCTGCTGATATGGTGGCGACGAATGTGATGGTGATGGTGATGGTGACGACGACGATGATGATGATGTTGTTGCTGCTGTTGCTGATGGTGTTGTTGTTTGGATAGGCGTGTTGAACGGCACGTGAGCAGATAAGAGCGAGCAGTCTGAACATGATTGTTGTTGTTGCTGTTGGTGATGTTGCTGTTGTTGTTGTTGGTGGTGGTGGTGATGGTGTTGTTGTTGTTTTTGTTGTCGTTGTTTTTGTCGTCTTTGTCGTCGTCGTCGTCGTTGTTGTTGTGGTTGTGGTTGTGGTTGTGGTTGTTGTTGTTGTGGTTGTGGTTGTGGTTGTTGTTGTTGTTGTTGTTGTTGTTGTTGTTGTTGCTGTTGCTGTTGCTGTTGCTGTTGTTGTTGTTGTTGTTGTTGTTGTTGTTGTTGTTGTTGTTGTTGTTCTTGAACATACTACTAAATAATATGTATTGTTGATCTCAGCCTACGGTGACCATGATATTTTTTCAATTGAAGTGCTTCCCCCGGGGCTCGCACCATGTTTTTTATCAAGGAGCGTCACGGGGCTCAAACTGTGCTGTTGGCCCCTGGTTTACAACAACAACGGCTCCCGCCTGATGCGTCCTCACAATTTATTCCCAAATCGCGCTCCCGCGTGGGATTCCCTCACAATTTGTATACGCATCGCGCTCTCGCGTGGGACTTCCTCGCAATTTATTCAAAAGATGCGCCCTCGACATCCAGGAATCACGCTCTCGCCCAGGCCTTTCTCATGATTTTCTTGGGAATCGCGCTATTGCTCGAGACTTCCTCGCGATTCATGCAGGACCCACGCTTCAGCAACCCGCCTGCTCGAACTGGTCGCCTGGGACCGCCTTCTTGACCTGCCCGCTATGGGTCTGCCCACCCGATCTGCCCGTCTGGTTCTACCACTTGTTTTCTGCTCCTTGCCCCCCTCCTGCTAATTTCTCTTGTGCTCCATTCTTCTCCCTCCCCCTTCACCCGTCTTCTCTTCCCTTGTTTATGGAGTGCGCTACATGCACGTGGCAGGTAAGGAAGATATACCTCCAAGGGGTTACGGTCGATGACAACGAGGGCGGGTACCGAGGGTTTGGGATCTACGTATTGATTGGCACGTGA
>CAUYUJ010011068.1:0-45000 GCA_963575745.1 Prorocentrum cordatum | reverse complement strand
GGGGTTCTCACTTGGTTAAAGGTCGGTGCCTTCTATTGTCACTTTGCCCGTTGCTCGGAGGTTCCTCTGGTTCCTTGGGTTCCTCGGGTTCCTCGTGTTCTGGGGTTCCTCGGGTTCCTCGCGTGCTCCTCGGGTTCCTCGGGTTCCTCGGGGCGGTTTGGAAAGTGTTCGGAAAACACGGCTCTCTTCCAATGAGCACTTCCCGCGGTGGAAATAAACTCGATATAAAGGCGTGTCCCTGCAAACGGAACACCCGCAAGCGTGGCCGAATTTCAGGCAACGGAAACAGGCTGCGCCACGCTGGTCCTGGGCAGGCTGTGCTGCCAGGCAGAAGGGGGCGAGGACGGGAGAAGCAGGCAGACGTCGACGGACGCCCAGGCGGGAGGCCAGGGCTGGCGGGGCGGGCGGGCAGTCAGAAGACGGGCCAGGCGGGGACAGCAGGCAGGGAGCAGGAGGAACGGAAAAGGAGGGAAGCAGGAGGAAGAGGAGGAGGAGAAGGAGGAGGAGGACAACGAGGAACGAAAGCAGCGACCGCAAGCATACAGGCTGGGCCAGGGGCCGGGAGAGAAGAGCCACCCGCGACGAGGCTACGGACCCTACGGTGGCGACCTCAAAGCTCAGGGGAATGCTTGGGCGTTAGGGGACGGGGTGTCGGTCTGAGTATCCAGAGCATTTGGGATGCTGGGGCGCAAGGGGTGGGGGGGTCGGTCGGTATCGGGGCACGATTTTGTCGTGTGGGCTGCTCCAAAATCGCATTCCAGAACCTTGGGCATACCAGGGCAAAGGAGGGATGGTGTCGGTCAGTTCCGGGGCAAGATTTACCGTTTCGGGTGTTCCACAAACATAATCCGAAGCCCTGGGGATGCCTTGGCGTGGGGGCGTGGGTCAATCGATTTCGGGTTAAGATTTGTCGTCCGGTGTGTTTCAAAGACACTGTCCAAAACCTCGGGGATGCCCAGGCGTACGGGGAAGGGGGTCGATCGGTTTCGGCCAGGATTTGTCGTGCGGGGGGTGTTCCAAACACTCAGGCGCAGCTGTGGGGCTGCCGGGGGGCTTGTCGTGTGGGTTCACAAAAATCATTATCCAGAGTCCTGGGGATGCCAGTGCGTAGGGGAGAGGTTGGTCGGTTTCGGGGCAGGATTTGCCGTGTGGGTGCTTCAGAAAACATTGTCCATAACTCTGGAGATGCCAGGGCATACGGGGGGGGTTGGTCGGTATCTGGGCAGGATTTGTGGTGTGGGGTGCTCCCAACAACATTATCTGGAACCCTGGGGATGCCGGGGCGGCGGGGGGGGGGGCGGGGTCTGTCGGTTTCGGGGCAGGTTTTGTTTTGCGGGGGTGCTGCAATACCATTATCAGAACCCTTGGGGGGGCGATCCGTTTTGGGGCAACATTTGTCGTGTGGGGTGCTCCACAATCTACAGCCCTGGGGATGCCTGGGCGTAGGGGGGTCGGTCGGTTTCGGGGCAGGATTTGTCGCGTGGGGTGTTGCAAACATATTATCCATAACCGGGGCGCAAGGGGGGATCGGCCCGTTTCGGGGCAGGATGTGTCGTGTGAGGTATTTAAAACAGTATCCAAAACCTTGTGGATGCCAGGGCGTAGGGGTGGGCGGTCGGCTTCGGTGTTCCAAAAACATTATTCAGATCCCTGGTGATGCCTGGGCGTATGGGCGGGGGTCGGTCGGTTTCGGGGCATTATTTGTCGTGTGGGGCGGTCCAACAACAGTTTCCAGAATCCTGGGGATGCCGGGGCTTAGAGTTGGGGTCTGTCCGTTTCGGGCCAAGATTTGCCGTGCGGGGTGTTCCGACTTTTGTCCATACCCCTGTGGATGCCAGGGCGTAGTGGTCGGTCGGTTTCGGGGCAGGACGTGTCGTGCGGGATGCTCCCAAAAAACTGTTGACGCTGTGCGTATCCCCGTTCGCCCGTTCAGAAACGATGTCCAGGAGAATTGAGGTGATCAGGGAAGTGGGGTGTCATGCAGAAACAAAGGGCGGGGGAAACCGTCATATATCCCAAGAAGGGGGAGGATGGAGGAGGACTCGTCGTCGTCGTCGTCGTCGTCGTCGGAGGAGGAGGAGAAGGAGGAAGAGGAGTAGGATGAATATGAGGACGCGGAATAGGGCGAAGACGAGGAGGACGAGAATTCGATCCGAGCTCATGGAATCCAAGACTGCTACAATGGAGCCGAAACCTTCCCAAACATTAGCTGACGAGCGTGTCAGAAAGGATTCTGAGAGAGGCATTGCAATACCTCCACCTTGCACTGTAGGCCGACTTGCTGCTCTCTGCGCAATGGCAGCGCTGGCCAAGGCCCGCAACCACTAGGCCCCCACGCAGAGGGCTCGGGCCGCGGGCTCGCGCGGCGCGGGGTCCTGCCTGGCAGCTCCAGGTCGGGCTTCCGCACTCTCTCGCGGCGGGGAGGCTGGTCTGGGGGAGAGGCTGCACCAGAGCCAGGGGAGGAGAGGGCCCGGCCAGCGGCCCGTCTCCCCCCCCCAGAGGCTCTTGGAAACCTCGGAGACAGCCGAGGGCCACTTGCAGTAAAGTTTCCGGGGCTGCCGCGGGCCGCAGGCGCGAAGCGCCCTCACGCTCCGTCGCTGCGCTCCCCGCTCGTAGCATTCTGACCGCCCCCCCTCCCACGACCCGACGACACCTGACCTCGACTCCGACCCCGAGACCCACCTTTCCCTCTCCCCTTGCGCTTCGGCTGGGGGGCAATACTACGACTGTTACAGCAGGTAAACTATCATGCATATATGTCTGAATCGATCTGGCTGCTTGAGGTTCTATAACACCTCGTGCTACTAGAGACTGGTAGCGCTCATGCTCGCAAATGCCCTCACTGCTTGTGCGTCCCTATGTGTTTGGACTGCTCGCGTTCGAATGGCCCCTTGGGGCTGGGCCCACCAGGAACTTCCCCCCCTCCAACACCACCATCTCCTCCACTAGCTCCGCCAAGACGTCCCCAATCCTGCTCCTCATGTGAAACTGCATGTAGAGAGTGCATTTCTGGATGGCGTTCTCCTCCGGACGGTGCACCTTCACCCGCAAGTGGCCGCAAGCACGACCGATCTCCCGCCAATGAAGTTTGGAGAACTGCTCCGTCCAGAACTGAATCATGTTCTCTTTGTTGGTCAGAGCTCGTTTCTGGTTCTCCCCCTCGGGTACGCTCTTCGTGCATCCGTAGTGAACGGCTGCCATGAGTATGCACACGTGGGGGGGGGGCTCGATTCTTGAAATCCACCGTCTCCCCCCCCTTCGCTTTCTCGCGCATCTCCTGGGACTTGCTATCGTAGTCTTTCGCGGACTGCAACAGGGCGACGATGAGGGCGGTCGCGACTGCGAGCTCGAACTGGAGGAATATGCTGGCTGAGACGTCGGCCAGTTCCCTTGCGTTGGATAGAACGAGACGGATAGTGGTGTCCACCTTCTTCTGTAAGCTGCTGGATGGGGGGACGTCTTGGCCCCGTGCTGGTTTCTTGCCCCCGCCGCCCTGCTGGCCCCCGTTCTCGTTTGATTGCTCGCCCTCTGGCTTGCGGTTGGTCCCCTCGCTGAACCAATCTGGCATCTGAAGAGCGACGCCCATCACCGCCTCCGGCATGACTTATTCTGTCCTGCCTAAGTAGGGCTGAAGCTGAAAGAGTAAATGTTCGCACAAGTGGCTGCACAGGTCCTCAAGATTTGAACCGATAAAATCACAACATAGGCAAGCCAACGAAGTCGGCATGTTGGGATGTTGGGGACGGTTTTCTTGGTGGAGGGCCCCCGCGTTTTGCAGTGCCCCCGAGCCAGGGATCCTTGGAGGTGTCGTGCGGGCGTGGATTGACACCCAACGACCTGCCTACAAGGGATGCAAATGTTGGTCGGGATGAGGACGTGGCACTGGTTCCTCAAGTTATGGACTTGCCTGAGGTAGATATGAGCTCCCTTCGAGTCGTAAAGGCCGCCGTACATGCCCCTTCCTTTGTCTTCAGGCCACAAACATACGGACGTTCAATACCATCCACCTCGTCCTCCTGCCCAATGGCTCCCTGACGTTGCGTTTCACCCTCCTGAGTTTGACCCGGTGGGGGAATACAAGTATAGAAGAGACGGGATCGGACCTCCGTGACATCGATCTGCACGAATTCAGAAGCCCGCTCCTCATCCTTCAAAATCCTAAGGTCCCTGGCTACTTCCACCACTTCGCTAGCCAGAATGCGCCCCACCTCCTTGAAATCCTCTTTGACCTGGACCACCCAAGGGGAATAATATTGTGTGGGTTGGCCTCTAAGCAGTTGAGGTCGAAACCTGTCTATTGGCGTAGTCCCAAAAAGACTGCAAAGCACCTGGGAGTTCTCCTGTGGCTTTCGTGCCCAAGCCTGGTACATGCGAACGCGCCGAAGGCGAAGTTCAACAGAACTAGTTGCCAATTGC
Source organism: Prorocentrum cordatum (assembly GCA_963575745.1). NCBI lineage: Eukaryota > Dinophyceae > Prorocentrales > Prorocentraceae > Prorocentrum > Prorocentrum cordatum. Next base: position 40,584 of record CAUYUJ010011068.1, on the reverse strand, counting down.
CAGTAATAGAAACCTGCTGCGTTGATAGACAACGAATGTGATCGCCCTTCTCGACTGTAGAAGCGCTGGAAGCCTTTCCCATCATGGCAATACGTCCTAGAGCGGCTAGCCCCCGGTCCAGGCGATCATGATCCGTGCGCTTCAAAACCCACGATTCCATCCCGCTGAGGATTGAATTCTGGGCAAACCCAATTCGTAAAGCCCGCTTCCATCGCTTAGGTAAGTCCAATGACCAGACCCCGCCCAAGCTGTGAAACGAAGCCCGAGAAGCCACAATGCGACGACCGACTTCGACGCAGCCGAGTCCCTGAGCACAATGTGGGGACCGAGGTACCTGGCATCATCCTGCAACCGGCCCTGCAGGATCTTCTGGTTATCACGCAAGAACTGCTTGTTCGAGTGTGCGTGCGTGCTGAAGTGAAACAGAAACTCTTGTTTGGGCATGTTCTGACCGTGCCCGAAACACGGCAACTTCGAGTTGAGAGAGGAATCGACTCGCTGTAACTTTGTGATAAACTCCCTCAGGGTGCTGCCCTTGCCTGCAAGCACGGTTTTATTGAGGTCATCGGCGTATTTGAGGAGGGAGAGATCCGCCTGGAGCCCTCCCCATTTAGCTCGTAGATTCCCATAAGGTTTATTCCATTGCATTAAGTCATATCCTCGATTCAACACTGGTCTCTTAAAGGTCGAAACGAACATCGCGACAGTAAATGGATCCCCCATTGTCCCACCTTGCCCAAGCTTCACAAGCACCCCTCCGCTATTGGTAGGAAGCAAGATGGTGGAATCCAAAAAACTCTGCTCGCATAGTCTGGCGTCACGGTCAAGAGCATGCATGGCGAGAGGAGAAGGAGGAGAAGGAGGAGGACGAGAAGGAGGAGACGGAGGAAAAGGAGGGAGAGTTGGGTACTTCGGGGATCCTCTTGAGGCCTCGTATGGGTTCTCTTGGGAGCCTCTTGGGAGCCTCTTGGAGGCCTCTGGGGGCCGTCTAGGCGCATCTTGGGGCCCTCTCGGGGCGCTCTCGGGAGCTTCAGAGGCGCTGTTGGGGCCATCTTGGAGGACATCGATCCAAAAAGAGGGGAGCTCCGATTAGCCTCCCCCCTCGGGAGCACCGAACATCGCCTCCTGGACACCTCTTTGAGCGCTCTTGGGGCGCTCTTGCGCGCTCTTGGGGCCGTCTTCGGGCTCTCTTGGGCCTCTCCTGGGGCTCTCCTGGACCATCTTGTAGCCATCTTGAGGCTTCGGATGGCCATCGGACGCGAACAGGCGATAAAGCACAACTCGTTAATTATCTGTAGGTCTTTGAAGGATTTTGGCTTGTCGGGGGCCGGGCCTCCTTGGAGGTCCCGGAGGCGCCTTGGAGCCGTCTTGGAGCGTTCTCGAGGCCTCTTGGATCATTTTGGGAGCCGACTTGAGGCATCTTGGGCTATCTTGAGCCATCTTGGAGGTCATCTTGAGCACTCTGAGGCCCTCTTGGAGCCATCTTGGGCGAAGCGGTACCCTCGGACACCTTACGGGGCGCCCCGTCCAGGTCCAGGGGAGGGGGCAGGCGGGAGGTTGTCAAGACACCCCTAGATAGCAAGTCGTCTAGCTCACTCCTACCCGCAGCGCCTTGCTGAGTGCAGCTCGGCGCCGACTGAATGACTGGCACTCGCGGCGCTAGGCTCGAAATAGTCAGCGCTTGCGGGTGGGTCGCTTTTCTTCTTCCCTGCCTGTCAATCTCCGTGGAAGCGATCGCGGGGTGGCCGCGCACTATCCAGATTTAGCCGCGAGGTTTGTTGTTAGGGATGGTAGCCCTGCGCGCAGCAGGCAATATGCTGACACCCCCGCCGTCCCCGTCAAAAACAATACAAAGTGCTCGCGGGCCTCACGAACATGACTCAAGATTGCTAATGCCTTACGGCCAGTGCCGCCGACCCTGGAGGCCTCGGCCCTCGACGGAAATTGGGTTTTCGTTGTGCGCTCCCGACACGGCCTGGGAGGGTGGTATTCTGACCACCCCCTGGGACCCTTCCCCGGGACCCCCCCCCGCGGGGAAGGGATCAAAGGGAAGGGGCTTCCCTTCGACTCGATGACAATTTCGCTGTGGATGGGCTGGTGTATTTCGGTTTGGCTGGCGTGCTTGAGAGAGAGGGCCCAAGGAAAGGGGGTAAGCGGCGATGGACTCAGGGGAAGGCGGGGACGTGATGGCGGCGGCGACGCGACGGCGGCAGCGACGGCGATGGCGACGGAACAGCCCCTGTCACACGCCGAAAATGTCGGCGGATTTTGCCCCAAAGTGTATTTTGTATTGTTTTTTTGACAGGGATGGTGGGGGGGCCGCATCGGGCCGCATCGGGTTGGCCTCGCATGCTCCAAATGTGGAAGCGGAATGCGTTTTGTATTGCTTTTTGACAGGGATGGTGGGGGGGGAGCATGATTCCTGGTTGGCCGCCGGTCGCCTGGGGGAGGGGGTGTATATTTACATGGAACAGTGATAAGCCCCTCCCCGAAAGGGGAAAAAGGGGGTGCGAAGAGGAAACTCCCAAGACCACCTACACCCAGAAGGCTGGTGGGATTATTCAGAACCCTGGGGATGCTAGGGCGTACGGGAGGGGGGGGGAGGTCAGTTTCTGGGCAGGATTTGTGGTGTGGGGTGCTCCCAAACCCTGGGGATACCAGGGCGTAGGGGTCGGTCGGTTTCGGGGCAGGACTTTTCGTGTGGGGTGTTTCAGCGAAGCACTATCCAGATCCCTAGGGATGCCAGGGCGTACGGGCTGGTCGGTTTCGGGACAGGATGTGCGCTGGTCGGTCGGTTTCTGGGCAGGATGTGTCGTGTGAGGTGTTCCACAAACATAATCCAGAGCCCTGAGGATGCTGGGGCGTGAGGTGGGGGTCGGGTGGGTTTTCGGGCAGGATTTGTCGTGTGAGGTGCGCCTAGACATTGTCCCAAACCCTGGGGATGCCGGGGCGTTGGGGGGCTGCTTGTCGGTTTTGGTGTATCAGGGATGGCAGAGTCACCAGAGGTGACAGAGATATCATGATGATGTTGATGATGCTGATGGTGATGGTGATGGTGGTTGTGATGGTGGTGACGATGATGAGGGTTATGTTGATGCTGATGCTGATGATGATGACGATGATGATAGTGATGGTGATGGTGATGGTGACAGTGGTGGTGGTGGTGATGGTGCTGTTGCTAGTGATGGTGATGATGCTGGTGATGATCGTTGTGGTTATGATGCTGATCGTGGTGATGATGATGATGCTGATGCTGATGATGACGACGATGATGATGAGGATGATGCTGATGGTGATGGTGATGGTGATGGTGATGATGATGGTAATGGTGATGGTGGTTGTGGTGGTGATGACGAGGATGTGGAGGTGTTGTTTAGAACAGACTGCCAGCGGAGGCAGGTAGGGTCGATCGTGCACGTCTTTGGGGTGCTCCAACCCCACCTCTGGCCCTAATTTCACCTTGACGTCTCCCCGAAAATATCCTCATTTAACGCTGAGGCAGTCGCATTCGAGGAAATCGTGGACTTAGTTTTGGATTCTTGTTTTCCCTGCCATCGTTTGCAGTCTAGTGCAAATCCAACTTATGCTTTCGAAGCAAAAAACCTTGTTTCAGTTTGCAACTTGGTTGCCCCATGCCCTTGCAGCCTTCTTTTGCGTACTCACCATTGGTCCGACTGTACCATCGAGGTTTTTGGGTGTTTTAGTTTTTTCCCTGTCTTCGAGGACTTCGATTATTTTTTGGGCTTCAGGAAACGCAGCCATTTGACGTCACGATCAGCAGCATCGCGACGGCCCGTTGTTCCATGTCTTCGGCCTCACGAGGCGCGTTTCGGGTCAGGAAGCCCTCAAAAACGACTCGGGATAAGAAATTCCAGCCCCTGGGAGGGATCGAGGGGCCCGGGGGCCCACGTCGCGCAATGGTCGTGACGTCGAAGGGTGGGTATCCTCTACACACAACCGTGCAGTCAAAGTCTTTAGCGAAGATGCAGTGGTTCATCGTGGCCCCTGCCTTTTCGGCCCATCCTTCGTGGCAGAGATCCTGGAGTTGGTGGCCCGAATCGGCTGCATTTGTTCCTGTGATGACGCCCGATTGTTTTGCATAGTTCAAATGCACGATTATACGGGACCTTGACCCTGCACTTCGCAAGTGCATTTGCCAGGTCCCTCGCGGGCCCAGGATCGTTGGATGCCGCTTCCTGGTATTCCTGGTGCAGACGGGGCGTATCTACGGTGGGCGTTGGTTAAGGAACGTGCTTAGGAGGTTTCAGACCCTTGAGGATTCCTTCTCTGATCAGGGCGGCGGTGGTATCCATGTCCAAGCCTCAATTAGTGTTCCCCCGGCTTTCAAAGCCTGGATTCTTGGTCCAAGGGTTTCATTTCCAGCGCCCTCACCGTAGGCACTGCCAAGATCGGTACAGGTGGACAGTTGGCGTCTTCCAGAGGCGTGCGCGGACATCGCAAGCGCTGGCGAGGGCTTCGGGGACCGCGTCCAGCACGCTGTCTTGGACGTCAGCACCGCCTCGTGTGAGCAGGTGGCGGAGATGCTCCGGCAGGCATCGCGGACATTCGGCCGCGTGGACGTCTTCGTGGCCAACGCGGGGACCGGGAATGGGATGCTCCTGTTTGGTGTGCCGCTCAGCGAGGTCCAGGCCACCCTGGAGAACCAGGTCTCGGTCAACCTGGTCGGGGGGCTCCGCTGCGTCATCGCCGCGGCCCAGCTCATGGCCTCGGACGGGCAGGGTGGCCGCGTCAGCATCGTGTCTTCCGTTGCCGGCCTGGCCACGTGCCCCGGCTATTCCATTTACTCTGCAACCAAATTCGGGCACCGCGGCTTCCTGGCGGGAGCCTACGAGGAGTTCCGAAGGCTCTAGGCTTCCCAGATAGGGTCAGAGAAGACGGTGATGGAGGATCGCGCCGCATCGCCCACGCATCGGCGATGCGGCCTGAAGTGGAGTTCAATTTTGCCCACGCTGACGTCGCCGATGCATCGCGGATGCATCGGTGATGCGTCGACCATGCGGTGCGCTCTTCCGACCCCATCTGCTCTGACCCCATCTGTGAGGCCCTCGAGAGGCATGGGGTCCACCTGTCCGTGTTCTACCCTGGCAGCATTAGAACTCCAGGCTTCGCGTCCGAGCAGGAGAACATGCCGCTGGTCACGCAGAAGATCGAGGCGCAGTGCTCGGACATCTCCAGCCGTCGGGGTCGGTCGGCCACCCGACAGGGGCAGCCATGCAGGCCCTCCAAGGCCAACTATGCCCAGCAGTCCCCCTGGGCCTCCTCCTGGGACCTCGTGGGGCCCTCCAGCAGCTGCTCTTGCTCCGGCTCCCCCCTCTTCACATCACATGCTGATTCGTCAGATTAGCCTCGCCGCTGCTCTCTGTCGCCAACGCCGCGCCTTGCTGCGGTTTCCCTGTTTGCAGGCGGTGGCGCCGAAGCAGCGGCCAGGCTTTCTCCCAGACCATAGCCGAGAGCAGATGCTCGCATGGAGGGCAGACCACAAATCCAATCCCCCCCTTTACCCCCATTCAGGACATCGGTGGCCTGCCTGGGCCAGCGATGCGCGGTCGGTCGTGCGACCGTCTGTGCTGGCCCCGTTTTGCCCGGTTTCTCATGAAGCTCATTCGCTGGCGGCGGGCCTCGGGCGGGGCTTGGACAGGGATCGTTTCAGAGCGATGCGGAACGCTCCCAGAGCGTTCCAAGACGCTTCGAGAAGGCCGCGGCGCATGATGCATCTTCCAGAGCCGCTAGATCTCAGAGATCCCCGCTTCGTTCCTGCCCGATTTTGTCCCTGTCCTGGCTTCGTCTCAGGGCCCTTAACCTCAAGGGAGGACAAGCCACCCCGACCCCGATAATCGGCGCTTGCTGAACGGTCCTTGGGGTGCGTTTGCTTATTAAGAATGGTTTCCCGAACAATCCTGTGGTGTTGGGTCCTCGTTTTGAAGAGACAGCGCCCCGCGTCCCACCTTCCTCCTCCCCCTCCTCCCTCCTCCCATCCCTTGCTTCTGCCCTCCGCATGTTTGTGTTTCGGCGCACCCAGTGTAAAGCTTCGTGGCCCCGTAGGGAGCTCCACCGAAGGCCCAAGTAGCAGGGTCCACATGGTGGCGCCGCCCAATTGTGGCGCACCCCTCACACGGTTCGTGGCCCCATATGGAGCTCCACCGGAGGCCCAAATAGCAGGGTCCAGATGGCGACACCGCTCCATTTTGGCGCACCGCTCACGCGGCTCGTGGCCCCATAGGGAGCTCCGCCGAAGGCCCAAGTAGCAGGGTCCACATGCCAGCGCCGCCCGATTTGGGCGCACTCCTCACACGGCTCGTGGGTTCACCAGAGGCCCCCGTGGCAGGGTCCGCATAGCGGCGCTGCTCCAATGTGGCGCACCCCTCGAACGGTCCGTGGGCCCATCGGGAGTTCCACCGAAGGACCTCGTGGCTGGGTCCACATGGCGGCGCCGCCCCATTTTTGGTGCACCCTTCACACGGTTCGTGGTCCCATAGGGAGCTCCACCGAAGGCCCTTCCTCCCCCTCCTCCTCCTCTTCCTCCTCCTTCTCCTCCTCCTCGTCCTCCTCCTCCTCCTCCTCCTTCTGCCCTCCACATGTCTGTGTTTCGGCGCATCCCTCACACGGTTCGTGGCCCCATAGGGAGCTCCACCGAAGGCTCAAGTGCAGGGTCCACATGGCTGCGCCGCCCAATTGTGGCGCACCCCTCACACGGTTCGTGGCCCCATATGGAATCCAGCCAGAGGCCCCCGTGGCAGGGTCCACATGGTGGCGCCGCCCCAGCCCCATATGGAGCTCAATTGAAGGACCCTGTGGCAGAGTCCACATGGCGGCGCCTACGCCCTCTTGGCCTGGCCAGGATTGGGTAAGCCAACAGGTACCCGTGCAGTTACTTCCCTGGCCTCTCCCGGGGCGCGCTTTGGCCAGGATTCCGGGGCGAAGCCAGCCGTGGCGACGAGGGCCTCCCAGGAGGCCCACAAAGTTATCATGGCGAAGGACCCAACCATGCGCAGTTGTGAAAACAGTGTTGTGGGGTGCGCCAAAATGGGGTGGCGCCGCCCTGTGGACCCTGCCACGGGGTCCTTCGGTGGAGCTCCCTATGGGGCCACGAACATTGTGTGGGGTGCGCCCAAATCAAATCAGGCGGCGTCGCCATGTGGACCGTGCCACGTGGCCTTCGGTGGAGCTTCCCTATGGGGCCACGAACTGTGTGAGGGGTGCGCCGATACACATACATGTGGAGGGCAGAAGGAGGAGGAGGGAGGAGGGGGAGGAGGAAGGTGGGACGCAGGACGCTGTCTCTTCAAAACGAGGACCCAACACCACAGGATGGTTGTGAAATGCGCAGACACAAATAGTCGTCGATGCCAATGAAAATATGGAACATATGAGAAGCGGAGGGGAAGACGAACATCCAGAACAACTGGAAACTACTGGGAATCCTTGGATTCCCTGGGCCCCTTCAGGATCTGTACAGACCCCGTCGCTCTATCGCAGGGCCTGCGCCTGGCACTCCTCTGCGGGTTGGCCCACCAGCCGCGCCTCCGGCGCGGAGTCCTGCGCGGGCGTGCTGCTTCGGGGCATCGAGGGCGGGGCCCGCGAAATTACCAATGAGCTCCTGCCGTCGTTGCTGGTGGACACGCCCACGGGCGGCTGCACGCCGCTGGACGCGCTGGTCTGGGCCCTCGCGCAGGCCTCGAGGAGCAAGAGACGGCACATCAGCGTAAACTGTCGGAGCTCCGCGCGGATTTCTTGGAGTGGCGCTGGGCCCCCCTGGCGGCGCCTCCGGCCGGGGGACGCAAACGAAACACCAACACCGATCCTGGCCAGGCTGATCCTGGGCCCAGGATCTGTTTGTACAGTCGGGGCCCTGAAGAAGGAACCCTTTTCGTTGGGGAGGGGCTCCGCGTTCCTTAAGTGTTTCACAGCTTGCCTCAGGCTTTCCTTATGTCTTCGATAGGACATCGAAGCTTAACTTATGGAAAAAAGGAGCCTCGTTCCTTGCTTAGGGTTCCTTAGGCCAACGCCCCGACTGTATGCCTTCCTGGCCGGGACAGCAGGTCGTGCACACCGATCCTGGGCCCAGGACGGGCATGGCCAGGGTCGGTGTAGGTGTACAGTTGACGTCCTCCCATCCGGCCGGGGGGCCCAGCGCCGGTCCAAGAGTCCCGCGCGGAGCTCCGAAAGTTTACACTGAATCTCTCTAGGCCTCCTAGATGGGGTCGGAGTAGATGGGGTCGGAGGATCGCGCCGCATCGTCGATGCATCGCCGATGCGGCTCGATGTGCAGCCCGATTTGCTCCACGTCGACGTCGCCGATGCCTCGCCCACGTCGACGATGCATCGCCGGTGCATCGCTGATGCATCGCCCATACATCGCCGATGCATCGCCGATGTATCGGCGATGCGGGGCCATCCTCCGACCCCATCTACTCCGACCCCATCTAGGAGGCCTCTAATCTCTGCAGTTGTTCCTTCTAACCGGCACGGTCCAACCACATACTCGTGCTATGGACGCGCCGGTTCCGCAGGGGCGACGCGCACGCTCAGCAATCTTACAGTACAAGCCCCGTGGCGGGTGCGTTCTGGCCAAACCGCTCGGGAAACGATATGCTACAAGATGTCTGCGCGTGTGTGTGTGTGTGTGTGTGTGTGTGTGTGTGTGTGTGTGTGCGTGCTATGTGTTCGTGTTGGAAATGCGCCTCCAACATCAGCACACATTACTAGTATGTCCTTCTGCGTTCAATCTGAGGCCGTCCGCGGGCCCGCGTCGGTGTACATGCGGCTCTTGGGGCAGCCCGAACCTGGCAGGCGGCGTCCGCGAGGTGGGCCTCCGATCGCGGCAACTTGTGAGCTCTACCCCTGCGGGTCCAATCGACGCTGGGGTATCGGACCCCCCCCGGGTTCTCAGATGAGGGCTAGTTTAGATAACGGTAGTTTGTCTTTAGGGGGCCCCCTCGTCGCCACGGCTGGACGCAGATCGGAAAATTGGTGCGTTTGGACATGGGTGGGGTCTGGAGATCGATTCTGAGTCCCCGTTGTCTCAAGTCGCCCAGCTCCGACTCACCCCAACGTATCCACTCGACGCTGGGGTAGCGGACACCCCCGCTTGGGTTCACACGTGGGTGCAGACAACCTTCAAATTTTGACCCCCCAGCCAGCTTTCAGAAATCCGACCTGTGGGGGTATAGGTCCACGCGTGGCTGCCCAGCCGACCGGCTCTAGGCCCCGCCTCCGCCGCCCATCGCCCATCGACTCGGGCTGGCAGGGGTTCACCCGTAGGGTTTGCCCGCTGGCAGGTGCTGAAAACCCCCGCCGCTGTCCTGGGCTCCTCCTACCCGGGATTGTGACCAGTGGGGGTAGGCCTTACATAAAGCTGCCCAGTTGGGCATTCTGCTGCTCTTGCGCCTGCGCCTCCTCCTCCCCCTCCTCCTCCTCCTCCTCCTCCTCCTCCTCCTCCTCGTCGTCCTCCTCCTCCTCCTCCTCCTCCTCCTCCTCCTCCTCTCCTCCTACTTCTCCTCCTTCTTCTCCTTCTCTGCTGCTGCTGCTCCTCCTCCCCTCTCCTGTTCCTTTCCCCACCTCCCTGGGGGGGGCGGCCGTGACAGGGCGCCCCAGGAAGTCGCGCGCCCTTGGGTGAAGGTCCACAAAGCCGGGTGCCCTCGAACGAAGAGCCCAGGAAGTTGTGGGCCCCCTGTCTCGAGGTGCCTGGGCTCGCGGGCCGTGGGGCCCACGACCCAGGAGCCACCCGCACGCGCCGGTCAAACCCCCGAGACGTGCCACCAAGGTGTCGCCGAATCGGCGGTGATTTTTTGTTTTGGTTTCGCGCGGAACTTTTTGAGTCGGAGGGCGAACGGGGCGGCCACGACCATCACTCGGAACGACATTCGGGTCGTCGAAGGGCAACATTCGGAGGAGGTGCACGGCCGCCGAAGGCAGACGTCGGAGGTTGGATTCGGCCACATGGGGCGCCTTCAGGAGCATCTCGGGAGCCTCCCCGGAGATTTCCATCATGAGCTCCCTGGGAGCCTCGCATGCGCTCCTCAGCCTCCCAGGAACGTCTCAGGGAGCCTCACGGGGGGGGGTTCAGGAGCGTGTCGGCGAGCCCTCAGGGCGGCTCGCAGGGGCTCCACGGGAGCCTCGCCGAAGCCTTTCAGGAACCTCTCGGGGGCGTGCCATGGGGGTCCTTGGGAGCTGTGCAGCCGTTTTTATGGTATTCCCAGGGGCCTGTCAGAGCCCCGTGGGCCACTTTGCCGTACTTTCTTACAACCCTCTCGATACAGTGCCGTTTTTAATACATGCTCCGCGTGCGGCTCATGTATTAATAATGCAGGAATTTAGTATTAAAAACATCGATGAGTTCATGCATCGATTTATTCATACATTGATAATGTAATACAAATCCTATACTTTTAAACATCATATGTATTAAACACTGTCCTGTAGCCTTTCAAGAGCTTGGGGCCTCTCAGGAGCTTCGCAGGAGCCTCTCGAGTACGTTTCAGGAACCTCTCCGAAGTTTGTTTTCATGCCCTTCCCTTGCGAGCCTCTGGTCGCTGTCATCGTCGTCGTCGTCGCGGTCGTCGTCGTCGTCGTCGTCGTCGTCGTCGTCGTCGTCGTCGTCGTCGTCGTCGTCGTGTTCGTCGTCTTCGTCCTCGTCGTCATCTTCCGTTTCGTGCCCGCGCCCCGCGCAACGTGGTGAACATGTGCCCCTGGCGTGTTTGTTTTTTTTTTTTTTTTTTTTTTTTTTTTTTTTTTTTTTTTTTTTGTTTTTTTGTTTTTTTTTTTTTTTTTTTTTATGTTTTTGTTTTTTTTCCTTTAGTGTTCTTTTTCCAATGGTGCGTTCGTTTCTAATCTTCTAGAGTTCAAGAAGATACGCAGTGCACAAGGACCTTATGGAGTGCAGTCCCGAATGCCATGTGCCTAGCTTCGTATTGCATTAGGTAGTGGTTGACTGACATCTCATTGCGCAGACGTCGTACCCTGACCACCTCGTACCGCGCCATGCAGCGACACACATGCCTTGCCACTTTGCCGCGCATTGGCATTTATGCTGCGTTGCTCCTCGCCTATGTTGCCCAGGTCTTGATCTTGTGCGCGTGGCGAGCTGGCGCCCCCCTATCCCGGCGGGCCCCCGACGCAACGTTGCGCGCCGAGCGGTTTCGGCTTGCTTGGGCCGCATTCTGTTTCAAGACGGGAGGGGCAGGCGAATGCCGCGTGCAAGCGCGATGCGCCAGATACAAAAGCGTTGCGCGTTAGTGCAATATTTGGTCGACGTGCCGCTCGGGCTTCAGCATGCGCGGCATCTTTATTTCACGTGCAGCGCTTCATCTAGGGAGGGGGGGTACTTGGCGTTTTCATATTTTGTGGCTCCCGCTGCATCCTGGAAGCGGGTGGGGGGCGGCGACTTTCTCATTTTGCGCCCGACGGCTCATCCAGGAGAGGGGCGGAGAGGAGCGACGTCAGTTGGGGGGCAGTCGCCCGCTTGGATGCTCGCGCGCGCGCGCGGGCAACGGCGCCTGCCCGCCAGAGCGCGCGCGCCCGCCTCCCGCCCGCCCGCCCCCGTAATCGCCCGCCCGCCCGCGCGCCCGCCCGCCATCCCGCTCGCCCACTTGCCTGGTCCCGCGCGCGCGCGAGCGCAGGCGCCCGTCCGCCCCCGCCCGCCCGCCCATACGCTCGCCCTTCCCCGCGTGCCAGTCCGCGCGCCGCGCGCAGGCCCGCCCGCGCGAGCGTGCGTGCGAGCCCGCTCGCCCGCCCTCCCGCCCGCCCGCCTGCCCGCCCTTCCGCGCGCGAGCTCGCCCGCCCCCCCCCTGTCCGCGCTCGCGCTGGCCTGCCGCAAGGCCCGGCGGGCGCGGGTCCCGGGCGCGGGTCGCGGGCGCGGGTCGCGGGGGAGGCTGCTGGCGCGGGGCGCCGTCGTCGCCGTCTCCGTCGCCCTCGCTGCCTGGCCAGCAGGCCCGCAGGCCCGCGGGCCACTCGGGGGGGTGACTGCAGCAGTGGCGCCGACGAGGGCGCGGCTGGACGAGGCTTCGAGGGTTCTGTTCCAAAGGGTTGAGCTTGCGGCCATCTGCGTCGAGGCCCGACGACGCGGGCAGGCGGCCCACCGGTTCGGGCGACGGGCGACGGGCGCGACGAGGTCGGTCGCGGAGGTCACGCTCAGGTCTGCGCGGTGCCTCACTCCGCTGGACCCACCAACACTTCGCGAAAGCAGCCGCTCAGGGACGGCGAGGTTCCGCTCAGGTCTGCGCGGTGCCCCACTCCGCTGGACCCACCAACACTTCGCGAAAGCAGCCCCCCAGGGACGGCGAGGTCCCGCTCAGGTCTGCGCGGTGCCTCACTCCGCTGGACCCATCGCAGATCGCAGCCCCCCAGGGACGGCGAGGTTCCGCTCAGGTCTGCGCGGTGCCTCTCTCCGCTAGACCCGCCAGCAGCCGTCGAAAGTGGCGACAGCGTTGCAGATCGCAGCATCCCGCGGACGGCGAGGTCCCGCTCAGGTCTGCGCGGTGCCTCATTCCGCCGGACCCACCAGCAGCCGTCGAAAGTGGCGACGGCGTCGCAGATCGCAGCCCCCCAGTGGCGGCGAAGAGAGGGTAGGAGGATGTGGGAGGCGGGAGGAAGGAAGGACGCGCGAGAAGTGCCCAATTCAAGACGAATACCCAACCACGGAGGGCTTGGAACACGACAAACGTAAACAACAACATTTGCTTTCACATGGGCAAATCATTATTTTAAAGGAAAACTGTGACCGTCAGCTTTTTCTTTTGGTGCAGCAAGTAAGAACATTGTCAATCACGTGTTTTCCGCAGCGTTTTCAGCCTTCCTTGTCTTTGTCAGTGAAACACACATTTTTGTTTTTCGTATTTTCATGCTTTTCTTGTTTTCCTGGTAAGCTTCCGCGGCTTCTCAGCGCAGTCATTTGACATTCATTACAACCGACAGTACACTGTGAATCGATCACATCTTGATTTCACGAGTGGGTTGTACCCATTGAGTGTAATTGGGGGGAGTTTCAAATGGAATGGTATTGTACGCTTTTTCATACTGAATGTGATTGAGTAGTTTTTCCAATTGCGTTTAATTTCAGGGAACCCGAGTGGCGGCGCCGTGGGCCTGCGGAAGCTTACCAGGCACGCAGGCAGAACATGACACACATTACACAACTTGTGTTTTCACATTGGGAATGAGAACACGAAACAACTGCGACTGTCATTTTTTTATACATATAACACATTAACACATTGGCGCGCACATGTTTCCCCCAGTTCTTTGCTACAAAACAAAGAAGAACAGTTTTCACGTTTTTTATTTGGGAACATCGGCTGTTTACACTGATTGCTGTTTATCGCGGTTTCCTGGTAAGCTTCCGCGGTTTTATTGCGCAGTCAGTGGACATCCATTCCATTCAGCATTAATTTGTAAATGGGTTACATATTGATTTCATGTGTGGGGTTTTACAATTTGAATTTGGGTGTGTGTGGATTTCAGATTGAATTTGATTGTGTGTCATTTTTTAAACAGTAGAGGGTAATAGTGGCGGTGCCGTGGGCCCGCAGAAGCTTTCCAGGAGCACATGAAACAAAAACGCGAAACATAGTAAAACGTGTGTGTTTTTTTTTTCCAAGGAGAAGATCAAGAACAACTGAAAACAAACTGCGGGAAGCCTGTGTTTCCACAAACTAATGAGCAGAAGCTGTGACTGTCAGCGTTTTTATCGAAAACATTTACAACCACAGGTTCCCCATAGTTTTTGTTCGACAACAGCGGTTTTTCAAATGTTGTCTCTGTTTTGTTTGTTTTCCTGGTAAGCTTCTGCGGCCGCACGGCGCTTTCTCTGGAAGACCATTGCAATGAAAGGCAGTTTGTGAATTGAATGCATTTTTCTAACTTGTGGTGATCTACACATTGAATCTGACTGCGGGAATCTGCAACTGGATTCTAAGTATGGAAATCTCAGTGACCGCGCTTTGGCACATCTATATCTGCAAGATGTGACAGATGCACAACAGAGAGAGCGAATGAGAATCAAGACACAAATGTATGCTCTGTCTTTTTGCCCGCCCCAATGGTTGCGTATTGGGACTCTGCCTTAAGACCTGCTCAGCTACACGAGCAAAAATGCTATGAACTTGAGCCAAAATGGCCGATACACAAAAAAGGCAAAAAGGAGCCCTTTTGAGCAAAAAAGGCAAAAATGCAAAAATGCAACGGACGATACATGTAGGTAAGCTACGGACAAGCGTCTGGTTGTAATCCCACGAGCGGCGGGCCCTGCGGGGGAGAGACACCCGACCTCCAGGCCCTCCGACGTCGCCCCGGCGCCCCGGCCTCGCGAGGGAAACACGAGCGACTGGGTTCTTCGTTGAGTACAGTCAGCGCGGATTGTATGGAGGAGCGATTTTCCAAGGTCGCCCCTGTGCGTCCTTCCCTTCAGCCCATCCTCTGCCACTTTCGCTGGCCGCGCCCCGTTTGAAAGGTGTCGACACGGCCTTCCAAGGCCCTTGCATCCTTACCCCGCGTCCTTCTTATGCGGTTTGATTGTATCCACCAGGTTCATGGCGAACCGCTACATCGAGGCGCTCCCGATCGGGCGCGACCCCGCGCCCGGCGCTGGCCCCAAGAAGGCGGACTGAGCAGGCCGCCGCTGCCCGAGGCCCAGAGGCGCGCGTGGCTGGCCCTGCGGCTCGTCGCTGCGCACGCCAAGGGGGGTCAGCGCGAACACCCGGCATCCTCGCGCCGCGAAAAAGATTGAGTTTGCCGGAGGGTCTTCAGCCACGCGCAGAGAGGAGTAGGGGGAGGGGTGAGGGTTTCGTAGAAGCACCCCTGCTTCTTAGAAGGCGCGGGCCTTGTCTATAGATGTAAGGCCGGCGCCTTCTAAGAAGCAGCCTCATCCTACCCCCTCCCCCAAAGGCCCCCCCAGCCCCCCCCCCCCCTTGCGCGCCGCCCAAACAAACCCAGGTTATTGGAGTACTGGAGGTTGTCGAGGTTCCCTCGCCCCTGAGAGCGTGCCCGAACGGCCGCCAGAGGCCCGAGTTGTGGCCCGAAAGCCGACCCCCCCGCGCCGTTACAAAACGCGACGGGAGGTGCTGCACGCCATTTTCTGCCTCCGGGTGCCCTTGCCCAGACCCGCGGGCCGTCAAAGAACGATTCGGGATGAAAAGCCGGTGCCCCGTCGTGAACAGAAGAGCCTGGACTCGGTCGAGACCTTCTTGGGGAGTGCACGACGTCGGATGTTTTGTGCGGGGGTCAGCGAAAGCCAATCCCTTCCGGTCTTCCCTGGCTGAACCGGGTTTTTGGGAGCCGTGTGGAGCTGCCCCCCCCCGCTTCCCCTCGGCACGATCGAATTGGGTATCCAAAGGAGGAGGGCGATGGCCGACAGCTGTTCTCCAGTGCATTCGTGATTGGGCCCGCTGCCCGTGTTGCTGCGGAAGTTGTCCATCCGAGATATAAGGAGTCGTCTGCCCAGCGGCCGATGCTGGCTTGGGGTCATATTTGCTGTTGTGCATTTGCATTTGTTTCCGTGTCCGTTTCGGGAGTGTCAGTTCGGCT
Source organism: Prorocentrum cordatum (assembly GCA_963575745.1). Lineage (NCBI taxonomy): Eukaryota > Dinophyceae > Prorocentrales > Prorocentraceae > Prorocentrum > Prorocentrum cordatum. The sequence goes on along the minus strand of CAUYUJ010011068.1, from coordinate 25,044 downwards.
CCTTCCGTTGCTCAGAGTTTGGACGCTGAGGCTACCATGCGGCCAGGGTTGGCCCTGATCTTGGGCAGCGCGTCCCTGACGGCTCGGTCCATCCAAGAACATCGATGATCGAGTTTCGAGGGTTCGAGGGTTCGAAGATCCGGGTTGGAGGATCGATGATGGAGGGCTATGGACGTCTTGGAGACATCGGGAGACCTACCCTTGAAGGCCTCCGTGAGATTTTTTCCCCCCAGATGTCCAGCGGCTCGGAAGAGGCGGCGCAGAGCTACTTTAGTGCAACGGCCTTACGGCCTGCTCGGCCGACCCTGACAAGAGATCAGCAGCAGCGCAAGCGGCCGGAGGTAGCGGGAGAGGAGGAAGCCTCCAGGAGGCCTTTCGTGGGCTTCTTGGCGATCTCGGGGGGCCTTTTGGGGGGTTATCGGAAATATGCTGGAGGTTTCTCGCGTCTTGGGCCTTCGTGGGTCTCTCTTGGGCCCACCTGGGGGCTGTCTTGGGCAGCTCTCTGCGGCTCCTCTTGCGCCGTGTTGGGGAACTATCGGGGGCCTTGGGCCTGCTTGAAGCGTGGGGAACTAGAAAAGGCGAAAACGATGACATTCTGCGAAAACCCGCGCGAAAGTATTGATTTGCGCCGCCTGGAGTCCTGATGTGGAGGGGGGTCCCATCCAGGCTTCCTTGGATCGTCTTGCAGGCTTCTGGAGCCTTCTCGGTGCCCTCTTGGGCTTCGTGGACTGAAGTTGCCACAAGAGGCCAAACTGGCTCGAGGATAAGTGAAACAAATTAGCCTGGCGAAGGACCCAACCATATGCAGTTGTGGGTACCGAAAGTGTGAGCATTTTCTTCGGTGGCGATACCTTTGGGGCCACGAACCGCATGAAGGGTGTGCCGTAATGTGTGGCGGTGACGCATGCAACCGCACCCACTGGGGCCTTCGGTGGAACTCCCTATGGGGCAACAAACCGTGTGAGGGGTGTGCCGTAATGTGTGGCGGTGACGCATGCAAGCGCACCCACTGGGGCCTTCGGTGGAACTCCCTATGGGGCCACGAACCGTGTGAGGGGTGTGCCGTAATGGGTGGCGGTGACGCGTGCAACCGCACCCACTGGGGCTTTCGGTGGAGCTCCCTATGGGGCCACGAACCGTGTGAGGGGTGTGCCGTAATGAGTGGCGGTGACGCATGCAAGCGTACCCGCTGGGGCCTTCGGTGGAGCTCCCTATGGGGCCACGAACCGTGTGAGGGGTGTGCCGTAATGGGTGGCGGTGACGCGTGCAACCGCACCCACTGGGGCCTTCGGTGGAACTGTTTGTGGGGCAACAAACCGTGTGAGGGGTGTGCTGTAATGGGTGGCGGTGACGCATGCAACCGCACCCACTGGGGCCTTCGGTGGAGCTCCCTATGGGGCCACGAACCGTGTGAGGTGTGTGCCGTAATGGGTGGCGGTGACGCATGCAACCGCACCCACTGGGGCCTTCGGTGGAGCTCCCTATGGGGCCACGAACCGTGTGAGGGGTGTGCCGTAATGAGTGGCGGTGACGCATGCAACCGCACCCACTGGGGCTTTCGGCGGAGCTCCCTATGGGGCCACGAACCGTGTGAGGGCGCAGGGAGGAGGGAGGAGGGGGAGGAGGGACGCGGGGCGCTGTGTTTTCAAAACTTGGACCCAACACCACAGGATGGTTGGGAAGAAGGGAGGAACGCATTCTGATTCAAAGCCTCTCCCAGGATCCCCCTAAGGCGTTCACTCGGCGGCGGGGGGGAGGCACACTTCCCCCCAGAACCACCTGGGGACCCCCCCCAGGACCCCCCCTGGGACCCCCAGGCCCCCCTCGTCGGGGAAGGGACCAAGGAAAGGGGCTTCGCTCAGAAGTTGTTACCATTTGGAACGGTTTCCCTCGGGCTGGCAACCTTGAAACGCTCCATTCAGCGACCTTGCAACGTTCTGGGATGCTGGGTTTTGCAAGACTCTGGGATGGTGGGCTCTGCAAGGTTGTCGCGAAGCCTCTCACACACGCCGACGCGGTTTGCGGATTTGTTTGCAACTCGAGTCCTCCAGGCTGAGGACCAGGACAAATCGCTGCAGATAATTCAGGAACGCTCTCAGAGCGTTCTGGAGCGCTCTGGGATGGCCACGGCGCCCGATGCGTCCTCTCCACAACCGCCGGATCTCAGAGGTACCCGATCTGCCGCGGTCCGATTTTTGTCCTCGGTCGTTGCTTCGTCCAGTGGGGGTCTGCTGGCCCCGGGACCGTCCGTGAGAGCAGCCCAGGACTCGGAGGGGGTCGGAGGCTCCAGGGGCCCGCACCGAGCAGGTCGAGTCCTCGGAGGCCCGGGCTCACCGGCCAGTCCACGGCTGGGGGGCCCCCCTCGGATGTGTCGTCGAGACGGTGGACCCCCCCAGGGGGTTGAGGAACGCAGCTTCCCCCAGATGTGGCTGGTCGGTCGGTCCTCCGAGCTCCTCCTCCTTCGCATTCGCTCAGTATGGGTACTGCTCTCCCTTCTCCCCGGACTCCACTCTTTCCGCCTGCGTCGCCTCGGTTCCCTCCCTCAGGGGGTGCATTGGCCTATTCGGCCGTTGGCCGGCTGCGCACCGTTTCCGCGGCGGCCATCTTTCGCGAGGCCAAGCTGTGTCACGGCATTCGGCCCTGGAGTGCGCGGATATCATCGGTTGCTGGAGACATTTTTGCAGACATTGGCCGTCCTCTCGGGCCACCGTGATCGCTGGGATGTCTGCTCCCCAGACTCTGTGCGGAAGTTCTCCTGCCCTCTCCGCGTATGGTTTTACACAGGAGTTCAAGCATGGATACTTCTAATGTTTTCTGTTTCAGTCGGAACGCTGTCGCTGTCTCGAATGATTTTCCCGCTGCAGCGTGGGCCTCATTTCAGGATATGCGCTTTGCACTCGTCGTTCGAAACGATACACTCGCCCCAGCCACTGCCACTTTTGTGGATCCGATCACTTTCTCATCGTTGTCGCCGCCCACCTTTTCCCTCCTTGGCCTTCCCTGGGTCCTCCTGCGCCTCCCGCTCCTTGCGCTCCAGCTCCTGCTGCTGCTGCTGCTGCTGCTGCTGCTGCTGCTCGTCCTCGTCCTCGTCCTCCTCCTTCCTCATCCTTCTTTTCATCCTGCTCATCTGCCACCTCCTCTAATGTAATTGCGCAGATCTCCTTTTCCGATTGCGCATAACACGATGTTGTTTGTTTTGTGTTTGTTTGTTTGCATGTTTTTGTTGTATTTCCAGGTTTGCTATGACACGCGTCGTGGGACAGAACCATCAGTGCAGTGGGACAAGATGGGTGGGAGGGGGTATGATGTCAGATATGGGGCGTACGCACCTAGCTGCTCGTCCTCTCCCTTTTTCCTTCCTTCTTGTCTCATGGGCTGGGGGGTCCTTCTCCTCCTTCTCCTTCTCCTCCTCCTCCTCCTCCTCCTCCTCCTCCTCCTGGGCGGCCCCACCCCATTCTCCTCTCCCCCTTTGATCTTTCACTCGATAGGGATTGAACTTCCTGCTCCTCCTCTTCCTCCTTCTCCTTGTCCTCGTCTCCTGGGGTGGGAGGTCCTCCTCCTCCCGCCGGGGCTCAGACCAGGAGCCAGAGGAGGCCGAGACGCCACTTAGCGGGGCAGCGGGCCGCTGCCGCGGCCATCGCCCCTTCCTTGGCATCACCGCCCGTAACCGCCTTGGAACGCACGCCGATTGGCGTCGATCAGCGTCGACTCGCAAGAGCCAGCAAGATGGCACGGGAGGCTCCCTTGAGTTGCCACAGAAGTGGCGGTGGGACAATCATGCGGACAACGCTCTCGGTCCCGCGCACTGGCGGCGCGGTCGTCCGCGGCCGCGGATGCCGCGTGCCATCGTGGAGGAACAGGTCTCGACGCGGAGGAGCAGAGCTGCCGGCGCTGAGCTCTCAGGGTCGGCACGCCTACGACCGCGACCGCGGCTATCGGGCAACACCTGCGGCCCCTGCTTCCGATCGCGACCGGGGACAGGGCAGCAGCCACGACGAGGACCGCTTCGATCACGACTGACACAATGGCCGAATGCGCGACAACCCGCCCTCGTCTCTCTCTCCCCCCCCCCCTTCCTCTCCCTGTACTTCTCCTCGGCCTGCCTTGTCGTTCCTGCCCGCGGCTACTCCTGATCCTCCTCGTCGTCCTCCCTCCTCCCTCCTCCCTCCTCCCTCCTCCCCCCCCCTCCTCCTCCTCCTCCTCCTCCTCCTTCTCCTCCCTCCTGCTCCCTGCTCCCTGCTCCCTGCTCCTCCTCCTCCTCCTCCTCCTTCTCCTCCTCCTCCTCCTCCTCCTCCTCCTCCTCCTCCCTCTTCCCTCCTCGAGCCACTCTGGCCCTAGCTTTCTGCCTGGGCAGAGAGCGTCCGCCTCCTACGTGGTGCTTGAGGGACGCCAGCCTCCGTCCGATTCTGTACTTCAATTCGGACGGCAGAGCTGGTTGGCTAAAGAGACGCGATGGCCAAGGGGAAGAAGACTCGTCAGCAGCAGACGCCTGCGACGGATTCGTCATCTGCTTCCCCCTGGACCAGGTGCCACAGCTGTGGCTGGTGCGAGTGGAGCAGCCGTTTGAGCAGCTAGGCAGTGTTCGAGCCTCCTCCTCCTCCTCCTCCTCGTCCTCGTCCTGTTCGAGGAGGAGGAGGAGGAGGACGAGGAGGAGGAGGAGGAGGAGGAGGACGAGAACGAGCCCTGTCCGAGCCCCAGACGGCGAGGCCCGCCGCCCAGGAGCTCGGTCGGGCTCCCGGGGGCGCAGGCGGGGCGCGAGCCGGCGCCGTCGAGACGTTGGACGCCGCGCCCGCCATCGTGAAGGACCTCCTCCTCCTCCTCCTCCTCCTCCTCCTCCTCCTCCTCCTCCTCCTCCTCCTCCTCCTCCTCCTCCTCCTCCGCCCGCGCCCGCCGCCCGCGCCCTCGGCGAGGCTGCCTCTCGAGCAGCAGGTGGTCAGAGGTCGTGCCGGTGCCGCTGGCCTCGCCGAGGTGCCCGCCAAGGAGGCGGCGCGCCGAGCGGCGGGGGCCTAATTACCGAGACGCGGCGGCGAGGCACGAGCAGGCGACGTCGCAGGTGCAGAGGTGCGGCCCCAGCGCCGGCCCTCAGGGTGGGCATCGGCCGGCATCCAGCAGAGTGCGATTGCGACGACGTTTCCGGAGCGGGTGCCGCTCCTCTCAATGTAAAGCAAGAAGAGGCCAGACTGACCAGTTTGAGCCAGCCAGAGCTCCAGGAACCAAGGCATTTTTCGTCGAGCTTGAGTGGCGCCTGTGAAAAGGTGCAGAGGTGCATCGCCAACCTTCAGCGTGCTCGCGAGCGCGAGGATTGAACGACGCGAGCGCTGGCGATGGCAGAGGTCAGCGGGCGGAGAGCAGCGGCAGCCTTAGCGAAGGAGACGGGCCCGACGTTTCAGCCAGCAGTCGCAGCCGCAAGGACCTCGAACCCCCCCGAGGCGCCGCTCATCGACCTCTCCTGGGACACCAGCTTCTTTGACTAGGTCGACGGGCTCGTCTGCGGGGAGGAGGAAAAGATAGAGCTCAAGAGTCTCGAGCAAAAACTTTGGTCTGCCAAGGACAGTGGGCAGTCCAAGGCGGACCAGGTATCCAAGTGGCGCGCGCCGACGATTGGGTTGCAGAAGAGGGTGGCAGAGCGCGTGAAGAAGACGAAGAGGCGTACCGACAAGCAGGACCTGGGCCAGAGTGCCACGGCAGCCGCAGATAGCAACGCAGGGCAGTCGCAGCAGCAACCGCCAGCCCCAGCAGCCGCAGCGGCGGCAACAATCCCACCAGCCCCAGCAGCACCGTCGGAGGCCGACGTCCAAAGGAAATGGCGAGGATCAGAGCAGCGGCAGAGGTCGGAGGAGAGGTGGCGCCGGCCGCGGTGCCGCTCGACCTCGGGCTCTGAGGATGCGCGGCGGCCGAGGGCCTCGCGGCCGCCTCGGCCGCCGAACCGCCCGATCCGCCAGCCGCCCCGGTGGAGGAGGCCGGCGCTTCAGATCCGCAAGGGGCAGCTGTCCATGACGAGGGTTTCTCGTCCAGATGTCCGCATTGTCTCCTCTCGCATACTTGGGTCGGAAGTCGCGGGGGCACATCGGCGCCAGCGAGTTTTTTTGGCAGGTGCGACCTCGCGGGGGCAGTCGACACGCGCGCAGGGTGCCACAATCGTGCGCAGTGGGTGCTGAAGACTCGCCAGAGAATTGGAAGTTCCTCGACACTATGGCGCGCAGTGCGGGGAAAGGTACAACCTCTGATGCAGTGGCCCGCGCCGGCGAGGACGGAGAAGCTCTTTGGGCACCTGGCCATCGTAATTTTCACAGCTTGTATGCCACAGCAATCTAAGTGGCGGGATTCTGTTCGGATGGATCCGAGGCGTTCGACGCATTCGTGCCGTCAGTAGTTCACTGCCAGGGCTACTCGCTAGTCCCGGGGCTTTGTTTTGCGCGCCCCATGGCCGTGGGGGGGCCAGCGCTCCAGGGAACGCAAATCTGCGAGCGTTTCTTGAGATGCTGCAATTGCTTTGGCTGCTCTTGGTGACTTCGTCATCGGAGTCGAACAGTTTCGTAGATCGGCCTTTGATAAGGAGGTTCGATGTCAAATTCGGCAGGCTAGCGTTGATTGTACTTGCGTCAGGATAGCGTTGATTGTACTTGCGTCAGGAGCGCAGGTATTTCGCGCGTGGACTTTGTCGTGGCGCCCGAGACCAGCTGATCTCATATTTGGTCCCATCAGGGTCGCTCTGATTTCCCGTGGGGCCCCATGCAGGCCTCGAGCTCGATCACTCTTCGCGGGTCAGGTGAGCAATTGTTGCGGCGCTCTTTCGTAGCAGCCCCACGTCTGCCGCGACTGGCCCGCCCGAGTGCGAACACTCGGCGCGGTCGATCAGAACCAGGGTGATTCCCCTCTCCCTAACCCCCCTCCCTCACGAACCCCCCCCTCTCCCAGGGGGGGGGGTCACCCCCCCCCCCTCCTCGGCGCTGGCGCCGGCGCTGGCGGCCGCCAGCAGCGCCGACGGCGGGCGCACAGCGACGATGACCAGAGGCAGCCCAAGGGGAGGGGGGGGGGTGCCGGCGCTGGCGCCGGCGCTGGGGGCGGCCAGCAGTGCCGACGGCGGGGGCGCAGCGACGATTACCACCACTATCATCACCACCCACTTCTACCACCGCCATCACCACCACAAACCACTGCCATCACCACAAACCCACCATCACCACCACACACCACCACCCCACGCCACCAAACCACCACCACCACAACCCAATACCACCACCGCCACCACAAACCACCACCACAAACCACCACCAAACCACCACCACCACCACTACCACAACAAACCGCCACCACCACCACCACAACCACCACGACAATCCACCACCACCACCACCACCACTACCACAACAAACCACCACACCACCACCACAACCACCACCGCCACAAACCACCACCACAACCCACCACCACCACCGCCACCACCGCGACAAGCCACCACCACACCAACACCACCACCACACCACCACCACCACCACACCACCACCAAACCACCGCGCAGCCACCACCACCACCATCGCCACGACACCACCACCACCACAACCACCATCACCGCCACCAGCACCAACCCACCACCACAACCCATCACCACCACCCCATCCACTACCACCACCACAACCACCACGACAAACCACCACCTCACCACCACCGCCGCCGCCACCACCACCTTAACCCACCACCGCCACAACTACCACCACCACCACAAACCACCGCACCACCACCACCGCCACCATCACCACCACCGCCACCACAACGAGCCATCACAACCACCACAACAACCACCACCAACAACCATACCACCACCGCCACCACCTACCGCCACAGCCACCACCACCACATCACCACCACACCACCACCACCACCACCACCACCACCACCACCACCACCACCACCACCACCACCACCACCACCACCACCACCACCACCACCACCACCACCACAGTCCATCACCGCCACCACCACCACCTCAGAGAGGCCCCGACAGACGCCCAACAGGCGCCCAGGAGGCTGCCCAACTGCCTTTAGGCCCCCGGGAGCCCTCCGACGAGACCCCAAAAGGCATCGATTCGAACTCTGACCCAAATTCAAGGCACGGTGGCTGAGCGTCGTCGTCGTCGTCATCGTCGTCGCCGTCGTCCTCGTCGACGCTTCCCGCCGCCGCCGCCCGCCGCCGCAGGCGCTGGCGCCGGCCCGGAAAAAAAAGTAGTCGTCCCCGCCGTCGCCGCCCGCCGCCGCCGACGCAGGCGCCGGCCCGAGGAGAGGGAGAGAGGAGAAGAAAAGGAGGAGGGGGAAGTGAAGGGGGGAGGGGGGGGGGAGTCTGGTTCCAACCCCACCCCTCCAACGCGACCGCAGAACGCGCTCTTTCTGCGCGGGGTGTCTGACCTTCGCGCAGTGGGACAGGAGGTGGTCGAGGAGGTCGCCGTGGAGGGATCAGAACCGTGCGTCGCCAACCTCCCCCAGGGACGTCAAAATGTTAGTCGCGCCCGTCGAAGGCATGGTTCAGTGCGTCGGCCCGTGGGGGACTTGGGCCCAGCAGATTCAGGATGAGGCCCGCGTCGCCTGAAATAAGTCGGCGCGCCCTGTGGATATCGAGCGATCGACGTAATTATTGGTGAATGGCATTTTTCGTGGAGGTCGTCGCGCTCGGGTTCCGACGAGACCTCGGGGGCATCCGACGTGCTGCGGGGGCGCGTTCCGGTCGAACAGCGCGATCTATTGCGCATCGGTGAGATGAGGGGTGCGCCATCGCACGTGAAACCCCGCTCGGGCATGGGGGTCGACAGATGTTCGCCGCTGGACTTCGCTAGGCTGCCCGATCAGGTGGTCATTGAATTGGGCGAGCTGTTCAGGGTGATCGAGGGGGGCTTCAGTTTGCCGCGGCAAGTTTAATGTGCGCTGCGGCGTTGGATCGGCAAAAACTCGGGTGGGGATAAATGCTTTGGGTTGCTTTGCGCGTTGTGCCGCGCGGTCGGTTGCCCGCGGGCCGCTGGCCCGGGGGTCGGTATCATCTCAGCGGTGTGATTATTGGGGCGCGCCCTCGCGGGCAACGGCGCGCCGAGGGAGGCCTTCGTGAGGGCGATGGAGGACGAGATCCAGACTCGCCTGTGGATTCTGTGCCGGCAGGCGCGGCTGGGCGTGGATGCCTTCCGAGACGGAATCGAGTGGCCGATCCTCGCGGGGTCGCTCTCTCGAAGGGGTGCCTGCGTCCCGCTGTGCATTTCCTGGAAATGCAGCTTTTCCTGGCGCCGCGGACGTCGTCTCAGTTGAGCTCTTCATTCGGGGCCGCTCCAGGCTGCCAAGTCGGTCATTCAGGGGTCGAGAAGCGGGGCGGTATTCGCGCGTTGTTTTACAGTCGTGGCTTGTGAGAAGCCGGCGACCGTGCGCCCGTCCATGTCTGGGCGGATTTGGATATATGGCGTGCTCGAGAGGGTTGCTGGCAGTCGCGAGCACATTCGGGGCGCCTTTGCAAAGGCGGTCGTGGCCGCTGTCAGAGAGTCTTGTCAGCTCAAGCGGGGTACTGCTTGCAAGAGTGTTTTGGTCCGTGCTTGTCGCCAAAGACTCGGTCAGTGTGTCAGTGTCGTCGAGCGCCTCGAGCAGAAGGGCGTCGAGGCCAAGGCCGCCCTGCAGACATCTTATCTTGGCATTGATCTGGGAAACATGCGGATCGGAAGCGGGCGAAGATGCGGGAATCCATTTTTTTTTTTTTTTTTCCTTTGGCCGCGAGGAGGTGGAAGGTGACCAGCAAGATCCAAAGGGTGGGGCCTCAGGCTTCGGCATCAAATGGGCACGAGGTGCCGGGGAGCCTCGTTTGGATAGGTGGCCTGGCGCGGCAGCAGGCTCGGCCACGAGGGGGACATAGGTGACTTACTTTCTTTTTGGTGCTTCGTCTCCTTCGTGCCGATCCAGGTTCTTGCGCGTCTTGCATTGCCCCGAGGCCGGATATGTTCTGTCCTCGGGTGGCACACCAAGGTGGTGCACCAGGCAGCTGGTCCCAACAATGGGGCTGAGGCGCCCCTAGGCCATATCACTTCGAGCTCCTCCCTCCTCCCCCCCTTCTCCCTCCTCTTCCCTCCTTTTCTCCTCGTCTCCCCCTTTTCCAACGACATGGTTGCCTCCTGCCGTACCCCCAGGTGCGTCGGTAGGGCGGGCCGGGCGGTTCGCTTGAGATTTCCTCGCCATGTATGATTATAAAATTTGATGTTTGCACCAGCTTCACGTATGGAGGTCGGGTCGTTCTCAACATGTGGCTCTCCTTTTAGCGTCTCTCGTTGTCAAATTCGCAGCAGTCTCACGGACGGAGGGCGGGCCGTTTTCAAAATGTGGGTCTCGTTTGAACGCCGCGCATCTTCATTTTAGCGCATTGCATCATATTGACGGGTGGACGGCGGGCTGTTTTCGAAACGTGGCGCTCGCCGTGGCACCGCGCACATTCGTCTCAATCGTCCGCAGTACAAACACGGATGGAGGGCGGGCCGTTGTCACAATGATTTCTCTTTAGCGCCGCGCGCATTGATCTTAACGTTTTACAGCCGTTTCAAGGATTCGTATGGTCGTAGTTCCAGGAATAGCGTTCTGGCAAAATTCAGGACTGAGGACGCAAGAGTCGCACTGTTTCGCGGTGCGAAAGTCCCAAGGATGGTTTTCTGGCACGAACTAGAACTGCCAGGGCGCCGCAACATGTGAGTTGATCCGCGACGTCAAAGTCGCACAAAAGGTGTTTTGGCACGGCTGGATATTCTCACACGGTTGTTTGCCAATGGGCCACGTTCCCGCAAAGAAAACAGTTTCAATTAGGGACCCGTGAAGAGGGAATCTGGGGGGAGGGTGTATGCAACATCGTTGATGCATCTTGGGTCTACACCGGTCCTCCTCCTCCCTCCTCCCTCCTCCCTCCTCCTCCTCCTCCTCCTCCTCCTCCTCCTCCTCCTCCTCCTCCTCCCCCTCTTCCTTCTCCTCCCTCCTCCTCCCTCCTCCTCCTCCTCCTTCCTTCTCCTCCTCTCCTTCCTCCTCCTCCTCCTCCTCCTCCTCCCTCCTCCTCCTCCTCCTCCTCCTCCTCCTCCTCCTCTTCCTCCTGGCATGCCTGGCCCTGCCGGCCACTCGTCGTGAAAATGGGCGGGTGACGGGGTCCTGGAGTCGGCTGGGGGCCTGGGGTGGCCCAGCACCGGTTCCCTCCAGCAGGAGGGGGGGGGGCCAGGCTTCGGGTGCTGGGTTCGGAGAGGGTTTCTGTGTTTTCGGTCTCGGGGGGCCGTTTTCGGGCTCCGCGGGACTGTCAACATCAGCTCTGGGGTGAAACATTGGACCAGACGGACCCCGGAAGAGTTCTGGTGGCCGATTCTGAGAGGACTTGCCTTCATCCCCCCCTCTTGACCGATTTTCTCGTTGAGACCCCCTGGCCGCTTCCAAACCCGGGCCGCGGTCGGTCGGACTCGGCGTTGCAGCAGTCTGCGTGCCGTCCTGCTGAAGGCTCTTCACCCCGAGAGCCAAGGGGACCACTTCAGTTTTGAACACCACCCAGGGGGGCGGCCGCGGGAGGAGGGAGGAGAAGGTCCTTCCTCAGCTCCAGTGGCCGTCACTTCAGCCCACTATTCCTGGAGCGAAAGGGCTGATCAAGACAGTTCAAATGATATGGGCATTACTTGATTTCCCAGCAGGCTCCACCATTCACTCCCTTTTGGGCCCTCCTTCCCCCTTCCACCCTCACCCTTTCATTCCTCCAAGTCCTCCGAATCGTCACGATGAGGACGAGGGGCGGAGGAGGATGCCGACGACGACGATGCCCATTTACCGTTCCGTCAGGATCGCAGTCGCTTTGCCGTTGCTGCTGGTCGTGTGTGGTGGCCTCGGCAGCCGCCGCCGCCGCCGTCGGCGCTGTCGTCGACGCCGTTGTCGGCGGCGGCGCTGCGCAGGGCTTCGGCGCCAATGCGCCCTGAGGAAGCCCGGCGGGCCGCCACTCGGGGCGGAGCGCTGGCAGCGCGCTCGCGCGCTGAGGGGCCTCCCGCGCGCCGCGTGGCTGCGGCGGGTGGCGGGGGCGGGCGCGGAGAGGTTCAGTGCTGCGGCGGAACGGTGGCGGGGCGAAGACCAGCGCGCACCTCCTCCTCCCCCTCCTCCTCCTCCGCCTCCGCCTCCAACTCCTCCTCCTCCTCCTCCTCCTCCTCGTCCTCGACCTTCCCCTCCTCCTCCTCGTCCTCCCCCTCCTCCTCCTCCTCCTCCTCCTCCTCCTTCTCCACCCCCTCCTCCTCCTCCTCCGCCTCCTCCACCTCGATCAGCCGTCTCTTTCCAGAGGGGGAATTGCGGATGCATGCCGTAGTAGCGTCTTGGTCCGAGAAGGCTCAGCCAGCGAGCTCACCCTTGGGCTAGGCAAGTCCCAGGAGGGCTGAGCATCTGTGTCAAGGTGCAGCTGAGCGAGAGAAGACATCATCATCGGAGGTCGATGACTGGGGGGGACTCAGGGGGGGGGATGATCGCCCCCCAGTCGCCAGGCCTCCCAGGTGGGGTCTGAGCAGATCAGTTCAGATGATCGCGCCGCATCGCTGATGTATTGGCGATGCGGCTCGATGTGGAGCCCGAGTTTCTCCATGCCGACGGCCACGATGCATCGCCGACGTCGCCGATGCATCGGGGCGGTGCGGACGGGAATGTTAACGACTGCGAAACTGGCTCAGGGGGGGGAGCATCGGCCCCCACGAGATCGTTTTCTTATCCCGTGGCGTCAACGGGCGTGACTGGCGGGGGCGGTGGGTAGGGGGGCAGAGGGGTTGGTCACGTCGCGATTCGCGCCGCTGCCGTCTGGGACTGCCTACGAAAGGCTCGCTCCCAGACGGCGCTTGCGCGAATCGTGGTGTGACCAGGGGGCGGGGGAGGGGGCTGCGGAGCTACCGCTAAAATTAGTGGATGGGCTCCAGTCGCTCATTCGCCACGTGGGGCCTGGGCCCCCGACCCGCTGACCCCAACCTGTTATCCTCTTTGCCCGCCCGCCCCGAAGCGGGCTTCAGTGTTGTGGCTTAACGTGACGGCCGCGACGCCGGATACATTTGCCCGAAGCGCAAGGTTTCAGAGATCCCCGACTTGTCCCAGCCCGATTTTGTCACAGTCTTGACTTCGTCTGAGGTGTCCTCGCTGCTGCGGAGACCCCAGGACCACTCCCCACAGAAGTCGGTCGTGGTCGTGCCCTGCAAAGTCCGAGCACGATCGCTGCCTCCGACGGCGTTGGTCATGGATTCGGTCGCCCAGGGGTGAGCGTGTCCTTTTCTCTGCGACCACTTGGGGTATCGGATAACCCCGCTGGGGTTCACCCGGCTGCAGACGTTGTTCAAGTTCTGAACCCTGGTCGGTTTCTCAGAAATTTTATTTGCAGTGGTGGGGTTCATGTGGCTGCCCAGTTTTTCTGGTGCAGAGGGGTCGCCAGTGCTGATTAGACCGTCGTTGAGACCCCTCTCGAGCGAGAGAGCTGGCAGGTGTCGGGCCACACCAGTACGTCCTGCTGACCCCAGGGCGGGTGGGACGCCGCACGCAACGGCGCCGCAGCCGGGCCACTCGCTGGCAAGACTCGGCCCCCCTCCCCCCCGCGGCAGGAGGTTCGTCGGCGGGGAGCGGGAGGCGGAAGCGAGAAGGAGGAAGCCTTCTCAGAAGGTGGCACGGCCTCTCAGAATCCCTCCACCCTTCTGAGAAATGTTCTGCATCATTTGGGGTGGCTCAGGGAACTTCTCAGAAGGCCTGGGGACCTCCGAGCCTTCTGAGAAGGCCCGCCCCGTCTCACTTCCCCCGCTTGCTCGCCGCCGAGTTCGGGCTTTGAAGGCGGCGTCGCGGATTTCTGTTGGGCTCTCTTGGTTCACTTCAGAAAGCGACTCAGTGGTCAGGCGGGGGCGTGCAGAGACGACGGTTTGATGTTGGAGGTAGCATGCTGGGCTTCTGGCGGGTTTTCGCTGTTCATATGTAGGCCAGGCCGAGTGAGAATGGATCGCAGAGCCGCTTGTCCTCTCGCATCCAGACCCGTCCCAACGTGTCGCCCGAGGTGTCCCTGGTTGGACGGTCTCTGGAAATGTCACAGTTGACGTGCTTACAGGTCCAGCCGCCTTTGATGCTCGAGTGCTGGAGCAGAAGGATGGGACATTCGGAGGTGGCAAGCCGCGACAGACAAGCGCGGACACGCCTCTTGAGTTCCTCCTTGGGCTCCAGTGGTCCATTGCGGTTGTCAAGAAACACCCAGGGCTTCAAGGCGTGTGGAACACCTGTCATCGCGGAGGCGCCGCCAGGGGGACCCGGCGCTGGTCCAAGAACACCGCGCGGAGTTCCGACAGTGTGTGCTTATTCCGTTTTTTCCTCTTCTGAGCATCGGCGGCGAACCTGGGGGGGAAGTGAGACGGGGCGGGCCTTCGCAGAAGGCTCGGAAGGCCTCAGGCCTCCTGAGAAGTGTTCTGAGCCTTCCCCGAAGGCACACAGAACTTCTCAGAAGGCGCTGGCGCTTCTGAGACGCCCTGCCGCCTTTGAGAAGGCCTGCTCCGTCTCACTTCCCCCCGTCGCTCGCCGCCGAGAATCAGTATCGTGTAACCGACCCCTTATCCCCATCCCCATCCCCATCCAGACCTCCACCATTTTACCACCCCAGTTGGTGATATATCTTTCGAAACCCGAATGAAACGGCCTATATCCCCATCTAGGAGGGTAAATCGGCCAGAGGGGTCCAGGCCACGCCGTTTTAGATCGGGGTCGGATGAACGATGCCCATCTACGGATTTCTAGGCGGCGAGCGAGGGGGGGAAGTGAGGCGGAGAAGGCCCTCTCAGAATGCGGCGGTGCATCTCAGAAGCCTTCTGGCCTTCTGGGAGGTTGTCTGCGTCTTCGGGGAAGGCTTAGAAAGCTTCTCAGAAGTCTGGGCGATTTCCAAGCTCTCTGAGAATCAGCGAGCGCGTTCCACTACTTGCAAAGTGCCTACTCGCAAACGTCAGAAAAAGAGATGTTTGCCTCGCTGTAATGGATCGTAAGTCCCCGCTGCGGATCCAGGCCATTTGCGAGTAGTTACTTTGCGAGTAGTGGGACGCGCTTGTCTAGAGAAGGCCCGCATTCTCTCATCGGCGTCACCCCAACATACTTATACTAGATGTGCGTCGCCCCCCCCAGCGGCGACGCGCGCACCGAGACATCGTGGCGGGCTCTTTCTGGCCACACCGCTCGGGAAAAGATATACTACAAGATGGGTATTCTAAATGTTCGGGTCAGACGCGCGCCTCCACGCAGGACGTATCGTATTAGTATGTCTCTGTGCTTCCCGTCTCACTTCCCCCCCGGGCTGGCTGCCGAATGGATCTTCCGCTCGGCTCTCAGTGTTTGGACCTGTCGAGCGCGCGGGTTCTACGAGAGCCAAGGCAGCCTTCTCGGGGTCCGCGGGTGGCTCCTGTGCGTGTGTCAGGGGGCACGTCTCCAGGGCGTGGCGTGGTCCTCTCAGACGAGCTGCGCCGGGCCTCCCTCCGACGCGGCGCTGCCTCCTGTTGCTCTCGCAAATGCTCCGAGCCCGAATCCTGCCCACTCGCCCCTCCCCCCTCCCGCAGACGAGGAAGAGGTGCCCATACCGCCACCTTTCCTCCGTTGTCGCCGCTGTGGGCCTGTCCTGGGAGGCCCCTTGCCGCCACCGCTGCACTCGCGTCGAGATCCTGGGCAGAACGTGCCGGGGGAGGGGTCCAGGCAGTGGCGGTGTCAGTGCCCTTTTTTCCAGGTAAGGGCTCCGGCCCGGGGTTTTGATGCGGTCTGCGGGCCGAGGGCCCTCTACCAGAATGGTGTCGAGCAGCGGCGCCGGAGTTGCACACGTAAGAATGCGTGTGCGGAGGGGGGGGTCCTCCAACAGGAGTCTCGGCACGCGTGCGTTCGGCACGTGTTCCTACGCGTGTGTTTCTGGCTGCGACGGGGCCGCCGGCGAGGGACCCGACTTAGCCCGCTGGACTCTGTGCACGTGAAGATGCATGGGCGGAGCCGGGGGCCCAGCATGCGCCTGGCGCGTGCGCGCGGGGCATGTTTTTTTCTGGTGTCCGCGGCTCCGATAGAAATACGTGCGCAGGGGGGGGGGCCAGCATGCGCCTGGCGCGTGCGCGCGGGGCATGTTTTTTTCTGGTGTCCGCGGCCCTCATGGGGGGGGACCCAAGGGGGGGGGGGGGACCCAGCATGCGCCTGGCGCGTGCTCGCGGGGCACGTCTTTCCAGGTGTCCACGGCTCCCAGCGAGGGGCCCAACTTAGCCCGCCCGATTCTTTACGCGCAAACGTGCGTGCGCAGAGGGGGGGACCCAACAGGTGCGTGTCGCCTGCGCGCGGGGTACATACTTGGGCGCGGGGGAGGCCCAACATGCGCCTGGCGCGTGCGCGCGGGGCACGTATTTTCACATGTCCACGGCCCCCAGTGCGAGGAGTGGGGGACCCAACATTCGCCTGCCGCGGGCGCGCGGGGCACGTATTCTCACAGCCCCCAGAAGGGAAAATACGTTCGCCGAGGGGGGGGCCCAGCATGCGCTTGGTGCGTGCGCGGGGGGTATGTTTTTTTGCGTGTCCACGGCTTCCACAGGGGGACCCAATTTGGGCGCGTCGGAATCACTACGCGTGAAAATGCGTGCGCGGAAATGGGGGGCCAACCTGCGCCTGGCGCGCGCGCGGACAAGTCAGAGTGAGGGGGCCGAACGGTCATTCTTTGTCCCTGGGTGCGTGGCTGAAGTGGGATTCTGCGGTGCGGATTGTTGTTGTCGTCGTCTTCGTCGTCGTCGATGTTGTTATTGAATACTCATTTCTAGAGAATAATTATTGTTGATCTCCGGAAAGTTGCCCGGGCGCTCTCGCCTCGACGCCGGCTTCATTTTCTGTGAAAACGAGGCTCCCGCTCGAGCGGGGGCGTGATTGTGTATGTGTGCCTTTGTGGGCCCAGTTACGGCGACAACAGCTCCCGCTCGATACTTCCTCGAAATTTACTTCGACGGGCCCTGGCCAGAGATGCCTCGAAGCTCAGGAACGGCGCTCTGGCTCGAGACATCCTCGCAATTCACGCAAGCTCGTGGAGTTCCAGCGACGGCGACAGCGGCTCCCGCTCGATACTTCCTCGAAATCTGCTCCGACGGGCCCTGGCCAGAAAGGCCTCGAAGCCCAGGAACAGCGCTCTGGGTCGAGACTTCCTCGGAATTCACGCAAGTTCGTGGAGTTCAGCGACGGCGACAGCGGCTCCCGCTCGACACTTCCTTGCGATTTATTCCGAGCCGCTCTGGCCAGAAAGGCCTCGAAGCCCAGGAACGGCGCTCTGTCTCGAGACTTCCTCGCAATTCATGCAAGTTCGTGGAATTCCAGCGACGGCGACAGCGGCTCCCTCTCGACACTTCCTTGCGATTTATTCCGAGACGCTCTGGCCAGAGAGGCCTCGAAGCTCAGGAACTGCGCTCTGGCTCGAGACATCCTCACAATTCACGCACTTTCGTAGACGCCCCGCTACGATGACAGCAGCTTTCGCCCGACAATTCTGCGCGATTTACTTCGAGAGGCCCTGGCCAGAGAAGCTTCGAAGCTCAGGAACTGCGGTCTGGCTCGAATCCTCCTCGCAATTCGTTCAAGTTGGGGAGGGGGGTGGGCAGCTACGACAACGGCTCCCGCTCGATACCTCCTCAATTTACTCCGAGACGCCTTGGCCCGCGGGCGCGTTAGCACGTTTGGCGGCCGTGGCGATGTGGTGCGCATAGAGAGTACCGAATCCTTCTCCCAGGAGCTGGTATGAAACGAATCCCCCCCAAAGGGGGTTGGTCCAATGACTTCGCGGGCGGGTGCGAGGGAGAGGGGAAAACACATGAAGGCCACAGTTGCTTGTCACATCTGATGTTCGCAAGATGGTTGTTGTTGTTGTTGTCGTCGTCGTCGTCGTCGTCGCCGTCGTCGTCGTTGTTGTTGTTGTTGCTGCTGTTGTTGTTATTGCTGCTGTTGTTGTTGTTGCTGTTGTGTTGTTGTTGTTGTTGTTGTTGCTATTGTTGTTGTTGTTGTTGTTGTTGCTGGTGTTGCTGTCGATGCTGTTGCTGTTGTTTTGGTGTTGTTATTGTTATGGTTGCTGTTCTGGTTGTTGTTGTTGTTGCTGCTGTTGCTGTCGTTGTTGTTTTCGTTGTTGTCGTCGTCGTTGATGTTGTTGTTGCCGCTGCTGCGGTTGTCGATGCTTTTGCTGTTGCTGTTGCTATTGTAATTGTTGTAGTGGTGGTGGTGTTGGCTGCTGCTGTTGCTGTTGCTGTTGCTGTTGCTGTTGCTGTTGCTGTTGTTGTTGTAGTAGTTGTAGTTGTTGTTGTGGTTGTTGTTGTTGGTGTTGTTGGTATTGTTGTTGTTGTTAGTATTGTTGTTGTTGCTGCTGTTGTTAGTGTTGTGGTTGTTGTTGTTGCTGCTGCTGCTGTTGTTGTTGTTGTTGTTGTGTTTGTTGCTGTTGTTGTTGTTGTTGTTGTCGTTGCCGTTGTTGTTGTTGTTGTTGTTGCTGTTGCTGTTGTTGTTGTTGTTGTTGTTGTTGTTGTTGGTTGTTGTTGTTGTTGTTGTTGTTGTTGTTGTTGTTGTTGTTGTTGTTGTTGTTGTTGTTGTTGTTGTTGTTGTTGTTGTTGTTGTTGTTGTTGTTGTTGTTGTTGTTGTTGTTGTTGTTGTTGTTGCTGTTGTTGTTGTTGTTGTTGTTGTAGGTGTGGTTGTTGTTGTTGTTGTTGTTGATGTTGTTGTTGTTGTTGTTGTTGTTGTTGCTGTTGCTGTTGTTGTTGTTGTTGTTGTTGTTGTTGTTGTTGTTGTTGTAGTAGTTTCTGTTATTGTGGCAAATATAGTTGGTAGGTGTAAAGTATGAGAAGGAGTTGGCGGAGCTTAGCTTCTCCTGGGCCGGGACGGGCGTACGCACTGGGTCGTGGCCCCCGACCAGGCCACTGGGGCCAGGACGGTCGTTGGCACACGGGGGGAGCGCGACCAAGAATCCCAGGGAATCGTAGGACTCCCTGGGGAATCTCCGGACTCCCTAGGGAATCGTAGGATTCCCTGAGGCTTCCTTGCGGAATCGTGGGACTCCCTGGGGACTCCTTGGGGAATCCTCAGGGGTCCCCATCCTTAGGGATCCCGAAGGAACCTTAGGATTCCTTAGGGGATTTTGAGGGAATCCTTCGGAATCCGTAATGCATCCATACGAATTCCAAGTGGACACCCAGGAATCCTGAGGGATCCTTTTTAGGGAATCCTTAGGGCTCCCTTGGGAATCCTTGGGGAATCCTTAGGGGTCCTCAGGAAATCCTGAGGGATCCCGAAGGACCCTTAGAATTCCTAGGGAGTCCTTAGGCAATCCTTGAGAATTCCTTAGGAATCCTTAGGGGGGAGAATGGGGGTGCGGCGCAAGTGGCGTGCCGTGCCGTGGCGCAACACGGTAGTTGGGGCGGAGGGAGCGCGCTGGCTGGGGGGCGGGGAGAGGCCGAGCTGGCTGCGGGGGTGGCTGCGAGGCAGGGAGGGGGGGGGTCGCGCGGTGCCGGTGACGTGCCGTGCAACGTCGGAAAAAATGGTCGGGGCAGAAGGATGCGTTGGTTAGGGGGCGAATGGGCTGGCTGCGGGGAGCGGAGGAAATGGCTGCGCGTTGCGGGTGCCGTGCCGTGCCTTGTAGGAACAATGTGGTCGTGGAGGAGGTGGTTCGCTATCTTCTTGGAGGCGAGGAGGAGCTAGGCTGGCTGGGAGTGCGAGGAGGAGGAGGAGGAGGAGGAGGAGGAGGAGGAGGAGGAGGAGGAGCGGGGTTGGTTGCGGGGGGCGGGGAATTGGAGGCGCGGTGCCGGTGCCGTGCCGTGTCGTGCCGGATTAAAGTTGTCGGGGCCGAAGGGGGCGCGCTGGCAGGGGGGCGAGGGGAAGATGGATTGGCTGCGGGAAGCGAGGAGGAGGAGGAGGAGGAGGAGGAGGAGGAGGAGGAGGAGGAGGAGGAGGAGGAGAAGGAGGTGCTGGGGTTGCTGCGGGAGGGGGGGGGGACGGGGGGGCGCGGTGCCGGTGCCGTGTCGTGCCGTGCCGGAATACAGTTTTTCGCCGCGTACCGCACGGCGGGACGCCAAGGTCCCAAAGAGCAAATTTGAAATTTCATATCCCAGCCTGAGCTTGAGCATCAGTGTTTCTGCATTCCATTTTTTCGCCGTAGATTCGCTGCTGGAGCTTGAGCTTAGGATTCGGCGTGCGAGCCGAACGTGGTTTCGGGAGGTCCAGGGTGGTGCGAAGCGCGCAGTGTCAACCACGGCCACGACGTAAACATATGTTTTTGTCAGCGCAATTTTTCACACTGCATTTGTTTCAGCGTTGCATTTTTTGTTGCGCTGTAGCTTCGCTGCCGGAGCTTGAGCGTACGATTTGGCGTGCGAGCCGAACGTGGCTTTCGGAGGTGCAGGAGGTGCGAAGCGCGCAGTGTCGACCACGGCGACGACGACAGGGACATGTATTTGTTTTGCCTTGCCGTTTTTTTCACAGCATGGATATTTGTCATAATTGCATTTTTTGTTGCGCTGTAGCTTCTCTGCTAGAGCTTGAGCTTAGGATTTGGCGTGCGAACCGAACGTGGTTTGGGGAGGTCCAGGGAGATGTGAAACGCGCACGCGCAGTGTTAACCACGGCGACAACGACAGAGACATATTTTTTTTGCATTGGAGTTGTTTCAGCATTTCATTTTTTTCCTGCATTGCATTTTTGTGGGCTGTAGTCCGACTGCTAGAAGTCGGATTCTGTGTTCGAGCTGGACCTGAATTTGGGAGGTCAGGGAGATGCGAAGCGTGCAGTGTGAACCACCACGAGACCCCAAGAGGTGCCCAAGAGCTCTCCAAGAGGCCAAGCACAAGTGCAACCGAGCGAGATGCTGCGGCATCTCGCTCGCGAGCCTTTCTTGGGCCCCCGAAGATGGCCCCTTCAGCCTCCCAGAGACGCTCGAGAGGCCTTCATCAAGCTGTCAGGAGGCCACCAACATGCAACCAAAAGACCCGCAGAGGCCCCCAGAGCTCTCCAAGAAGCCCCCCAAGCTGTCCACGAACGAGATGCCGCAGCATCTCGCGCACAAACACTTCTTGAGACCACCACAAGACCTTAGCGCCTCCCAGTTGTTCCCCCAAGGATCCCACAATCTGTCGAAGGAGGCCCAAAAGGCCACGAAAAAGCTCCCACGAGGCCTCCGAACGGCTCCGAAGCGGTCTCAAGAGACTACCAAAAAGCTTCCAAGAGATCACCAACAAACTTCGGACTTGTCGAGTAGTGCATCCGGCGGCCCCGGTCTTATTTGGTGCGCCGAGCCTGCCTGGTTGGTTGACTGGTTTTTGTTGGTGATCGATTGGTTACTGTACCTGGTCTGCGTAGTCTGGTGATTTGGCTGGCCCAGCTATTTTCCAGGGCTTTCCTGGGTTCGCCTGCTGCGCAGGACTTGGACGAGGACGAGGAACAGTAGCAGGAGCAGCAGCAGGGGCAACATCAGCGCGCGGAGGGAGAAAAATGCGAGGAGGATCGGGAGGAGTGAGAGAGGAAAGAGAGTCCTGATTCAGCAGCCATATCAGTTCTTCGGCCCCAAAGCAAAATTCGGCGCTTGAGCCGAAGAGCTTTTCGATTCTAGCGGCTAAGAATGAAGAGTCGGGCGAGGGCTGGCTGTGGGGGGCGAGGATGAGGAGGAGCTGGGCTTGCTGTGGTGGGGCAGGGGAGGGGGAGGTGGAGCGGTGCCGGTGCCGGTGCCGTGCAGGGCCGTGCCGTGCTCGAATGAAGTGGTCGGCGCGGGGGCGCGCTGGTTGGGGAGCAAGGAGCGGGGAGAGAGCTGGGGGATGCTCGCCAGTGCTTTGCCGTGCCGTGCTGAAGTGAAGTCATCGGAGCTCTAGACACAGGTGCAAGAGAATCGCAAACGATCTCTTCCTCCCTCCCTGCCCCCGCCTCCCACCTCCCATCCGAGGTTTTGCCTCCAGGCGTCGGTGCTCGCGTCCTGTGGCACCGCCGTGGGCCACCTCCCCAGCGTCAGAGCCCCGGGGGAGCGCACCGCTCCAGGGGGCTCGGACGAACCGTCGCAGCCCTCCCAAGATGAGATGCTTTGCAGTGCCTCTGCCCCGCCCTCGGGCCAGCTATCACCACCTCCTCGCGGCCGGGCCCAGGAGCCCTCCTCCCCGCCCCTCCTCCCCCCTCGCTCTTCTTGACGAACGAACAACGCACACCCATACCCATAGGGGGGTCGTCGGGAGGAGGACTGGCTATGGGTATGGGCGCGGGTTGTCGGACCCTGGGGAACGCTCCCGTTCGAGCGGGGACCCCCATCCGACAACACGCACCCATAGCCCTCCCCGACCCCCTATGGATATGGGTGTGTGTTGTTGGTTCGTCACCTCTGGCCCTCCGCGTGCTGCTGCTCCCCGCCCCTGCGCCGCCGCCCCGCCAGCACCGAGCCGACCACCGCGGAGCCCAAGCCGGAGCCGGAGCCCTTGCCCGAGCCGGAGCCCATGCCCGAGCCGGAGCCCATGATCGAGCCGGAGCCCGCGCCCGAGCCGGATCCCGAGCCCGACCCCACGACCACGCCGGCGCCGCGGGCAGGGGGTGTCTCTAGGCTTCGGAGGCGACGATGAGGAGCGGGGGGTCATGGATCGGGTTCCGAGCTCAGACTGTCCGGTGGGGGCTCCTGAGAACAGAGGTCCTGGAGGGTGGGGGTGTCGGACCTGGTGGAGACTTGGTGGATGGAGGGCCGTTAGGGTCAGTGTCAGTTCCGCGCCAGGAATCGAGGATGGGTGGAGGTGTAGGAGTTGGCGGGGACCTGGCAGGGGGTCAGGGTCCGTTCCGGGCTCAGAATTGTCGGGTGGGGGGTCCGTCGCAGATACGGAGGTCCTCGAGGGTGGGGGTGTCGGACCTGGTGAAGACCTGGCGGGGGAGGGAGTCCGTCCCAAGAACAGACGTCCTCGACGGTGGTGGTGTTGGACCTGGTGGAGACCTGGGAGGGGGGGGGGGTCAGGTTCAGTTCCGGGCTTAGTATTGCTGGGTAGGCGGTCCCAAGAACAGGGGTCCTGGAGGATGGGGGTGTCGAGCCTGGTGGAGACCTGGTGGGGGGTCAGGGTCGGTTCAAGTCTAGGAATTGTCGTGTGGCGGGTTCCAAGAAGAAAGTTTCCAGAGGGTTAGGGGTGTTGGGCTGGTGGAGACCTGGTGGGGGTCAGGGTCGGTTCCAGGGCAGGAGCTGTTGGGTGGGGAGTCCCAAGAAGAGGCCCCGTCGGCTGGAGGTGTCGGACCTGGTGGAGACGGCGGGAAGTCAGGGTCGGTTTCGGGCTAAGAGTTGTCTGGAGGGGGGCCCAAGAGCAGAGGGGTTGGACGGTGGGAGTGTAGGACCCGGTGGAGACTTGTTGGATAATGGGCTGTCAGGGTCAGTTCCGCGCCAGGGATTGTTTGGTAGGAGGTTCCAAACAGACAGGCCCCCGAAAGTGGAGGTGTCGGGCCTGGTGGACACTTGGTGGGGGTCAGGGTCGGTTCCAGTCCCAGAATTGTCGCGTGGGGGGTCACCCTTCCCTCTTTTCTACGTTGGCCAGGCGCCGATCGTGGTGGACCTAGCCTCAGGGATCGCGCACGTGCCAACGAAACACGGCTGGCAGATGCTCGGCAGAAGCAGCACGAAAAAGGAAGGGTGAAAACGAAGAGGATTGGTCTGATCGCACAAACAGGCGCCTTAGGCAGTGGTGGCCAGTGTATCCCGACAGTCCCTTCAAAACCCACCCACCTCGATCCCTCCCCTCTCCTCCTCCCCCCCTTCGGTTCGCTGAGGTTGCTGCAGACAGCCTTCCAGAATGTCGATCGCTGCTCAAGTCTTGAATTTCCTGGGGTCCTCGGAGGAGGGTGGTGGTGGTCCTGAGTCCCCACTGTCTACAGGGGGAAAGGTCACGACCCCCGGGCCCTCATCGGGGACCCTCTCCCGCGTTTCCCCCCAAGGACTCCCAGCTGGACTCTCCCCTGGGACCCCCCCCATCGGGTCGCCCCCCAGTCCCACCCCAGAGCCTCCTCCCGGAACCCCCTCCCATGGCAGGGAAGGGATCAAAGGGAAGGGGCTTCCCTTCGGATCATTACGTTGTTTGATTTCCGTCTGGCTGGATCGCTTGAGGAGGAAGGCCCAGGAATAAGGGGGAACGGCGACGGGGACGACGACGGCTCAAATTGAAACACGTCTCGCACACGCTGAGAGGGTCGGCGGATTTGAAAAACGGGCACTGGGAGTGCACGGGCCCGTTGTCTCCGATCCCCGCCCGCCACCCAAACGGAGGAAGTGCGGCGGAGGAAGCGCGGCGGCGGAGGAGGAGGAGGAGGAGGAGGAGGAGGAGGAGGAGGAGGAGGAGGAGGAGGAGGAGGAGGAAGCGGAGGAGGAGGAAGAGGAGGAGGAGGAGGAGGAGAGAGGAGGAGGAGGAGGAGGAGGAGGAGGAGGAGGAGGAGGAGGAGGAGGAGGAGGAGAGAGGAGGAGGAGGAGAGGAGGAGAGGAGGGAGGAGGAGGAGGAGGAGGAGGAGGAGGAGAGAGGAGGAGGAGGAGGAGGAGGAGGAGGAGGAGGAGGAGGAGGAGGAGGAGGAGGAGGAGGAGGGGAGGAGGAGGAGGAGGAGGAGGAGAGGAGGAGGAGGAGGAGGAGGAGGAGGAGGAGAGGAAGGAGGAGGAGGAGGAGGAGGAGGAGGAGGAGGAGGAGGAGGAGGAGGAGGAGGAGGAGGAGGAGGAGGAGGAGAGGAGAGGAGGAGGAGGAGAGGAGGAGGAGAGGAGGAGGAGGACCAGTGGGAGCCCAAGAGTCATCAAAGATGTTGGAATTTACCCTCCCTCCACGCTCCCTCTATATGGGCCCCTACAACGGTTCATCTCCATGGAGGGAACTGCCTCCTTGGAAGACAACAGTTCAAAGATCCTGAAGCGTGCCCAAACATTGTTCTCGGGCTTTCAACGCCACGTATCAACCTGACTGCCGCGTCTTGACGATCCAGCATCGTACCATAATGCCATTTTGGGACATCAGCACAGCGAATCAACATAACTGTTGCGCCCGCATGATCCTGAATCCCCGCATGATCCTGAATCCTTCC
>CAUYUJ010011067.1:0-24880 GCA_963575745.1 Prorocentrum cordatum | reverse complement strand
GGCCGCCCTTGACGACGTGCTTGCCCAGCTTCATCTGCTCCTTGAGGCCCGCAATGCCGACGGAGATGTCCCTTTTGCCGATCCCCCCGGGGGGCGGGCCCTTCCACTGCCCGCTGTAGCGGGTGAACGTGCCCTTGTCGTCCCACACCCCGTGGAAATGCTTCACAATAATAGAAGAAGAAAAAACAGCATAAACATAAACTTTTTGCGCTCCGCGCGGAGGGGGGCACAGCGCGGATCCAAGAAATCCGCGCGGAGCGCCAGTAGTTTATGCTTACGGCGTTTGTATTCCTCTTCGAGATGAGCTCCGCCGTGATGGAACCCTTCGGGGGGTCGCCGCCAGACCCCGAGATCGTCTCCTCGTAGAACGCCTGGATGTCGGCGTCGCTGACGTCGTACTCGTCGCCGCCGCGCGCGGCGAGGGCCACCTGCCCCCGCGCGGCGGCCACCGGGGCGGCCGGACGAGCCGAGGGCGCGGGCGCCAGGAAGGCACTCGACAGGAAGCAGAGCCCGAGCGCGGCGGCCAGGCAGGCCGGCAGCGCGGTGCCGCGGAGGGGAGCCATGGCAGCACGCGGCCGGGCGAACGGCGTGGTCGAGCAGACTCTGCCTCTGATGCCAAACCAAAAGCTGCGGAGGGGAAGGGGGGAGGGTGATAGAGGGTGAGGGGGAGGGGGGGCAGGGAGCGCTGGATGGGGTGAGGTGGCGGTTCTTGAATCTTCCTGCTGTAGAGGGACATGCCCGACTCAAGGATACCCCCCCCCACGCCCGCGAAGGAATGCTGGCGCCGTGCGCCAGACTTCAGGGTACACCGCCACGCCCCAAAAATACCCAAAAATAGTCAAACGTACTCGAAAAATAGCCCCCAGCCAATTTTTGGACTACTTTTGAAAATTCCTCCCGCAGGTTTGGACGCCCGAAATGGGTATGGAACAAATGGGTACAATGCCCAACAACAAATGCTTGTCCCAAACCAACAGCGGCCGCTGTTGGGCAGGCGAACTTCTGTCTCGAATGGACACAGGCCGCGGCGGAGCGGACAGCGAGGCCCGCTCAAAATGAACAGGAACTGCTGTTGGGCATTGTACCCATTCTTTCCGTGCCCGTTTCGCTCGTACAGAGTACCCAGAGCTCCTGGCGCTGCGCACGCTGAAAATCACGACGGGAGGCTTTTCGCCACTTCCGGCCTCCAGGGGCCGTCCTTGGACTGCTTTTGAAAACTCCTCCCGCAGGGGGACGTGCCCGACTTCACCCCCGGGGCCGGCAGAGTGCGGGACTGGAACATGACCACAGCCACTGCTCCTTGTCCTTGTTTTTTGACCCCTCCGAGGCAGAGGTATCTCAAGCCCAAAACGACAGTGTGGAATAGCATGGGCGACAACATTCGGTATCGCACCAACTGGGCGATTAGACCTGCTTGGTATAGGGACGGAAAGCGCGGGTTCTTCCTGCCAGGGCGCGAGGTCGCTAACTAGTGCCTTAAAGCTCTGCTGGTGTAGACTCGTACTTCCCTTTCGTCCTTGTCCTTGCTTGCGCCGCCTCCCAGCCGGCCGAAAGAGAAGCCGCGGTTGTGGTCGTTTCCCTGGTGTCGGGAGCGGCCAAGAGGGGGGTGTCCAAGAGGGGGGTGTGCAAATCATGACCGGCGGCATGTGCGCGACCCAGCGGGGCGGCCAGGGACGTAATGAAACAAGAAGAGGCGCCATGAAATCTGGGGAGATATCATGGCCCCCGCCATGATATCCACCCCCCCCTAGTCATCACCCCCCTCTTTTCCGCCCCCGATGGTGCCGAGAGCTCCGCGGAGATGACCGCAGCCACCGCTATTCTTTCTGCGGGCTGGGAGAGGCAGCAGCCCGAGGCAACACTGCACCGACCGTGCGGAGGAGGAGGAGGAGGAGGAGCGAAGAGGATGAGGAGGAGGAGGAGGAGGAGGAGGAGGAGGAGGAGGAGGACGAGGAGGAGCGAGGAGGAGGAGCGAGGAGGACGAGGAGGAGCGAGGAGGAGCGAGGAGGACGCTGCAGAAGGAAAGCAGCGGCTGTGCTCGTCTCCACGCCCCGTACAGGAGGCGTACAGCAGCGGGGCGCGCGCACCGCTCTCCTCGGCCTCTGGGCCCGGCCTCCCGGCCGGGGTCCGCGGGCCGACAGAGGGCCCCCGTGCCCAGCAGGCGGAAGAGGCAGCACTGCACCGACCGTGCGGAGGAGGAGGGAGGAGGGGGGGGAGGAGGAGGAGGAGGAGGAGGAGGAGGAGGAGGAGGAGGAGGGAGGAGGAGGAGGAGGAGGAGGATGGAGCGAGGAGGAGAGGAGGAGAGGAGGAGGAGGAGGAGTCTGGAGGAGGAGGGAGGAGGATGAGAGGAGCGAGGAGGAGGAGGACGAGGAGGAGGAGGAGGAGCGAGGAGGACGAGGCGAGGAGGAGGAGGAGGAGGAGGAGGAGCGAGGAGGACGAGGAGGAGGAGGAGGAGGAGGATGCAGCGGTTTCTGGCGTGGATATTTCCTTCTGCGCGAAACCCCGAAACGGCGAGCGAAACAAGACATGAATTTCACGTGGGTGTCCTTTAGTCGTCATTCCTGGCCGAACAAAATCCCCACGATGTTAACATTGAAATCCGGAACGAAATTCTCCTGGACAATCTGGGCCCATGCCTCTGTTTTCCAAACGAAATCCGCTCTACGATGTTGGCGCAATGAGAAGTAGGTAGAAACATGAAGTAGGAGTTGAAAGAAGATTGCGTGTCCACCCGCCCCCTAAAGAGGACGGAAAAGGCGAAGCCACTCGACCATTGAAGTAGGATGGCGCTTATCAAGTAGATTGGCAGCTGGGAGTCCAAAAATACCAATTTCAACGACCGATGGGTACATGGACATTCGGTGAGACGCACTGAAAACAGTTTGGAGCATCCCAGAAGCCTGGAGCATCACAGAGGTCTGCTTCCGAGGCTTCTCGGAACACGATGGTGCAGCGCGCGGCCCAGAAGGAATGACCAGGAGACTCGCAGGCGCGGCCCGGGCTGGCCAGGGAAGGGCAAGACGGCCAAGGAGGGCTCGTGAGCGTTCTCGCATTCGGCGCTTCACCATTGAGCGACGAGGGGGAGAAGGGGAGGGGGTCCGGCTCCAGACCTCCGCTCGGTGCGACTGCTTGCGACTGTTTGCGTCCTGTGCGGGGGAGACTCCACCTGCGGAAACGGCCAAGGTCTACTCCATGGGCCAAGAAGGGGTGGGAGGGGGGGGCGCGAGGGCCCGCGCCGATCGGCCAAAAACAGCAACAGCAACAACAACAACAACATCAACAACAACAACAACAACAACAACAACAACAACAACAACAACAACAACAACAACAACAACAATTACTAGCACGTGGGGACACTCCGTTCTCACCAGTGCCAGGGTTTTCATAGGAGGCGGGCAATACCCCCACTTTGTGGGGGGGCCGTTTCAAGCTCTACCAAATTTCCAAACGACTCTTCGCCACCACCCACACCCAGCTTCCCGCCCTTATGACGTTCGGACACTTCACTTCGTGGCATGCGGACGACCGTGGCTACTATTCAGGGCCCCGCGGCCGACGACGACGGCGTGCGCGCGCGAAGAAAAAACGAATGTGTCCCGCATGGTATTATTTGACAGGGATGATGGCCCTGGCAGGCGCGCAACCGTTGTTGGAGAAGTTCGAAGCACGTGAAAAAGTTGCTCGCAAGAGCCCGTTTGACAGAAATGTTGAAAAAGTGATGGGTTTCCTAAGAAATCCGCAAGAGCGCGCGGGGTGAATTTTTGATACCCTTTTTTGAAAAAAAACCATTGGGTTTTTCATGTTTTTATGTGAAAATCGCTACGAAGACTAAGGTTTTGGAAGGATTTTGTCTTGCGCGCGCGAATGTGCACTTCGTGTCGTTTTTTGCAAGGGATTCTTGAAGTTTGGTCATGTTAGAACAAGAAATGTCAACTTTGCCTTATTTTTTGCAAGGGAAAACCGATCGTAACAACACAACCGGATCCGGACACCCACGTTTTGCCTGAGACTTCCTCACGAAAATGA
Source organism: Prorocentrum cordatum (assembly GCA_963575745.1). Classification (NCBI taxonomy): domain Eukaryota; class Dinophyceae; order Prorocentrales; family Prorocentraceae; genus Prorocentrum; species Prorocentrum cordatum. The sequence continues at coordinate 20,851 of CAUYUJ010011067.1, read as the reverse complement.
TGAAAATGTGGCTGCGGCCTAGGCGCGGCGAGGGGGCCGCGCACCAGGGGTCCCAACAATAATTATTCTTTAGAATTAATAATGTTCAACAACAACAACAACAACAACAACAACAACAACAACAGCAGCAGCAAGAGCAACAGCAACAGCAACAGCAACAGCAACAGCAATTGCAACAACAACAACAACAACAACAACAACAACAACACCAACACCAACAATAATAATAACAACAACAACAACAACAACAACAACAACAACAAGATCACCTCCAGGACGACCACACGGAACCTCGAGCCGCGGTCCTCGAGGCCCCCTCCCTCCCTCCCTGGGCACTGGGCGCCAGAGCGAAGCCCAGCGGATGCCTGTGCCGGCCCCCCCCGCGGGGCCCTCCCCCGGGGCTGGCTCTTCATCCCGAGCGGTCGTTCCCAGGCGGCCCCAGGGCGCGAGGCCGGGGCCCTCTGGGGCCCAGAGGAGTGCACGAGTGCAGCCGCGTGTCCGTGGCCGAAGGAGCATGAGGGCCCCGTAGACCCGGACACGCTGGACCCGGACACCCAATATCCCTCGAAACCAATGTTTCCAAACGGCGGCACGAACAAAGTACTGCACTGCAGCACTTCCAGAATAAGCCCGGACACAGGCCCCAAAAGCCTGCAAGACCCCCCTTAACCCGGACACGCACCCGAATCCTGCAGTGCAGCAAACAAAATATGCACGGGTGCTGAAAAACGTGACTTTGCAGGAAAGGATGTCGTTTCCTTGGTTTTCCGTGTTCCGGTTTATCTGTGTCCTGGTCTCCGGGGGCCAGAGAGCAATGGCACCATCGTGCGCCAGACAGCACTGTCAACCAGTATAGTAAGGATGCTCGACAAGGATGCAAGGGCCCTGGACGCGGACGCCCCCTTCGAAGCTATTCGAGCGGGGCGCGGCCAACGAAAGTGGCCAAGGGTGGACCGAGGAGGCGAGGACGCAAGGGTAAGCTTGGGAAGGCCGCCCGTCCTAACTCTGCGAGTTGACTGTACACCTGCGCACGGCCGCTTCTCCAGGCTTCCGCTGGAGACGTGTGCCCAGGCTTGACGTGCTGCAACCAGCACTCTGGCCAAACTGCTGCGCATGCCTGTGCATCTCTGGCGTCGATGAATGGGGGGGGGCAATGAATGGGGGGAGAAAGGTGCACTTCTTCGGCCCTGAAGGGCCCTTTGGGGCCCTGAAGGGCCCCTTTCAGGGGCCCTCCAGGGCCCATTTTTTCTGCAGCCCTCGCTGCCCCCCATGAATCGTCCCTACCATTACACGTCGGCCGGAAGAAGTAGATAACACATGAAGTAGGAAGGCAGGCAAAGTAGATTGGATTGAGGCCCTCCCAGAAAAATAACAAAACATCGATGATTGAAACAGAAAGGCGCTTGAACGAAATGTTGGATTCGGGAGTCCAAAAATACCTACTTTCAATCACCGGCGTGCAGATGATGTTAACAACGCTGCGGAAGTATTTGCGTTCGTGTTCACTCAAGGTCGACGCTTTGTTTCGACTGGGATTTCTCGTTCGCACCGTGCTCGGTTCGGTTCAGGTTGTTTTTGCACGGCGCTTGTTGTACATTGTTTTTTGGTATGGCAGGCAAAGCGCTGGTTCATCCCCTCCCGAGAGCGCCCGTTTCGCGCCGACGTGCTGCAGTAACGAACGAATCGATGGATCATGCAAGAGAAGCGGCCAAATAGACAAGGGTAAACGAGAGAGGTGCGCTGCGAGAAAACGAGACAGAAAGAGAGAGAGAGAGAGAGAGAGAGAGAGAGAGAGAGAGAGAGAGAGAGAGAGAGAGAGAAAAAAAAAATAGAGAGAGAGAGAGAGAGAGAGAGAGAGAGAGAGAGAGAGAGAGAGAGAGACAGAGACAGAGAGCAAACAAAAAGAGAGAGAGAGAGATAGAGAGAGAGAGAGAAAAAGAAAGAAAACTGAGAGAAGTCGGACGAGCAGCCAGCACCGCGCGCCACACAACCGCAGCCCTGCGGCGCGCGACGCCTCTTCCCAAAGGAGCGGCAGTTCCAGCTGGCGGAATGCAAAATGCGCACCAGGCTGCTGGAGCAGAGGCATTCTGGGAGGGGAAGGATCTCTCAAGACCCAACCACAGCCTCAACCAACAAATGCCACAACGACTCCTGCCGAGTAACGCGGCTAGCCTGATCTCCTCCTCCACCGCCCCAACCTCATAACCCAGCTCCTCATCCTCCTCGTTCTTCTCAAGGCTCGTCTCCTCCATCTCACGGTGCCCATCTCGCTTCGCTGGGGGTCGCGTCGGGCGGACAGGCCCGGCGGGCACGACTTGAAAGCAAGCGTGCAAGTTGCCATGCGAACGGACAGGACGTTAAACCGAGCGGGCAGAACGGAGGACAAACGATCTAGCACGGACGACATCGTTCCCACTCGGTGGAGGACATCTAGCACGGAGAACATCGTCCCGGGACCCCTTGACAACAATATCCGCTCGTGCACTTCTTGAACCACCCCCACTCGCATCTGTATCCTGGGGCAATCTTCCCATCACCATCAACACAGCAAGTGTAATCGGTACCCCCAGTCGTCCAGCAGCAGTGAGTCTTTGGTTCTGGGCACTCGAGATTGCAATTAATGGAAACGAGATGCACGTCGCCAGGATGTTCATGCCCGTGATGAATTGTAGAGTTGAGCTTCTTGATATCGATCGGTAGATCCTGCGCTTCGTCCTTGCTGTTGTCTGCGGTCTGCGTCCCGCCAGGACTCAGCGCCCGTGACTGGAGCAGCCCCACTCCGTCGGCCTCGCTCGTGGCGTCGTCGCAGTTGTGCGAGTCGTCCTCCACCAGGCGGCGCTCCTCCAAGGTCTCGGTCATGCCGTCGGCGGCGACGCCGCCGCGGCCGACGAGCAGGATGGCGAACGATGCTGCAAACACCGCGACGTTCATGCCGGTAACGGTGAGGCAACAGGGGCTTGTCGGCAACAGGCGCAAAAACCCGCGTTCCAAATGCCTGAAGACTTGTCACAATGTCTTGGGCAAAACTTGAGCCAAAATGGTTACGGACGCTTGTTGTACATTGTTTTTGTCGGTGCTGCTTTCCGCTAAGGTAGGCCGAACACCGCAAAGTTGAAAACGGAGGGAAAGAGACGGGCCGTGCATGTTGAACATCTAACTATTGAGCAGGGACCGATCGTCCAGGCACTCCTACAGGCCTACCACGACACGCTCCTGGAACTCCGATTGTCCTAAGAACACACACAGTGTGTTTAGAACACAAGCCCGATGTGATTATGTTTATGTGTTTGTTCCTTCTTCGATGTAAGAGGTGGAAGAGAAAGGAGGAGGAGGAGGAGGAGGAGGAGGAGGCGGAGGAGGTGGAGGAGGAGTAGGGAGGGGGGAGGAAGACGAGGAGGAGGAGGAGGAGGAGGAACGAGGAGGAGGGGGGGAGGGGGGGTACCCATGGACAGGCTGTCCATCCTTGCCATGCGGGGCTGACTGTAAGGGGAGGGAGAGAGGCGCGCCACCCTCGCCGAAAGCCCCGCGCCAGCGGCCCCCCCCTCCTCGCGGAGAGAGCCGCCGCGGCACCGCCTCGGGGGGCGAGGCCTCTTCCTCCTCCCTCCTCCTTCCTCATCCCCCTCCTCTCCTCTCCGCCTCCGCCTCCTCCTCCTCCTCCTCCTTCCTCCTACTCCTCCTCCTCCTCCCCTCCTCCTCTCCTCATCCTCTCCTCCTCCTCCTCTCCTCCTCAGCCTCCTCCTCCTCCTCCTCCTCCTCCTCCTCCTCCTTCCTCATCCTCCTCCTCCTCCTCATCATCCCCTCCTCCTCCTCCTCCTCCCTCCTCCCTCCTCATCCTAATCCTCCTCCTCATCCTCCTCCTCCGTCTCCTCCTCCTCCTCCTCCTCCCTCCTCCTCATACTCCTCCTCTCCTCCTCCTCTATCCTTCCTCCTCCTCCTTACCCTCCCCATCCTACTCCCTCTCCCTTCATTCTCCTCCTCATCTCTCCTTTCTCCTCATCCTCCTCCTACCCTCCTCCTCCCCCTCCTCCTCCTCCTCCTCCTCCTCCTCCTCCGACGACGACGACGACGACCACGACGACGAGGCGAGGCGGACCCCCATCCAGCAGGCGAGCGCCCATAGGTCGGCCCATAGGTGGATGTTGTAGGAAGATGAAAATCCCACCAGCCCTTTGGGTGACAGGTGGTCTAACGAGACTCCTCTTCCCTCGTCAAAAAAAAAAAAACCTCTTCCCCTATGGGGAGGGGTTTACCCATCCCCTTACCCCTCCCCTGAACTTGTTGGGGGGGTCCGCGAGGTGTCAGCCGAAATCATTGGGTTTTACTAAGGTGTTGGCCCCAGTGTGGCCTAGTTGGGGGGGAACCGAACGTTACCCCACCAGTCCTCTGGGCGCCAAAACCATCGGTGTTACTAAGGTTTGGGCCCCGTGTTGGCCTGTTTGGGGGGGGGGGCTGAACGTTATCCCACCAGCCCTCTGGGCGCCAAGATCATTGGTTTTACTAAGGTGGTGGCCCCATGTGGGCCTCTTTGGAGGGGGGGGGGGGGGGGGGGCAAACGTTATCCCAGCTCCTCCTTTGATCGATGGCCTTCAAGATGGCCTCAAGAGGCCTTCCAGGGCTCCCAAGAGGGCCCCAAGAGACCCCCAAGAGGGCCCCAAGCGGGCCCCGAGACGGCCCCAGACGCCTCCAAGAAACCCAAGATGGCCTCCAAGACGGCTAAGATGGCCCCAAGATGACTCCAAAATGGCCCAAGATGCACCCAAAACTGCCTGAGGTGGCCTCCAGATGGCCTAAGACGGCCCAAGAAGCCCCCGAGAGGCCTCCAAGACAGCCCAAGAGGCCTCCAAGAGGTCCTCCAGGAGGGCCCGAAGAGGCCAAAATCATTGATGCGCCCTAAGTGTTTGAAAGATGTTGGCATAAGCGTCTTTTCGGCATTCCGAAGGCTCAAGACGGCCCAAGAGGCCCCCAACATCGCCCACGAGGCCTCCAAAATGGCCCCATGACGGCCCAAGAGGCCCTCAAGACGGCCCCAAGAGGGCCCCAAGAGGCCTCCAAGACTGCCAAAATGGCCTCCAAGACGGCTAAGATGACCCCAAGATGCCTCCAAGACGGCCCATGATACACCCAAGACGGCCTAAGTTGGCCTCAAGATGGCGCAAGACAGCCCTAGAGGCCCCCAAGAGGCCGCCAAGACGGCCCAAAAGGCGTCCAGGAGGTCTTCCAGGAGGGCCCGAAGAGGCCAAAATCGTTCATTGGTCTTATGTGTTTGAAAGAGTGTGACATGTGCTTCGTCTCGGCATTCCGACTGCTCAAGGCGGCGCAAGAGGCTCCCAAGATCGCCCAAGAGGCCTCCAAGACCGCCCCATGACGGCCCAAAAGGCACCCAAGACAGCCCCAAGCGGGCCCCAAAACAGCCCATAGGCATCCAAGACGCCCAAAATGAGCTATCAGAATCCCTGCTACGCCCCATGAGGCCCCCAAGACGACCCAGACAGGCCCCCAAGGCGGCTTCCGACGGCGTCAGACAAGCCAGGAACGCCCTAAGACGGCCAAAGAGGCCCCCAAGAAGCCCCCAAAGGCCGCAAAAAAACCCTCCAAGAGGCCCCCAGCAGGCTCCCAGGAGGCCCCAAGAGTGCCCCGAGAGGCGGCCAAAGGGCCGCCTCCTCCTCCTCCTCCTCCTCCTCCTCCTCCTCCTCCTCCTCCTCCTCCTCCTCCTCCTCCTCCTCCTCCTCCTCCACTCGCCCCCACGCGGCCCCCGGGGATGGCCCGAAGAGGCCTTCCAAGGCCACCCCCTTGCTCCCTGAGACCTCTCGTTTCATCCTGGTTGCTCGCGTTGTGTTCCTAGATGTGTACCTTCATCCCTGTTCCCGTCAACTCTCGTGGGCAGGGCTTCTGAACGGGCGGATGGGGACACGCGAAGCATTGATGCTATTAATAATAACAGTAACAACAACAACAACAATCATTTTACCCGAACGCGTGGTGTTCTCCCCAGTGCCAGGGTTTTCATACGACACCAGGCAATACCCCCACTTCGTGGGGGGGCATTACAAGCTCTACCAAATATCCAAACGACTCTTCGCGACCACCCAAACCCAGCTTCCCCCCCTATGACGTTGGGACACTTCACTTCGTGGCGTGCGGACGACCGTGGCTACTACACTGGCGTGGGGTACACACCCACAGAACTTGGTCACTTATTCGGGGCGCGCATGTGCCCAGCTGGGTGCAATTGTGCCATACAATTCAGATACAGAGAGACGGAATGGGTCCCGCATGGTATTCATTTGGACAGGGATGATGGCCTAGCAGGTGCGCAACCGTTGTCGAGAAGTTCGAAAAAGTTGCTCGCAAAAGCCCGTTGACAGAAATGTTTAAAAGTGTTTGGTTTTCATACGAATCCGCAAGAGCGCGAGGGATTGAGATTTGGACCATTTTTTGTTGAAAAAAACCATTGGTTTTTGAGTTATTATGTTGAAACGCCTCCGAACACTAACCAAACACACGTACTTATCAAAAATCAAATTAACGGACCACAAACTCTCCTAATCCACACCCCAACAAACAATAAAAAAATATGCCAAATATTTGAAAAAACACATAAAAAAGTTTTGGAAGGATTTCGTCTTGCGCGCGCGAATGTCCACTTTACCTTATTTTTTGCAAGGGATTCTTGAAATTTGATTATCTTTGAACAAGAAATTTCATTTTATAGTGTTTTTTGCAAGGGAAAACGGATTACAACAAAACAACCGGATCTTGATCAACTCGAATTACCTGAGGCTTCCTCACGAAAATGATGAAAACGTGGCTGCGGCCTAGGCGCGGCGGGGGGGGCGCGCACCAGGGGGCCCAACAATTATTATTCTTTAGAATTAATAATGTTCAACAACAACAACAACAATCATTTAAGACTGGGGACACTCCGTTCTCACCAGTGCCAGGGTTTTCATAGGAGGCGGGCAATACCCCCACTTTGTGGGGGGGCCGGTTCAAGCTCTACCAAGTTTCCAAACGACTCTTCGCCACCACCCACACCCAGCTTTCCGCCCTATGACGTTCGGACACTTCACTTCGTGGCATGCGGACGACCGTGGCTACTATTCAGGGCCCCGCGGCCGACGACGACGGCGTGCGCGCGCGAAGAAAAACCGAATGTGTCCCGCATGGTATTATTTGACAGGGATGATGGCCCTGGCAGGTGCGCAACCGTTGTTGCAGACGTTCGAAAAAGTTGCTCGCAAAAGCCCGTTTGACAGAAATGTTTAAAAAGTGTTGGGTTTCCTACGAATCCGCAAGAGCGCGCGGGATGAGATTTGACATTTTTTTGTTGAAAAACCATTGGTTTTTTGATGTTTTTATGTTAAAATCGCTGCGAACACTAAGGTTTTGGAAGGATTTCGTCTTGCGCGCGCGAATGTCCACTTTACCTTACTTTTTGCAAGGGATTCTTGAAATTTGATTATATTAGAACAAGAAATGTCATTTTATAGTGTTTTTTGCAAGGGAAAACGGATTACAACAAAACAACCGGATCTTGATGACATCGTATTACCTGAGGCTTCCTCACGAAAATGATAAAAATGTAGCTGCGGCCTAGGCGGCGCAGGGGGGGCGCGCACCAGGGGGCCCAACAATAATTATTCTTTAGAATAAATAATGTTCAACAACAACAACAACAACAACAACAACAACAACAACAACAACAACAACAATCATTTAAGACTGGGGACACTCCGTTCTCACCAGTGCCAGGGTTTTCATAGGAGGCGGGCAATAACCCCACTTTGTGGGGGGGCCGGTTCAAGCTCTACCAAATTTCCAAACGACTCTTCGCCACCACCCACACCCAGCGTCCCGCCCTATGACGTTCGGACACTTTCACTTCGTGGCATGCGGACGACCGTGGCTACTATTCAGGGCCCCGCGGCCGACGACGACGGCGTGCGCGCGCGAAGAAAAAACGAATGTGTCCCGCATGGTATTATTTGACAGGGATGTGGCCCTGGCAGGTGCGCAACCGTTGTTGCAGAAGTTCGAAAAAGTTGCTCGCAAAAGCCCGTTTGACAGAAATGTTTAAAAAGTGTTGGGTTTCCTACGAATCCGCAAGAGCGCGCGGGATGAAATTTTGACATTTTTTTGAAAAAACCATTGGTTTTTTGATGTTTTTATGTTAAAATCGCTACGAAAACTAAGGTTTTGGAAGGATTTCGTCTTGCGCGCGCGAATGTCAACTTTACCTTATTTTTTGCAAGGGATTCTTGAAGTTTGGTTATGTTAGAACAAGAAATGTCCACTTTGCCTTATTTTTTGCAAGGGAAAACCGATCGTAACAACACACCCGGATCTGGATGACATCGTTTTGCCTGAGACTTCCTCACGAAAATGATGAAAATGAGGCTGCGGCCTAGGCGCGGCGGGGGGGCCATGCACCAGGGGTCCCAACAATAATTATTCTTTAGAAGTAATAATGTTCAACAACAACAACAACAACAACAACAACAACAACAAACAACAAAAACAGCAAGCAGCAGCCGCAAGCATCAGCAGCAACACAACGACATCAACAACAACAACAACAACAACAACAACAACAACAACAAACCACAAAGCAGCAGCAGCAGCAGAGCAACAGCAACTAACAACAAACAACAACAGACGAATACTAAACTAATGATAATAGAATATTAATACTAAACAAAGATACCCGGGCAAAGCAACCTAACAGCGATGTGTAGGAGACTATCTGGAAGCATTCCCTCCGCCCCCGAGATTCAGATGAGGGGGGGGGTTGAGAGTTCTGCTGTTCTCGCAGTAGTAGTCGCATTCGCGATGACTGTCGCATTTGCCTGCCTCAGCCTCAGCCTCAGCCTCAGCCTGCCTCAGCCTCAGCCTGCTTCAGCCTCAGCCTCAGCCTGCCTCAGCCTCAGCCGCAGCCTGCTTCAGCCTCAGCCTCAGTCTGCCTTCAGCCTCGGCCTCAGCCTCAGCCTGCCTCAGCCTCAGCCTGCATCAGCCTCAGCTCAGCCTGCCTCAGCCTCAGCATCAGCCTGCCTCAGCCTCAGCCTCAGCCCAGCCTCAGCCTCAGCTAGGTCTCAGCTCAGCCTGCTCTCAGGCCTAAGCCTCAGTCTGCCTTCGCCTCGGCCTCAGCTCGGCCGGCCTCAGCCTCAGCGCATCAGCCTCAGGGGGGCCTCAGCCTCAGCCTGCCTCAGCCTCAGCCTCAGCCTGCTTCAGCCTCAGCATCAGTCTGCCTTCAGCCTCGGCCTCAGCCTCAGCCTGCCTCAGACTCAGCCTGCATCAGCCTCAGCCTCAGCCTCAGCCTGCCTCAGCATCAGCCTGCCTCAGCCTCAGCCTCAGCCTGCCTCAGCCTCAGCCTCAGCCTCAGCCTGCTTCAGCCTCAGCCTCAGTCTGCCTTCAGCCTCGGCTTCAGCCTCAGGCTGCCTCAGCCTCAGCCTGCATCAGCCTCAGCCTCAGCCTCAGCCTGCCTCAGCATCAGCCTGCCTCAGCCTCAGCCTCAGCCTGCCTCAGCCTCAGCCTCAGCCTGCTTCAGCCTCAGCCTCAGTCTGCCTTCAGCCTCGGCCTCAGCCTCAGCCTGCCTCAGCCTGAGCCTGCCTCAGCCTCAGCCTCAGCATGCCTCAGCATCAGCCAGCCTCAGCCTCAGCCTCAGCCTCAGCCTCAGCCTCAGCCTCAGCCTGCTTCAGCCTCAGCCTCAGTCTGCCTTCAGCCTCGGCCTCGGCCTCGGCCTGCCTCAGCCTCAGCCTGCATCAGCCTCAGCTTCAGCCTGCTTCAGCATCAGCCTGCCTCAGCCTCAGCCTCAGCCTGCCTCAGCCTCAGCCTCAGCCTCGGCCTGCTTCAGCCTCAGCCTCAGTCTGCCTTCAGCCTCGGCTCAGCCTCAGGCTGCCTCAGCCTCAGCCTGCATCAGCCTCAGCCTCAGCCTCAGCCTGCCTCAGCATCAGCCTGCCTCAGCCTCAGCCTCAGCCTCAGCCTCAGCCTCAGTCTGCTTCAGCCTCAGCCTCAGTCTCAGCCTGCCTCAGCCTCAGCCTCAGCCTCAGCCATCAGCCTCAGCCTCAGCCTGCCTCAGCATCAGCCTCAGCCTCATGCCTCAGCCTCAGCCTCAGCCTGCCTCAGCCTCAGCCTCAGCCTGCTTCAGCCTCAGCCTCAGTCTGCCTTCAGCCTCGGCCTCGGCCTCGGCCTGCCTCAGCCTCAGCCTGCATCAGCCTCAGCCTCAGCCTGCTCAGCATCAGCCTGCCTCAGCCTCAGCCTCAGCCTGCCTCAGCCTCAGCCTCAGCCTCGGCCTGCTTCAGCCTCAGCCTCAATCTGCCTTCAGCCTCGGCTTCAGTCTCAGCCTGCCTCAGCCTCAGCCTGCATCAGCCTCAGCCTCAGCCTCACTGCCTCAGCCTCAGCCTGCATCAGCCTCAGCCTGCTTCAGCCTCAGCCTCAGCCTGCATCAGCCTCAGCCTGAGTCTGCCTTCAGCCTCGGCCTCAGCCTCATGCCTCAGCCTCAGCCTGCCTCAGCCTCAGCATCAGCCTGCCTCAGCATTCAAAATGTGGCCAGGGAATGGAATTCTGGGAACTCGAAGAACACGAAGTGGCCTACAGTTGGCTCCGGGCATTCAAAATCATACCCAGGAATGGAGTTCTGGGAAGTCCAAGAGCACGAAGTGGCCTACAGTTGGCTCCGGGCATCCAAAATGTGGCCCGGGAATGGAGTTCTGGGAACTCGAAGACCACGAAGTGGCCTACAGTTGGCTCCGGGCATCAAAATGTGGCCCGGGAATGGAGTTCTGGGAACTCGAAGACCACGAAGTGGCCTACAGTTGGCTCCGGGCATTCAAAATGTGGCCCGGGAATGGAGTTCTGGGAACTCGAAGACCACGAAGTGGCCTACAGTTGGCTCCGGGCATTCAGAATGTGGCCCGGGAATGGAGTTCTGGGAGGTCGAAGAATGGAGTTCTGGGAGGTCGAAGAGCACAAAGTGTGTGACTGTTTGCGAAAAACGAGGTTCCCCGGCAATCCCCAACGGCCCTCCAACGGCCCCCCAACACCTCCCCAACGGCTGCCCAGACCCCCCTGTGGAGTCATCTGCTGCTCTCTTTTGACACCACTAGAAACCTATCAGTCTTCGCTGTTAGGTAATATTAATTGTAATAATAAAAATAATAACAACAAAAAATAAGAATGATCCTAATGACAATAATAAGAATATGATAATAATAAACGCAAAAATAATCGAAAATCGGTGGAACACTCGTCCACTGACCATCTTTTTGAGTACTTATGTATCTTCCTGATGTAGAGGGGCATGCCCGACTCAAGGGTACTCCCCCCCCACGCCCGCGAAGGAATGCTGGCGTCGTGCGCCCTCGTTCTTCGCTCCTCGATCGTCCCCTCGTTGAGCAGTGACCGACCGTCCTGGCATTCCTACAGGCCTACCACAAAATTCACCCAGACCCCAAGAACGTTCTAAGAACACTATTCACTGCGCGGAGCTCCCCATATGTGCATAGATTCGCACGGACCTGTCCGCCGTGGGAGTCTAGGCGCAAGAGTTTTCGAATATGAGCGGGCTTGAGTTGTGACGGTCTGGTCATGAATCTAACTTCGAACGGATTGGAGCGTGAATGAGTCTCGGTAGTACGAGCGCGTCTCTGCGCATGAGCCTGGAGCCTCCTGGGGCCTCCAGAAACCTCATGGGCCTTCCTGGGGCCTCCAGGAGCCTCTTGGGGCCTCCTAGGGCCTCTTGGGGCTTCGAGTGGCCTCCTGAGGCCTCCTGGAGCCTCGCGTGGCCTCCTAGAGCCTCCTGGAGCCTCCTGGGACCTTCTAGGGAGGATTGGTGCCCCAGGAGAAGCCCGATCTATAGGAACAGACGTACATAAAACATTGCGGATTGGAGCCACAGGAGAAGGGCAGTCTAAAGGAGCACACGTGAAACACCAAGGACTCGTGCCCCAGGGGAGGCTCAACCTATAGGAACAGACGTAAAACATTTAGGATTGTATACACAGGAGAAGGACAATGTGTAGAAACATACGTATAACATCAAAAATTCGTGCTCCGGGTGAGGCCCAATCTATACGAGCATACGTAAAACACATTGGATTGGAGCCACTCCTGTTGCCTTCTGAGGCCTCCTGCTCCTGGGGCCTCTCCGGGCCTCCTGTTGCCTGGGCCTCCTGGCGTTTCCCGTGGCCTCCTGGGGCCTCCTGGGGCTTCCTGAGGCCTCCTGGAGCTTCCTGGGGCCTCCTGGAGCCTCTTGGGACATCCTGTGGCCTCTTGAATCTTCCTGTGGCCTCCTGATGCCTCCTGGGACCTCATGTGGCCTCCTGGGGCCTCCTGGAGCCTGCTGGAGCCTCCTGAGGCATCCTGGGGAGAATATGTGCCCACGAGCCTGGCTACCAAAACAGGCAAACCGATCGAGACATCCTCAAAATGAGCGCCTCGCTCGAGACATCCTCCAAATCTGCTCCGAAAGCGGAGGATGTTGGGGACAAAACGGGCAAACCGCCTGAGGATTCCTCCCATTTTGGCGCGAACGGATGCCGTGAGACACCCCTGGCGGCCCCCCCTTAGGAGGCGCCTCGCACGAGACATCCTCAAAATCTGCTCCGAAAGCGGAGGATGTTGGGGACCAAAACAGGCAAACCGCCTGAGGATTCCCCCCTATTTGGGCGCGAACGGAGGCCGTGAGATACCCCTGGCGGCCCCTTAGGAGTGCTGAAACCAGCAAACCGCTCGAGACATCCTCATCATCTGCTCGTCGTCATCATCATCATCATCATCATCATCATCATCATCATCATCATCATCATCATCATCATCATCATCATCATCATCAGCATCATCATCATCATCATCAGCAGCAGCAGCAGCAGCAGAAGAGTTATCATCGTCATCATCATCATCATCATCATCATCATCATCATCATCATCATCATCATCAGCAGCAGCAGCAGCAGCAGCAGCATCAGCATCATCATCATCGTCGTCAGCAGCAGCATCATACTCATCCATCATTCACCATCACCAGCATACTCACATCATACTCTCACCATACCATGGTCATCATCATGACAGTCATCAGCATCGTCTAGTGCAGAGAGGGAGGTGGTATGGGTGGTCCGGCGCGGTAGGAGAATGACAAAAAACCCATCCTTTGGATATGGGGAAAAACAACGTTCTTAGAACATAAACCCGATGTGTTTAAACCAAGACAGACTCAGCCGGAAAGGTTCTAAGAATATTTCGCGCAGACCACAAAAGGTTCTTAGAACATTCGCTGGTGGACTTATAGGGAAGTCGGGACGCTTCGCCGCTGCTTGATATCGATCCTTGACCTCGAGTCCTCACAATCCCTCCGCCTCGATCCTGCACCCGGTTCTCGACCCCAGCATCCGACGTCGCTCTCCAGGGCCGTCCCCCCTTCAGAGTCGGCGGCACCAGCCGCGTGGCCTTCGCAAGACGCCACCCAGAGCGGACGATGCCGATCCCCCCCCTTGCGGGGCCACTGGACGACGCCGGCTGCGAGGGCCGCCGCCCGAGCAGCACCTGCCGCGGGGGGCGGGGCGCGCGAAAGCCGCGGCACAGGGCGGGTCGGGGAGAGCCTGCCGCGCTCGACGTGTCGCTGCTGCTGCTGCTGCCGCTGCTAATGCTGCTGCTAATGCTGGTGCTGGTGCTGCTGCTGATGATGCTGCCGCTCCTCCTGCTTCCACCTCATCATCGATCATCCCCCCTCCGGGTTCCTCTTCCTCCTCCTCCTCCTCCTCATCCTCATCATCATCATCAGCAGCATATCATCATAATCATACTCATCAGACTGATGATCAGCATCATCAGCATCATCATCACCATCATCATCGGCATCATCATCATCATCAGCATCATCATCATCATCACCACCACCACCACGATCATCATCATCATCATCATCATCATCATCATCATCATCATCATCATCATCATCATCATCATCATCATCATCAGTATCATCATCAGCATCGGCATCAGCATCAGCATCATCATCATCAGCATCATCATCAGTATCATCATTATCGTCATCATCATCATCATCATCATCATCAGCATCATCAGCAGCATCATCATCACCATCATCGACAGCAGAATTCGCCAGCCCAACGGGCCAGGGGCGTGCTGTGATCTCCGGCAAGAGGTTAACAAAATTTGTAATTCGCGCGCGCGTGGCCGCCCCAGGGAACCCCTGGACGAGAAGTACCCCGGCGGATGCCTGGGCCGAGCGATCGATTCGAGACACCCACAATGACTTCCCGCTGGCGCACGACGCGTACAAGACCCCCGAAGAGGCCACCAAGAGGCCTCCCCAGAGAGTCCCAAGAGCGCCCAGGAGGCCAAAATCGTCATTGTTACGACGGTTTTTTTTTTAAATTGGCCTTCTCGCCTTTTCGGCTTTCCAACGCTCCAAGACGGCCCAAAAGGCCCCCAAGACCGCCCCCAGACGGCCCAAGATGGCCCCAAGACAGCCCAAGAGGCGCCCACGACGGCCCAAGAGGGCCCCAAAACGGCCCCAAGAGGGGCCGTGTCTGGGAGGTCGGAAACAATTCTGAACAACGAATATGTGCAGTCGTGTCTCCCACACTTATCTGCCCAATATTAGGGGAACGAAAAATGACATTATCCCGGCAAAGCAACCTAACAGCGATGTGTAGGAGCATATCTGGAAGCATCCCCCTTAAGATTCAGATGAGAATCCAGTTGTAGAGTTCTGCTGTTCTCGCAGTCGTAGTCGCATTCGCGATGACAGTCGCAGTGGCCTGCATTAGCCTCAGCCTCAGCCTCAGCCTGCCTCAGCATCAGCCTCAGCCTCAGCTTCAGCCTGCCTCAGCCTCAGCCTCAGCCTGCTCCAGCATCAGCCTCAGTCTGCCTGCAGCCTCGGCCTCAGCCTCAGCCTGCCTCAGCCTGAGCCCAGCCTCAGCCTCAGCCTCAGCCTGCCTCAGCATCAGCCTGCCTCAGCCTCAGCCTCAGCCTCAGCCTCAGCCTCAGCCTCAGCCTGCTTCAGCCTCAGCCTCAGTCTGCCTTCAGCCTCGGCCTCAGCCTCAGCCTGCCTCAGCCTCAGCCTGCATCAGCCTCAGCCTCAGCCTCAGCCTGCCTCAGCCTCAGCCTCAGCCTGCCTCAGCCTCAGCCTCAGCCTGCCTCAGCCTCAGCATCAGTCTGCCTTCAGCCTCGGCCTCAGCCTCAGCCTGCCTCAGCCTCAGCCTGCATCAGCCTCAGCCTCAGCCTCAGCCTGCCTCAGCATCAGCCTGCCTCAGCCTCAGCCTCAGCCTGCCTCAGCCTCAGCCTCAGCCTGCTTCAGCCTCAGCCTCAGTCTGCCTTCAGCCTCGGCCTCAGCCTCAGCCTGCCTCAGCCTCAGCCTCAGCCTCAGCCTCAGCCTGCCTCAGCATCAGCCAGCCTCAGCCTCAGCCTCAGCCTCAGCCTCAGCCTCAGCCTCAGCCTGCTTCAGCCTCAGCCTCAGTCTGCCTTCAGCCTCGGCCTCAGCCTCGGCCTGCCTCAGCCTCAGCCTGCATCAGCCTCAGCCTCAGCCTCAGCCTGCCTCAGCCTCAGCCTCAGCCTGCCTCAGCCTCAGCCTCAGCCTGCTTCAGCCTCAGCATCAGTCTGCCTTCAGCCTCGGCTCGGCCTCGGCCTCAGCCTCAGCCTGCATGAGCCTCAGCCTCAGCCTCAGCCTGGCTCAGCATCAGCCTGCCTCAGCCTCAGCCTCAGCCTGCCTCAGCCTCAGCCTCAGCCTGCTTCAGCCTCAGCCTCAGTCTGCCTTCAGCCTCGGCCTCAGCCTCAGCCTGCCTCAGCCTCAGCCTGCCTCAGCCTCAGCCTCAGCCTCAGCCTGCCTCAGCATCAGCCTGCCTCAGCCGCAGCCTCAGCCTGCCTCTGCCTCAGCCTCAGCCTCAATCTGCCTTCAGCCTCGGCTTCAGTCTCAGCCTGCCTCTGCCTCAGCCTGCATCAGCCTCAGCCTCAGCCTGCCTCAGCCTGCCTCAGCCTCAGCCTCAGCCTCAGCCTGCCTCAGCCTCAGCCTCAGCCTGCTTCAGCCTCAGCCTCAGTCTGCCTTCAGCCTCGGCCTCGGCCTCGGCCTGCCTCAGCCTCAGCCTGCATCAGCCTCAGCCTCAGCCTGCCTCAGCATCAGCCTGCCTCAGCCTCAGCCTCAGCCTGCCTCAGCCTCAGCCTCAGCCTGCTTCAGCCTCAGCCTCAATCTGCCTTCAGCCTCGGCTTCAGTCTCAGCCTGCCTCAGCCTCAGCCTGCATCATCAGCCTCAGCCTCAGCCTCAGCCTGCCTCAGCATCAGCCTGCATCAGCCTCAGCCTCAGCTCAGCCTCAGCCTCAGCCTGCATCAGCCTCAGCCTGAGTCTGCCTTCAGCTCGGCCTCAGCCTCAGCCTGCCTCAGCCTCAGCATCAGCCTGCCTCAGCATTCAAAATGTGGCCAGGGAATGGAATTCTGGGAACTCGAAGAACACGAAGTGGCCTACAGTTTGCTCCGGGCATTCAAAATCATACCCAGGAATGGAGTTTTGGGAAGTCCAAGAGCACGAAGTGGCCTACAGTTGGCTCCGGGCATCCAAAATGTGGCCCGGGAATGGAGTTCTGGGAACTCGAAGACCACGAAGTGGCCTACAGTTGGCTCCGGGCATCCAAAATGTGGCCCGGGAATGGAGTTCTGGGAACTCGAAGACCACGAAGTGGCCTACAGTTGGCTCCGGGCATCCAAAATGTACGCCGGGAATGGAGTTCTGGAACTCGAAGACCACGAAGTGGCCTACAGTTGGCTCCGGGCATTCAGAATGTGGCCCGGGAATGGAGTTCTGGGAGGTCGAAGAATGGAGTTCTGGGGTGTCAAGTAAGAGGAATTGTATGACTGTTGCGTCCGGCTATTCCGAATGTGGCCCGGGAATGGCGTTCTGGGAGGTCAAGGAGCACCAAGTGTGTGACTGTTGCATCCGGTTATTCAGAATGTGGCCTGGGAATGGGGTTCTGAGAGGTCGACGAGCACGAAGTGTGTGACTGTTGGTGAAAAACGAGCCCGGCACAGGCCCGGCACCCTGGCCGGCAACTCCCAACGCCTGCCCGGACCCCCCTGTGGAGTGATCTGTGAGCTCTTTTGAGTCAACTAGAAACCTATCAGTCTACGCTGTTAGGTAATAATCAAAAATTATCCCGGCAAAGCAACCTAACAGCGATGTGTAGGAGCATATCTGGAAGCATTCCCCTTAAGATTCAGATGAGAATCCAGTTGTAGAATTCTGCTGTTCTCGCAGTCGTAGTCGCATTCGCGATGACAGTCGCAGCGGCAACGGCAGTCGCAGTCACAGCCTCAGCCTCAGCCTCAGCCTCAGCCTCAGCCTCAGCCTCAGCCTCCTCAGCCTGCCTCAGCCTCAGCCTCAGCCTGCTTCAGCTCAGCCTCAGTCTGCCTTCAGCCTCGGCCTCAGCCTCAGCCTGCCTCAGCCTCAGCCTGCATCAGCCTCAGCCTCAGCCTCAGCCTGCCTCAGCATCAGCCTGCTTCAGCCTCAGCCTCAGCCTGCCTCAGCCTCAGCCTCAGTCTGCTTCAGCCTCAGCCTCAGTCTGCCTTCAGCCTCGGCCTCAGCCTCAGCCTGCCTCAGCCTCAGCCTGCCTCGGCCGCAGCATCAGCCTGCCTCAGCATTCAAAATGTGGCCCAGGAATGAAGTTCTGGGAACTAGAAGAACACGAAGTGGCCTACAGTTGGCTCCGGGCATTCAAAATCATGCCCAGGAATGGAGTTCTGGGAACTTGAAGAGCACGAAGTGGCCTACAGTTGGCTCCGGGCATTCAAAATCATACCCAGGAATGGAGTTCTGGGAACTAGAAGAACACGAAGTGGCCTACAGTTGGCTCCGGGCATTCAGAATGTGGCCCGGGAATGGAGTTCTGGGAAGTAGAAGAGCACGAAGTGGCCTACAGTTGGCTCCGGGCATCCGAAATGTGGCCCGGGAATGGAGTTCTGGGAAATCGAAGAGCACGAAGTGGCCTACAGTTGGCTCCGGGCATTCAGAATGTGGCCCGGGAATGGAGTTCTGGGAGGTCGAAGAGCACCAAGTGTGTGACTGTTGCATCCGGTTATTCAGAATGTGGCCTGGGAATGGGGTTCTGAGAGGTCGACGAGCACGAAGTGTGTGACTGTTGGTGAAAAACGAGCCCGGCACAGGCCCGGCCGGCAACTCCCAACGCCTGCCCGGACCCCCCTGTGGAGTGATCTGTGAGCTCTTTTGAGTCAACTAGAAACCTATCAGTCTACGCTGTTAGGTAAAAAGTCGGAGGTCCGCGCGGATTTGTTGGATCCGCGCTGGCCCTCCTCCCTGGCGCGGGGCCCCAGCGCCGATCCGAGAAATCCGCGCGGACCTCCGAGTTTGTATGTTTATGTCATTGTTCGTTCCCCCAAATATGGCCCCGAGCCGGCCCCAGGGGGCTCTCATGAGCAAGAGTCCCCCGGGACGGCCCGAAGACGGAACAAACCACAGCACGAAAACAGTCCAAAAGACAGCCCAGGACCTCCCAAGAGGACTCCAAGACGGCTACAAAACCCGCAAAAGGCGGCTCCAATCTAGGTTCAGGTCGGGCATGTCCCGTTACAGGCGGATTTTGGAGGAACAATTCAAAAATAGTCAAAAATCTCTAACATAGTTCAACAAGAATAGTCAACAAAGAAATCCCCAGACTATTTTGTCGACTGTTTTTGAACATTCCTCCTGTAGAGGGACATGCCCGACTTAAAGGTAGGTACACCGAGCAGCTTTAGGAGAGCTAGGTGGATCCATCGCACACAAGATGGCTCTAAGACTCCAAACGACCCCCTGAAGGCGCCAAAAGAGGGCCCCAAGGGGATTCCAAGGGGCTCTGACAAGGCCCCCAATAAGCCTGCGAGGAGCCTCTGGAAAACTCCCAAGAACCAACGCAACAATCATACAGGCAGCTGGATTACGTTGTTGAAGTGCAGGCACTGGTATGTCCCAAGCCCAATAACTGACCAGTCTCGACGCTTCCTGACCGGATCCCAAACACGCAAGTCCTGTGATTGCGGGTTCAGGCCAGCAAACGCTCACTGAGCGTCGTCGAGCGCACTCGGTAGTGCATTGGATGATTGCAAAAGCCTGTGTCATAGAGCACTATACCACACAACAAGGACGCCACTCAACCGTGGCCATGTATCTCTGACGTGTTATTTTTGTTCATGACGCTGTTTCGAAGTCATCCACTGCATCCATGTTCACAGGCCGGCACTCGAAATGCCATGGCGCTCACAAACAAAACAGGCAGCAGCCTATAGACTGAATGTGCACTTCCCGAATCCCCTGACAACGGAGCAACAAAGCGACTCATGCACGAATGCGCAAACAGAATGAGAGATGAACCGGTGGCTGTTCTTCGCAACTGTTTCGATGACCCTCAGCAGGTAGCCTCAGTACGAAATGGCCAGAACCGCTTTTTGGCCGAACTAATTAGTGCTAGATGCATCTTCCGTAACTTCTGCTCTACTGATGTTGCCCTCGCCGTCCTGTCCCTTGTTATCTTAACAATCTGCGTCATGATCTGTTAGTCGACACTCTCTTCCCATACGATATTCACGCGCTGTCCTCGCCACCGGTGTTCGCAGTCCAGGGCGAGTTGAGACAACGGCAGCTCAAATTCGCTCACCTGACCCCTCCCGGGGTCCAAACGCAACATTTGTCCGAACTGCGCCCAGCCGCAGCGACGAGGGGCCCCCCCGAAGGCCAACTACCGTTGTCTCAACTCGCCCTCATGTGAGATGTCGTCACGACGTCTGCACCCCACGCGATCGATGCAAAATCGGAGCCAATGCATGCAGCGGCTCTCCATGAAACTCCTCCCACGGGCACGCCCGCAACGGGTATGGAAAAATGCGCACAATGCCCAATTGCAAATGTTGTCCAAAACCGACAGCGGCCGCTGGTTGGCGGACACCTCTCCGTCTCAAAAGGGCAACGTCCGCGGCGACGCCTTCACCGAGTCCGCTTCAAAATAGGCAGGAACTGCTGTCAGTCTTCGTGCCCAAACTTTCCGAACCCCTTTGGGCCGTCTGAAGGCTTTCGTGGCACGTCGGATTGCTTCGGGGGCCGACTCGGGGGCCTCTCCGGGCAAGGCCTGGCGCCCTCTTGGGGCGCGCTCGGGCCGTCTTGGAGGCCTCTTGGGCCGTCCTGGGGCCGGGGGAGGAGGAGGAGGAGGAGGAGGAGGAGGAGGAGGAGGAGGAGGAGGACGAGGAGGAGGGGGGAGGGGGAACGGCGCGCGCCCTCCCCGTGGCCCTCCGCTTCTCCATGCTTGCTGGCCCGGCCACCAGCTCTCCTGCAGGCCCTCTCGGCTGCCCCTGTGCAAGTCTTGAGAGCGTGCACGCTTATTCCCGGTGGCCACATGCGAGCGACGCCAAAAAACGGGCGCGTCTTCGCCGACATTGGCGCGTAAGCTGCCCGCGTAAGGTCGCGCGTGAGCTCCCTCGTCTCCAATGTGGTGTGCCGCGCCGGCGGCCCGCGTAAGCCGCGGCGTAAGGTCGCTGTGTCATCTCGCGTGCGACCCCTTTTTGATCGTCGTTCATGTGAGCCCTCCCCCCACGATTTCTAAGGCTGGGTGGGTATTCAATTCGCTTGGGAGCTCCCGAGCGGAGTGACCCCCCCTAGAACTCGTTGGCGGCGGGGGTAGGGTTCACGTGTGGCCACTACTACTACCACTACTACTACTACTACTACTACTACTACGACTACTACTACTACTACCACTACTACTACTACTACTACTACTACTACTACTACTACTACTACGACTACTACTACTACTACTACTACTACTACTACTACTACTACTACTACTACTACTACTAC
>CAUYUJ010011066.1:22500-24883 GCA_963575745.1 Prorocentrum cordatum | reverse complement strand
TTGGAGGGTCCAGACCCCCTCCCTTTTATTACGAAATCTGGGGTAGCCCCCGCGATCCTGCGACGAGCACGAGTCACCAGCCGGCAGCGTCGCGCACAGCACCAGGCAGGCGTCCTTGCCGCCCTTGGAGCCCCAGGTGCAGCGCGAGCTCTCGTCCGCGCACTCCGTCTGGTTGGTGATCGCATCGCACCCCTCGTCGGGGCTGCTGGCAGCTCCCCCCCCCCCCGCAGACACCCCTCCAACTCGCCCTCCCCATGCCGTTTCCCCCATCCCCCCCTCCTGTCTACACTGACGGATCCCACCAGACCTCTGGGCGTGGGTGGTTCAGCGAGTCTCCTCTTCCAACCCCCCTCTTCCTCTTCGGGGAGGGGTTTATCAGTGCTCCCGATTGGTAAACACCCCCGCCTCCAGGCGACTGGCAGCCAACCAGGACCCCTTTCCCCTCCCCCTCCTCCCCCTCCTCCTCCTCCTCCTCCTCCTCTTCTTCCTCCTCCTCCTCCACGATCAAAAAATGTTGTTGAGTCCGCCTTGGGGCGGAATCTTAGGTCATGATCGGAGGGGCCGCGAGCACTGTCTGTTGATGTTTGGTTTGATGGGGACGGCGGGGGTGCACTCACATTGCCTGCTGCTCGCGGGGCCAACATCCCTAGCATAAAACCATACAAGGTGCACTTCGTAACAAAATCTGGCTCATGCGCGGGCACCTTGCGATCACTGCGCGTTGGTTTGTGACGGGGACGGCGGGGGTTCTGGCATATTGCCTGCTTGTGAAGGCGCATCAGACGATATGATGGCCATCCCTCCGCGATTGCGCACTGGTGTTCGACAAGGGTGGTGGGGGCCAACACATTTCCCGATGTGTACTGCCACGTGCGCAGGCGCATCTGGCACACTCTGCGCGTGCCCTGAACGTGGCGCACCTTACGCGGCTGGAGCATGCGGCACACATGGCGCACGTGGATCACATGGCGCAGCTGGCGCACCAGGCGTGCCCGGCACGCTCTGGGCCACAGGTGTGGCCTGGCGCACCTGCCGCGCATGGCGCGACTGCCACGCCTGGCGCACCTCGCCACAGCGTTGCGCACATGGGGTCTGCATTGGTTCCCAGTAGCTGCCCATCCAAAGGTTACCGCTGAAAACGCTGCGGCTCGGGTGCTACTTCTGTGTTGGGAGGACGGGTGGGAGTGAGCGAGGCGGCTTGCGGGCGGTGGGGGGGTGTCTTGACCCCTCCCCGATACCCCCCTCCACAATTACACAATATGAAATTACTCACTGCGTAGAGCTCCCCATATGTGCATCTCATGTTTTATGTCATGCCGTGGCGAGCGTCTGTTCATGAGCGGTCGACTACAATAGCGCGTCCACGTGGGCGACAGGGCCGACGAAGACGAGTGACCGCGAGTGATTGCGTATGAGTCAGAGTGAGCTTTGAGTATGGTTGAATGCGAGCCTCTTCCTCTTCATCCCCCCCCTCAGCTGCCAGGCCTTCCCCTTGTCAGCCCGTGGTAGCTTTGGAGCTTCCCATATGTGCATATGTTTTAAGATAGTTGGCAGTGGGATATGTAAGACGAGCGTTTCACCACTTTTGGAGGCGCAGCCCCGCCGGCGATGTTGGGCATGAAAACGAGCAAACCGCCTGAGACATCCCCACAAAATGGCCGCGAACGAGCCCGTGCAACCACCCCTGGCGGCTCCCCTTCGGGGTGCTGAAACCAGCGCCCCGCCTGAGACATCCTCACAATCTGCTCTCCAAGCGAAGGATGCTGAGCCCAGAAACAGGCGAACCGCCTGAGACATCCCCACAAAATGGCCGCGAATGAGCCCGTGCAAACACCCCTGGCGGCCCCCCTTAGGGGTGCTGAAACCAGCGCCCCGCCTGAGACATCCTCACAATCTGCTCTCCAAGCGAAGGATGTTGAGCCCAGAAACAAGCAAACCGCCTGAGACATCCCCACAAAATGGCCGCGAACGAGCCCGTGCAACCACCCCTGGCGGCTCCCCTTAGGGGTGCTGAAACCAGCGCCCCGCCTGAGACATCCCAACAATCTGCTCTCCAAGCGAATGATGTTGGGCCCAGAAACAAGCAAACCGCCTGAGACATCCCCACAAAATGGCCGCGAACGAGCCCGTGCAACCACCCCTGGCGGCTCCCCTTAGGGGTGCTGAAACCAGCGCCCCGCCTGAGACATCCTCACAATCTGCTCTCCAAGCGAAGGATGTTGAGCCCAGAAACAAGCAAACCGCCTGAGACATCCCCACAAAATGGCAGCGAACGAGCCCGTGCAACCACCCCTGGCGGCTCCCCTTAGGGGTGCTGAAACCAGCGCCCCGCCTGAGACATCCTCACAATCTGCTCTCCAAGCGAAGGATGTTGAGCCCAGAA
>CAUYUJ010011066.1:5000-10000 GCA_963575745.1 Prorocentrum cordatum | reverse complement strand
CGATCACGGGCCCGAGAGGCCGAAGGCAAGGAGACACGCCAGGCTCGAAAGCATCATGTCGTCGGAAATCGGCACTTGCGCAGCACACCGTGGTTCTCGGGTCAAATCTCGGCTCTCCAGCGTCCGTTCGGGGCGATCTGGGCAACCAAGAAGGCTGTCGGCGAGGAGCAGCTGCTGGAGAGAGCACGCTGAGACGGGAGAACCTCTGGGAACCGACGGACGCGTCCGAAAGCATCGGACTTCGGCATGCGGACGTCGACGGGAGGCTGCGCTTGAGCGCAGCACGCCAGGTGGTAAGGCTTCGGGCCACGCACAGACGGCCCTCCCAGGCAGTCCCAGCTGGCCTCAACAGCCCCCCCGAGTAGTCCAGGGCGGTCTCAGCACCCCAACCCCTGGGGCGCTCGGCGCCAGGGGGTTGAGACCACCCCAGACTCCTCGGAGGGCCTGTTGTGGCCAGCTGGGACTTCTAGGGGGGGCCTGTTCGAGGCCAGCCAGGACTGCCTGATGGGGCTGTCTGCGCGTGCCCCGCAGCCTTACCATTTGGTCGGGCATGTCGTCCTACAGGCGGGATGGGGACGGAAAAGAAAACATACCCCGTCAAAAATAGTCAAAAAATCGTCCTTGGACTATGTTTTACTGTTTTTTGGCATATTCCTCCTGCAGAAGTCGGAAACTGGACCATATACAATACCAGTGGCGGTTTGTTTTTTGAATCCCAAGACTCTAAGACTTTTTGAGGGTCGGGGACGACGTCGGGGTGGTGTGGTGTATACTTTTCCCCCGTTTTCCAAGGGAAACAACGACAATGTATACGCCAGAATCCCGTATACACCAGGATCCTTGCTCCTGTGCGCATTTCGGCGCAGGGTCGGAAAAAGCGTCGGTGTATAGAGCTTATTTCCCGAAGGAAGACATGCCCGATTCAACCTTGCCAACGCCCAGCCTCGCCAGCATCCATGTGCACTGGGGGACGCCCCCCCCCGCCCCGTTCCGCTAACCGGCACTGCCGTCGCCCGAAAAACACCAGCTACGGCAGACCTGGTTTAGTGATCCTGGCCGATTCAGGGGCTCCGGGGCCCTACCACTAACTGGGTCCCCTTACCTGGGGTTCTGCTGGGATGACCGTGGGGGTTTCTAAGTGGATAGGGGGGTTACAAGTGGATGCCAAGGTGGGTTGTATCTGGTCCAACCTGGCTTATATGTGGGTTACAAATTCCCCGAGTGGCTTAGGGGGGCTAGATAACTCGGCTAAGTGGGCGGAGCCCACTTAGCCCAGATCGTTAACCCCCCTAAGCCACTTAAGGCACTTGTAACCCGCCTATAAGCCAGGTTGGGCCAGATATAACCCACCTTGGCATCCACTTGTACCCCCCTGTCTCCACTTAGAAACCCCCGCGGTCATCCCAGTGGCTATACCCGACTCAACCTTGCCAACGCCTTACCATCAGGTCGGGCATGTCGTCCTACAGGCGGGATCGGGACGGAAAAGAAAAAACACACCCGGTCAACAGTGGGCAAGCCATCGTCCCCAGACTATGCTTTACTGTTCTTGAATATCCCTCCTGCAGAAGAGGGGGAGGTGGAGGAGGAGGAGGTGGAGGAGGAGGAGGAGAACGAGGAGGAGGAGGAATGCGGAGGAGGCGGAGGAGGCGGAGGAGGCGGAGGCATGAAGGAGGAGGAGGAAGAGGAGAGGTGGGAGGAAAAAAAAAAGGAGGAGGATGAGGTGTGCTCGTAGGAAGGATTGGAGGAGGAGGAGGAGGAGGAGGCCGACTCGACCTTGCCAACGCCGGGCCTCGCCGGCCTCCTCCTCGGCGTCCTCCGCCAGCGCCACGGCGCCCTCCGAGAGGGCCGCCGCCGGGCGGCGGGCCGCGGCGGGCGGCCGGCGGGCCGCCGCCGCGGCGGCGAGCAGCGCCGCGGCGGCGCACAGCGCGAGCGCGGCGGCGGCGCCGCGGCGCCACCTCGCGACGGCGACGGCGACGACGACGGCGACGAGCGACGACGACGACGACGACGACGACGACGACGACGACGACGACGACGACGACGACGACGACGACGACGGCGAGCGACGACGACGACGACGAGCGACGACGACGACGACGACGACCAGCGACGACGAGCGACGACGACGACCAGCGACGACGACGAGCGAGGCAGCGCTCGAGGCTCGGAATTTTCGGACGTTTCCGTCGGTTCGTTCTCCAGCCTCGGGGTGCTCTCCAGCAGCTGCGCCTTACCGAGGGTGTTCTGGGGATGGCCGAATCGTCCCACACGGCCGCAAGGGGCCCGAGGTTCGAAGTACGCATACTGTTCGTTGATTTCCAATAAGGGCTTTCCTGGAAGGAAAGAACACGGTGACAATGACCAAGGCTAACTGCGAAAACGTCAGTGTCGACCTTGGTCATCGTCCATCTTCACTATCGTCAATTCGTGGGTCCTCCTCGCGAGTCGGCGACGGCTGGCATGGACGATGACCAAGACTGGCGTCGACGAGATCCCGCGACATCTTGGTCATAGTCAGCGTGCCTCTTCCCTCGATTCGTCCATCCTCGAGGTGAGATTCCCCGAGGGCGCTCCAGAGGTGGCAGGGTCGTTCCGAACGGTCGCAAAGGGCCTGACTTACGACCCGAAAGTCAGACAACAGGTATCCAGCAGATCAAGCCGCAGATCTCGGGAGCGGCCAAGAGGGGGGTGTCCAAGAGGGGGGGGGGGGGGGGGGGGGGAAAATCATGACCGGCGGCATGTGCGCGGCCCAGCGGGGGGCCCAGGGACGTAATGAAACAAGAAGGGGCGCCCTGAAATCTGGG
This sequence comes from Prorocentrum cordatum, assembly GCA_963575745.1. Lineage (NCBI taxonomy): Eukaryota > Dinophyceae > Prorocentrales > Prorocentraceae > Prorocentrum > Prorocentrum cordatum. Next base: position 7,193 of record CAUYUJ010011066.1, on the reverse strand, counting down.
GAAATATCATGGCCCCCGCCATGAGATCCACCCCCCCCTAGTCATCACCCCCCTCTTTTCCGCTCCCAAGAATACTCCAAAAGGGTAAACAAATACTCCAAAAATAATCCCCAGACTATTTTTTGACAATTGTTTTGACTATTTTGGGGGTATTTTTATTTTTCGTCGAAAATCTCCTTGTAGGGGGACAGGCCCGACTTAAAGCCAGGCCAGAAGATCGGACCAGACCGGGATCGATCGCTTTTGCTGGGCGACGTCCTGCTTCCAGCCGCGCGCCGGCCCCTCGCAGAGGGGCAGCCCCGACGGAGGGGCTGCCCGCCGCGGAAAAACGCCCCTGGGTCGGTCAGCAGATCGACGAGCTGGTCGAGATCGGATCGGCTCACAGACATCCTCGCGACGTCCTCGCGACGTTTTTGTTCAACAGTGTTCAGCACCGAAACATATGTTTATCCATAAATATGTCTATTCGTATATATATATATATACACACACATGCTACAAACAAAAAAACGAAAGACAGGAAGTCCTTGCCCGCTTTCGGGCCTCTGGGGGCCCGCGAAGAGCTCAGGACTGCTGCCCCCGTCGCTTCCTGGGCGACCGTGCCTCGTGGGGTCACTACGCGGGGGGGAGCTATCGAGCGCACCCAAGCCACCAGCCGGTGATGTCCCTTCGATCCCCTTCGATTCCCAACCCGAAACCGCCACTCCACGGGTCTCCCCGAGGGCGCGCTCTGACTAGGACCCAGAGGAAGAGCAAGCCATAGCGACGGCGGGCTGGGTGCGGTACCCGGCTCTTCTCCTCCTCTGACTGAGAGCGGTTGGATTGACGCCCTGCCCCGAGACCCGACGTCACGAGAGCGAGAGCATCAAGGCGTGAACAGAACACGGCTGGGCTTCGAGAAGAATCTAGCTGTGGCGACGAGGGACTGGGTGCGGTACTGGGCTCTCCTTTCCTCCCCTGACAGATAAGAACGTTCGTACAAACGCCCTGCCCCGAGACCCGACGTCGCGAGAGCGAGGGCATCAAGACGTGAACAGAGCACGGCCGGACTGCCGACCCGAGCCGGGCCGGGCCGCGAGGGCCTCAGGCCCCAGGGAGAGGCAAGGGCGCCCGTCGTGACGTTGTGGCGGCGCCCAGGTCTGTGGCCTCCAAGGGTTCCCAGATGCCTCCAGCCCCCAAATCATCCACAAACTCGACCCTCCTCCTCCTCTTCCTCCACCTCCTCCTCCTCCTCCTCCTCCTCCTCCTCTCCTCCCCTCCTCTCCTCCTCCCACCTCTCCTCCTCCTCCTCCTCCTCCTCCTCCTCCTCCTGGTTCTTCTTGCCTCTGTTTGATATTGGGGGTTGTGCTACGCACATGGCGGGGCGCAAGAGAGGCACAATGCAGAGGAAGGGCGGTCTTTTTGGGGGTCCTGGCCCAGCCTCGGGAGTCGGGCCGCAGTCGCGCCCACGGCGTCGGTCTCCGAGCAGAAGCTCTCGTCCACGCCCTCCCCACCATCAGTCCCCTCCCCCCTTCCTGCATATACCAGGCTCCCTCCCACGATCACCGCAATCCTTGTATCCCCGCTTTCACCTCCCCCGTCTACTGGCCCCCTCATCCCCGCACAAACATCCACACTCTCCCAACAGGGCTCCCCTGTGCCTCCCCACCCCAGCTGCCCCAACCCGGCCACCCAACCGTCCCTTCCTACCTCACTTCGCCCTCTCCTCCATAGCTCTTCCTGGCCCCGCATGGCCATGATCCTTTTCAACTCTAGGAATTCCATTTGAATGCATATCTAACACTGTTTTCCTTCCTGGCCCCGCATGGCCAGAATCCGCTCTAACTCTACGAGGTCCTGAATACCTCTCTGACTCATGTTTCCTTCCTGGCCTCGAATGGCCAGAACCCGTTTGAACTCTAGGAATTATTCGCTCGATGCCTCTCTAACTCCTCTAAGATTTACAATCCTCTCGAACTCTAGAACTTAATGCTCGAACTCCTCTTATTTACACACTGGGCCTGCATTAGTAATGGCCGACCCAATGATTGCTGCTTTTCACTACAGTGCGCGCTACAGCAAATAATTCCTAAACAAATCAATGCTGAACGGTAGCGATTATGTTCGACCCATATGCAAACTCCTCTCCAACTCAATTCTTCTGCCCAGCCCTGGCACGCCCCTGGCAATACTGATTCAGACTCCCCTGAAATT
>CAUYUJ010011065.1:0-24884 GCA_963575745.1 Prorocentrum cordatum | reverse complement strand
ACCCCACCCAGCACGATCACAACCCCAGCACGACACCCACCCAGCAAGACCACCCCAGCACGGACCGCACCCCGCACGCCCTTACCTCAGGCTACGACCATCTCACCAGCAGACCACAGACCCAGCACGACCACGCCCCAGCACGACCACGCCCCAGCACGACCACGCCCCAGCACGACCACGCCCCAGCACGACCACCCCCCAGCACGACCAGCCCCCCAGCACGACCACCCCCCAGCACGACCACCCCCCAGCACGACCACACCCCAGCACGACCACTCCCCAGCACGACCACACCGCCTTGGTTGAGTGGTTGCCTGTCGTCGTGGAATGTTTCGTGGGGTGTCTCGTGGAATGTTTCGCGGGGTGTCTCGTGAAATGTTTCGTGAGGTGTCTCGTGGAATGTTTCGTGAGGTGTCTCGTGGGCTGTTTCGTGAGGTGTCTCGTGGGATGTTTCGTGAGGTGTTGCCCAGTTGGGTATCATGAAAACGTGTACATGCTCCACATGTCTATATCCCTTTCCGGGTTCGTGGGTCCATCATGTTTGTTTGAATATTTTTGGTTAAGTTGTTCGCTAGCTGCTGTCGCGTCGCCGACGCGCACCCCCAAGTTGGGCTTTTGCGCGGCGTGCAGTGCCGCGTGCGCGGTGCAACGCGGGCGGTGCCGTTCGCGCGGCGCCGCGCGTTCGGCGCTGAGCTCGCGTCGTTTCTGCGCGGCGCCGCGCGCGCGGTGACGTGAACCCACCGCCGCTTGTGCAGCTAGCGTTTAGTTTGTGGTGTCGCGTGCCTGGAGTTGTGGGCGCGGCGCTGCGCGGTGCTACTTTCGTCTGCGCGCGCGTGTTTTGCGCGCGGTGCACAGTTCGATACGCGTCGTGCTGCTTGCCGGCGCGGTGCCGCGCAAATGGCGCCGCGTGCGTGCTGCCGCACGACGTGTGCGGTGTTTGCGCGCGGTGCCACGTGCGCGGCGCCGTGCGCGCGGCCTGCGTGGCGCCGCGTGCGTGGCGTTGCGCTGTTGCTGCCGCGCATGCGGCCTCCTGTTTGTGCATGTATGAGGTCTCGCCCATGCGCGCCGCGCCGTGCCGTGGCATGCGCGGCGCGTTGCGTCTGTCGGGTTATTTTCGCGCCCCGGAGGTCCCCCGTCATGGGCGTCCGAAGAAAACGGGGATATCAAGAGAGGATGGGGGGAGAAACGAGCAGGGACAGTTTGGGAGGAAGGAGTCACGGGGGACGGTAGGGGGTAGGGAGGGAAGGGCGGGGGAGGGATTGGGGCAGCAAGGGAGGGAGGTGTTTGGAGCAGGGGCAATAATAGGTTGTCAATACAGGGAAACGCGCCCGTTTGATCAACCACGGAGTACTTTTACAAGTGCGCGCATGGGAAGAGGTAGGAGCAGGCGCAGGATCGGGAGTAGGAGATTACCAGCATGAGCAGGGGGCGCACGATTACGAGGAGCAAGCGTGTAAACGGGGACTGGGGCAGGAATAGGAGTCATAGCAAACTATCGATAATGACCTTTAGGCTTGGAGGGGCAAGCGTTTTAACAGGATCAGGTGCGCCGACAGGGCACGCTATCAGGATTCAGAGTAAGAGCGCGGCCAGAAACGGGGACATCGCCACAAACATAAATTTGGGGTCGGTTTGTGGTGGTTTTCGGGACTTCGGGGCTCATATTGGGGATGTTGGAGGCTTCTTCGGCACCGCATTGGGAAGATTATTTGATGATACAGAAACAATCGCAAACCGTGTTTGTTGCATTACTTGCGGCTTCTAGGAGACCGTTCTGGTTAGATCTATGGGCGCCTCGTGGCGGTTTCGTGGTCCTTTCTCTCGGGGCCTTCGGGGTGATGTTTGGCATCAGCCGAGGATCTCTTGGCGTTCTTGGGCTGGTTTCCAAGCTGTCTGCCCGAACCGCTGCCCTACGTGAGCACACTTCGGGATGTTCGGCGCCGTTTGAGGGGGCGATATTTTTGGAGGGTTGCGCGGGGAGGAGGGGAAGGCCACCCTGGGACAAGTTCAGGAACGCCACCAGACAGCTAACAATGCATGCCCACACGCTCATTCGCGCCGAGCGCGGGAGGGCGGATTCCATCCGTCGTTCGGAGGTCCTCCGAACGTTTGCGCGCGCCTGCTCGTCGGGACGCCGGGCGACTGCCTGGCGCGCTCAGTGCACGGAGTTTCCCCTGCGCACGCGGGTAAAATGGTGTGCGTGATGTTATTTGTTGTCTCGGCAGTGGGTTTGCCCTTGATCGCGGAAACGGGCGCGGGGAGGGGGAGGGAGGGGAGAGGAGGGGGAGGTGAGGGTTGGCGAGGCACGTTGATGGAGGAGGGAGGAGGGAGGAGGGAGGAGGGAGGGGATGGGGTCGACAGGAGGGGTACTTATGGATGACGAAAGGGCGTGGTAACAGGGGGGTGGGGGGACGGGGAAGGGAGGGGGAATGGGGTGACGAGGAAATATATCACAGGGCGGAGTGAGGAAGAGTAAGGGCTACGAGTACGGAGGCGGGAGGGGTGATCGAAATGCTCTCGCCCTGGATTCCGACTGGGCGTCGCCGCGGCCAGCGCCCCGAGATTGCACAGACATTCCTCGGGCAGTGTCGCCACTGTTGGGCCCGTACGCGGTCTCAAAGGAGACGGCCTTGTCCTGCGCAGTCGGCCTCTGGCACATTTGGGCCGTGCGCGCCAATGCCCTTGTTATTATGTTTGTTTTCGTCGTGCGCTCTGGTACCCGATCATTGCTCTCGTTTGTCGGTTGCCCTATAGCGAGTGACCTCCCAGTAGCCCTCTATGATATCCTATGGCTGGTGCTTTTCGGCTGCTGCCCTCAGGCGTCCTGCGGTGCCTCATGGTGCCCCATAGTTCGTGCCCCTATGGGCTGTATGGGTGGCGCCGCGCAGCGATCGCGATATGTGCCTCATGGTTGGTGCTATGTGTTGAGTGCCCTGTGGCTGGTGCGTTGCCTCCCGTGCCCGGGGGCTTGCGCATTGCATTTTACAATTTCGGGTTGGTATTGTTTGTGCCCTGTGGTGATCGATGGCTGTCGCTCGTCATTTTGGCTCCCATGGTTGGTGCATTATGTTACCCCGTAGGGCACGCCTGTTGCAATGAATTGCACGGGGATCACCCCCCGCAGATTGCATCTCGCAGGTTGCCCCCTGTAGTTTGCAACACATTGGCGGCAGTTTCTGTTTGGCACCCCTTAGCTTGTCCCTGGGAAGAAGGTGCGCCCCGTAGACTCCAGCATCATAGATTGCGCCCCGCGCTGGGCACCATAGCCATTGTCTCCAGTGCGCCGCGCGCAACATATTGCACAGTGCCTTCCCCGCCCCGTACGCTGAGCTTTTTGAGGAGACCCCATGGGGCCTACAGCGTCAGTCATTGGGGCCCACGGGTTGGCAATGCATCGACTGGGGTGCCTCCATCGCGTAGCTGTTTTGGCTCGAGCGTTTTGGCTCGAGCGTCTCATGAAGTCAGACGCGCCGGGCCCTGGCGCTGGCAAATCGGTCGTGGAGTTGATTAGGCATTATTGCAAGGTGTGTTTGGAGAAGGAGAAGCACACAGAGAAGTTGTCCCTCTTGGTGGAGACAGCGAAGGTTTCCCTGTCGAAGCCCAGCCCTTGCCCAGCACCTCCAACGCTTATCCCGTTGATGCGCTGCCGCAGCGTCGCGCGCGGGCGGCACGCGCGCTCCGGGCCGCGATTCGCGGAATAGGCGCAGGGGGGGTTGGGCAAGGGAGAGTCTTCGTTTCCTGGAGGCTTACTTTTTCCCGGAAAGGGCGGGGGCCCAGGGTTCTCTTTTAGTAGGTAAACCTGTCCCCCGGTGCCAACTTGAGGGAGGCCGGCGAATTTTTTCCCTGATAAATAACGAGGTCGAAGGAGGCCGGCGAATTAAAATTTGAGGATGTCTCGAGCGAAACGCTTGTTTTTGAAATCCCGATCGATAAATCACAGGGTGCGGGCCACTTTTTCGTGTGTTGAGGATGTCTCGAGCGAAACGCTTGCTCCGCAGAGTTTGCCGAGGATGTCTCGAGCGAAACGCTTGTTTTGCAGAGCCGACCGCGACGCGGAAAAGCGCCCCGCGCGAAGGAATTTCGATGATGTTTCGACTAATTTGTTTGTTTTTGTACGATTTCCTGGAATTTTGGCAGGATGTCTCGAGCGAAATGCACGACCCCACCCTAGCACGACCATACCCCAGCACGACCACACCCCAGCACGACCAGACCCCAGCACGACCCCACCCCAGCACGACCCCACCCCAGCACGACCATACCCCAGCACGACCACACCCCAGCACGACCCGACCCCAGCACGACCCTACCCCAGCAAGACCACACCCCAGCACGACCACACCCCAGCACGACCTCACCACAGCACGACCACCCCCCACGCCCCAGCACGACCACGACACACGCGCCCAGCACGACCACGCCCCAGCACGACCACCCCAGCACGACCACCCCCCCAGCACGACCACCCCCCATCACGACCACAACCAGCACGACACCCCCAGCACGACCACTCCCCAGCACGACCACACCCCAGCACGACCACACCCCAGCACGACCACACCCCAACACGAACACCCAGCACGACCACACCCCAGCTCGACCCGATCGATAAATTCACGGGTGCGGAGCACCCCAGCACGAACCCACCCCAGCACGACCCCACCCCAGCACGACCCCACCCCAGCACGACCACGCCCCAGCATGACCACACCCCAGCAACGACCACACCCCCAGCCACGACCACCCCAGCACGACCCCGCCCCAGCACGACCACGCCCCAGCACGACACCCCAGCACGACCACACCCCAGCACGACCCCACCCCAGCACGATCACACCCCAGCACGACCCCACCCCAGCAAGACCACACCCCAGCACGACCGCACCCCAGCACGACCTTACCACAGCACGACCACACCCCAGCACGACCACGCCCCAGCACGACCACGCCCCAGCACGACCACGCCCCAGCACGACCACGCCCCAGCACGACCACGCCCCAGCACAACCACCCCCCAGCACGACCACCCCCCCAGCACGCACGACCACCCCCCAGCACGACCACACCCCAGCACGACCACTCCCCAGCACGACCACACCGCCTTGGTTGAGTGGTTGCCTGTCGTCGTGGAATGTTTCGTGGGGTGTCTCGTGGAATGTTTCGCGGGGTGTCTCGTGAAATGTTTCGTGAGGTGTCTCGTGGAATGTTTCGTGAGGTGTCTCGTGGGCTGTTTCGTGAGGTGTCTCGTGGGATGTTTCGTGAGGTGTTGCCCAGTTGGGTATCATGAAAACGTGTCCATGCTCCACATGTCTATATCCCTTTCCGGGTTCGTGGGTCCATCATGTTTGAGAGGGTGCGTTCGGTTGTTGCGGCTGCTGGAGAACTCCCTGTGCTCTGTCATTACAGTTCCGATTGCACGCCCCTCTCCGTGACGGAGAGGTACAAGGCTTCCTCTTCCTTGGCCTTGGCTCCAGTTACGAAAGGGAGAGCCACGCACGAGTTTTTGGTGCAGCAGGCTTTCGTTCGTTCTGTGGATGCGCTAGGCGAGGTGCACACTGCAGTTGCGCTCAAAGATCCTTTGCCGCTGCAGCATGGCAAGTCGGCCCTCGCTCTGTTCAGCGCAGGGCGAGAGTTCATGCCGACTCTGCGGGAAATGCACCACAGGGGAATTGCGATTCAGCATTGCTCGTTTGATCGCGCTGGATTCTCCGCCCTGTCTCGATTATCAGTGGGTCTCCGCCCTTTGTCCGCCGCCCGTAACAGGGCGCGTGTCCTTGGCCCGCGGCCCCCCCTTCCCCCGGCCTCGGCCCGAGGGCCCCCCAGGGAAGACGGCCGAGGGCCCCCAGTGGGGGGCCAAGAGCTTCCATAAAAACAGGCCCCAACGTACCCCCAGACAGGGCCCCGATAAGGTCTCGCGGCGGGGCTCCCTGGGCGGGCCGCGCGTAGGCCCATGGAGGCCTTGGGAGGCGGTGGGGGGCCTTCGGGGCCGCCGAGAGGGAACCCGCGGAACCCCCAAGAAGGAGTTCGCGAAACCTCAAGAAGGGGCCAACATCCTTCCTGAAGGGGCCCTAGGGCGCTCGGTGGAGGGGCTCTGTGGCCGGGCCGCGCGCATGCCCGTGGAGGCCCCGAATGAGGGGCCCGAGGGGTTCCAAGGAAGGGCCCATGGGATGCCAAGAGGGGGCCAGTAGAGAGTCCTCTTCATTGAGAAAGGCCCAGTGAGGTCCTGGTGGGAGCCCGAGAGGGCCTCGCAACGGGACCCCGCGGGCGGGCCGCGCGCAACCGCGCCCCGCCAGAGTTTTTGAAGCCTTTGCAATTAACCCCGTGGGGGGGGTAGAGGATTCGAGCAATGCCACGCGTCCTTGGCTCCAAAGTTTGGCGGGGAATCGGCTCGTGCCAAGGGTCCTGCTGTATTGGACCTCCTGCAGTGGACAGTTGCCACGCCCTGCTCCCTGCACGACGCTGCGCTGGCGATGCGTTGGTCGTTGCACGCTTGGGCAGGGTCCCCCGGCGTCGCGAAGGATCGCGCGGCGCTCGGCGCATTCCGCCGACCCCCCCCCTCTCCTTCTAGTGCATTTGGGGGCGGGGAGTAATTTGGGGCGCCATCGCCAGCGCTGCTGTTTTAAACCTGTCATTTTTGGCTTCGCCCCCCAGGGCGTCGGAAGGAGGCGGTGCGTTACCGAATGGCCCTCGGCCTATCCCGCCACCGTGCCTGGGTTGGGATATCCATGAGGTCAAAGACCTCATGGATGTTGATTGGGATATCGTGGTCGGCCTTTTTGGTACCTCTTGGGAGCCGTTTGGGGCTTCATGGGCGCCTCTTGAGTGCCGCTTGGGGCCCCTTGGGCCCTCTTGGGGCTTTATTGGGGGCTCCTTTGGGACCTCTCGGGGGCGCCTTGGGGGGGGGCCTCTGGGGGCCTCCTGGGGGCCTCTTGGGGGCCGCCTGGGGCGTTTTGGGGGCCTCGGGGGAGCTCGTGGGGGGCTTTCTCGGGGCTTTTCCGGGGCTTCTTGACGGGAAGGGGTGCGCTCGAGCTCGGGCCTTCCTCGGAGGCCGCGATCCTCGTGAGGTGCGTCCAAAAATGTGCCCCCCAGGGTCACGCCACAAAACGCGGGGGGCACGCGGGAAGCCCACATTTATCTTCCAATTTGGGATTTGGCCCCCTACTAGAATCCGCAGGAATGACGACCGAGGGTCGGGGGATGAGGCGGAGGGCCTGAGGACACGCCCACTCCGCGCCGCAGGGCATTGTGGCGGATTGTAAGGTTTTGTCCACGGCCCTCGGCGCTCGGGAGACCAACGGTCGCACGCCGATCCCCTTACCTTACGGCGGGGCGCGGACTTGTACATAGCGTCCCAGTCTGTGCGGAACGCGTCGAACTTGTGGCACGCACACCTCGGGGGCTGGCTGGTCGAGACAGTGCAGTTCGCGCCAGCGGAGGAACGCCTGGCCCCCTGCACGCAAAAAAACGGCCACGGGAAGGGAGCGGGGGGACACCATCCAACCGCTTTTTTCCCGGAAAGGGCTCAGGCCCAGGGTTCTCTTTTAGTAGGTAAACCTGTCCCCCGGTGCCAACTTGAGGGAGGCCGGCGAATTTTTTCCCTGATAAATAACGAGGTCGAAGGAGGCCGGCGAATTAAAATTTGAGGATGTCTCGAGCGAAACGCTTGTTTTTGAAATCCCGATCGATAAATCACAGGGTGCGGGCCACTTTTTCGTGTGTTGAGGATGTCTCGAGCGAAACGCTTGCTCCGCAGAGTTTGCCGAGGATGTCTCGAGCGAAACGCTTGTTTTGCAGAGCCGACCGCGACGCGGAAAAGCGCCCCGCGCGAAGGAATTTCGATGATGTCTCGACTAATTCTTTGTTTTTGTACGATTTCCTGGAATTTTGGCAGGATGTCTCGAGCGAAATGCACGACCCCACCCTAGCACGACCATACCCCAGCACGACCACACCCCAGCACGACCAGACCCCAGCACGACCCCACCCCAGCACGACCCCACCCCAGCACGACCATACCCCAGCACGACCACACCCCAGCACGACCCGACCCCAGCACGACCCTACCCCAGCAAGACCACACCCCAGCACGACCACACCCCAGCACGACCTCACCACAGCACGACCACACCCCAGCACGACCACGCCCCAGCACGACCACGCCCCAGCACGACCACGCCCCAGCACGACCACCCCCCAGCACGACCACCCCCCAGCACGACCACCCCCCAGCACGACCACACCCCAGCACGACCACACCCCAGCACGACCACTCCCCAGCACGACCACACCCCAGCACGACCACACCCCAGCACGACCACACCCAGTCGCACCCCCGTGGGATGTTTCGTGGCGTGTCTGGTTGAGTGGTTGCCTGTTCGTGGGGTGTCTCGTGGAATGTTTCACGGGGTGTCTCGTGGAATGTTTCGTGAGGTGTCTCGTGGAATGTTTCGTGAGGTGTCTCGTGGGATGTTTCGCGGGGTGGCACGACCACGCCCCAGCACGACCACCCCCCCAGCACGACCACCCCCCAGCACGACCACCCCCCCAGCACGACCACCCCCCAGCACGACCACACCCCAGCACGACCACACCCCAGCACGACCACTCCCCAGCACGACCACACCCCAGCACGACCACACCCCAGCACGACCACACCCAGTCGCACCCCCGTGGAATGTTTCGTGGCGTGTCTGGTTGAGTGGTTGCCTGTTCGTGGGGTGTCTCGTGGAATGTTTCAAAGGGTGTCTCGTGGAATGTTTCGTGAGGTGTCTCGTGGAATGTTTCGTGAGGTGTCTCGTGGGATGTTTCGCGGGGTGTCTCGTGGGATGTTTCGTGAGATGTCGCCCAGTTGGGTATCGTGAAAACGTGACCATGCTGCACATGTCTTTATCCCTTTCCGGGTTCGTGGGTCCATCATGTTTTCAGAAAGGGAGCGGGCCCAGGGTTCTCCTTTAGTGTGGTAAACTTGTTCCCCGTGCCTATATTGAGGGGCGCCGGCGGATTTTTTCGTTGATAAATATCGAGGTCGAAGGGCGACGGCGGATTAAATGTTGAGGATGTCTTGAGCGAAGCGTTTGTTTTCATAATTTGTTGAGGATGTCTCGAGCGAAACGCTGGTTTTGCAGAGTTGGGGGGGTGTCTCGAGCGAAACGCTTGTTTTCAGAAATTGTTGACGATGTCTCGACCGAAACGTTGGTTGCGCAGAGCCGACGAAGATGCGAAAAAACGCCCCGCGCGCAAGAATTCCGAGGATGTCTCTCGCGTGCCGCGTCCCGCCCGCAGGAATTTCGAGGATGTCTCGGCTACTTCGCTTGTTTTTGTCTTAGGATTTCTTTCAATGTTGGCAGGGTGTCTCGGGCGAGATGGACGACCCCACCCTGGCACGACCACGCCCCAGCACGACCGCGCCCCAACGCGACCACACCCCAGCACGATCCCACCCCAGCACGACCCCACCCCAGCACGACCACACCCCAGCACGACCACACCCCAGCACGACCCCACCCCAGCACGACCCCACCCCGGCAAAACCACACCCCAGCACGACCACACCCCAACACGACTTCACCACAGCACGACCACACCCCGCACGACCACGCCCCAGCACGAACACGCCCCAGCACGACCACACCCCAGCACGACCACGCCCTAGCACGACCACTCCCCCAGCACGACCACCCCCCAGCACGACCACACCCCAGCGCGACCACTCCCCAGCACGACCACTACCCAGCACGACCACACCCCAGCACGACCAGACCCGAGCACGACCCATCCCAGGATGCCACAAACATATGGGAATATTGGGGCGATACACAAATCCCACACACGAGCGCATCGTGTGGGAATTAACTTTCCCCCGCCAGGACTGGGGCGCGGGCGCTCAGCCCTTTCCCAGGGGGCTTCCAAATTCCCGACGCGGGACAAGAGGGGTCGAGGAATCCCACAGATCAGCCCGAAACGCCCACCATGGCCCCAAGACGGCCCGGGAATCCTCCAAGACGCCCCCACGGGATGTCTCGTGGGATGTTTCGTGAGGCGTCGCCCAGTTGGGTATCGTGAAAACGTGACCATGCTGCGCATGTCTATATCCCTTTCCGGGTTCGTGGGTCCATCATGTTGGAAAAAAGGGGGTCGGGCGTTCGTCCGCTGCAGGAGCTGCCGTCCGAAGAAGCGTTCCGAGAACAGTGGGGGGCCTGGGGTGTAGATCCTGCCACGGCGGAGGTCTTATCAGCAGAGTTCAGACTGGAGTGGGCCCGTGGTAAGCTGCGCGTTCTGCACTCCTGTGCGGAGGACCCCGATACTTTGTGCTGGCGCACCCCCCGCTTGCCCATGTGTTTGACGTCGCGCGAACGTAGGGAGGGGGGGCCGGGGCAATTTCGGAAGGGGGCGACGCCCCCGCAACGTGTTTTCCAACCCCGTTGATTTGCAGGGCCGCAAACGACTGGCAGGACCCTTGGGGTCCTGCGTTTTGCCACCAAAAACAAATCCCGAAGGCGACCAAGCGGCAGCTAGTATTTGTAGTTTGGCACTCCCCGCAAGGACCCCCGAACGCGACAATTGTTGGTACCCCACTCGCATGGGGGGCCGCCCGCTGGGCTGCTCGGCGGGGTTCTGGGAGAAAATATCTGACACCCTCGTGGCCACGTGGCGTTTCCGTGCTTTCACGGAAAGCAGGTGGGTGACCGTCGGCGTGAGCTCCCGCGCAGTGACTGCTGCCTCTTTGACAGGCTTTCCAGATCTGTATCTCAAGATTCGGGGCGATCCTGCTTCTTCCGATTACCACATTCACGGGTGCGAGAGGTATGCAGGGGCAGCCAGGGAATTGGCGACGATCGCTGCTCTCTCCTCCTACGTTGCAGAAGGCGTGCAACTACTGTTGCTAGAGGATTCGGAGGTTTTCGCCATCCCCGCCGCCCCTCGCTGCCGTGAGGTAGCGGCAGGCCTACCAGGTGTTGTTGTTGCAGGCCCGCCTCCGCCCTTATTGTCTTTGGCGGGGACGGGGATGGGGGCGGGGGGGGGGAGGGGGGAGGGGGGGAGGGGGAGGGCGGAGGGACGAGGGAGGGACGGGGAGGAGGGATGAACTTTTGGGGCCAGGGGAGGACGGACAGAGGACGGGTGATCAGGAACATGGGGAAGCCACGGAGCGACGCGCTGGGAGCCTTGGCTTTTGCCAGGGTGGCGGGCTCCAGGGTGCCATGTAGATTGGCCGAGCTCGAGGGTTCTGTGGAATGCGAGATGTCCTACTTGTTGTCCCTGAGCGACGTAGTGCGGGAACGCATCGGTTCAGCCTGCAACTGGTCGGGGGGGCGTCTGCGGTGCGAAGTCTTGGCTGCAGCTCACGTGTCCTCTGCGTGGCCCCACGTCAGGGTTTTCCAGCCGGCCAGGGAGTTGCCTTGGAGCCTTGCGGTCGGGGACCAAGACCAGAATCTGCGCGAGTTGCTAGAGAAACCCCCTCCGCAGGAGCCCGTGAGTGCAAAAATACGGGCCCTCATGGACATGGCTTGGAACATCTCGCACATCAAAATCGCACTGGGCCTCCTATTGGATTGTCCGTGGGCGACGGCCGGCGTCGAGCGTCAGCACGCCAGCGCAGCAGCCATCAAGAAATTCCACCCCGATTACAGCACGGATACTTTGATGATGCGGTCTTTCCTTCACTCCATCCGCGGCCTTTTGCCCGGGGAGACACATGACGAGAAACAGCTGCGGGTCAAAATGGACAAGATCCGCAGGATTGACGCTTCTGAACCAGGGCACACCACTGGAAGGAACATGTACTTTAAGGAGCTCAATGATCTTGCGAAGGAATGGCACCGCACTGGTTACGTCAATGGCAAGCCAGCCCTGGAGAACATGAACCAAACCATCATGAAAAAGCACGGAGCCTGGTACAGAAGCTTGCCAGACGGCAGGAAAAGGAAATACGAAACCATGGCAGAGGTTGCGCGGAGCGCTGCCGTAGCGCAGCAGGCGACTTTGAGGGTGGAACTCTCTGCGGAGGTTGAGATATTGCTTCAGCGAGCCGCGGCAGACACTGCCCTCAAGCGACCTCCTTTGCAGTTGTCTTCTTGCAGGTTGTCCCAAGGAGACGTCGATGAATGGAACGGCCTCTACCACGGCTGCGCTTGGCCGCGCCGCGCCGCATCCGACCTGCGCCAGCGTGCTGCCACGTCGCCGGCCCCCCCGTCCTTGCCTGAGCGGGACGAGCTTGCCGCTTTCGAGGTGTGGAATGGGCCGCCCCTGCCACCTTGCCCAGACTGGCTCTCGGCCGCGTGCTGGAACAGGGGCGCCTTCAAAGGGGCAGTGCTGGGCATCCCGCAGGGTGATACTGTGCTCTGGTTCAAGTTCTTGCACGCGCTGCAGAGGCCCAAGCTCTTCGCCTGCTTCGGCGCCCTCGACGCGGTTGACACCTTCACGTCTTCGGACGCGGTCACGCGGGATGCGTGGGAGCACGAAGCAGTCTCCCAATGGCAGCGTACGTTCCACGTGGACTATTGCAGAGCTCTCCCTTGGCACAAATTACCTTCCGCAGGAGCGAAAGATATGCTGCTGCTCACAGGTTTGGTCCCCGCGGGCCCACGCGCCCTTGGGACAGACAGGGATGCGGTGGCGCTCTCGTCCTTCATCGACAAGCTGCCTGCGCCGAGCCCGACGTCCAACCTTGAGAGCCGCCCGAAAAACGATGCACCTGACGAGGCCCTGGCCGCGGGGCGCCCATGGCAGAAGAAGTTCTTGGACACTGCCATGAAAAGGAGGACGCCCCCCGCGCGGGACGAGGTCGCGGAAGGCAGGGTCGACGCGTTTCTCGACGCAGACGTCGATGTGGAGTACGACGACGAGGAGCTGGACCAGGTCTTCTCCGTCTTGGACAAGAAGCGCTCTGATTGCGGCGTTGGGGCGGACAGCGACCTCTCGGACTTCCGGGTCACGCTGCTCGGAGGCAAATGGGCGCTCTTGCATAAGGGTACGCCTTGGGACGCCTTCACAGGGAGCGTTCGCAAGGGGAGCTCGGCTGAGATGTGGTGCACGAAATACGGCCTCCAGCGCTCCATGCGCTTTGACGCGAGCGCCTACACGGAGGAGAGGGCCCTGACTCTGGCCAAGGCGTGGGTGCACCGAATGGAGTACTTCTGGTGCCTCTACCAGGTCTCGGGACAGGCTGCTTACCAGTGCACGGAGGACGATGTCCGCAACTACGAGGAGCCGCCCGCCCTGCGAGCGGCCTGCGCCGGCATGTCTGCTCGCCAGCTGAAGCGCGTGGAGGACATCAGACTGGTGAGGCCGTGCCGCCTGTGAGACTTCAGCAATGCAGTTGTGCTCGCCACTGTGATGTGCGCTCCGCCTTCTCCTCCTCCTCCTGCTGCTGCTGCTGCTGCTCCTCCTCCTCCTCCTCCTCCTCCTCCTCTTCCTCCTCCTCCTCCTCCTCCTCCTCTCTCCTCCCTGCCCCCTTCGCCGCCCCCCCTCCCGGGCGCCCCCCGCGGACGCTCCCTGGGCCACGATTTTGTGGAAATCGTGGGAAAAAACAGGCCCCGCGGGCCGCGATTTCAGCCACGAAAACGCACGCGAAACTCGCCGGGGGGGCACCCGCGAATGGGGCCAACACATTGGCCACGATTTTGAGCACGATTTTGAACACGATTTTTTAACTTGTTGTTTTAAAGGAAAGCAAAATCGTGGCCAAAATCGTGTCTCCAAATCGGGGGGGGCCCCGGAGGGCCCCGTGGCGCCCGTTCCCGATGGGGGGCCCGGGGAGCGTCTGGGGGGAGGGCGCACGGCGGGGAGGGTCGGGGCCGCAGGAGAGGGCGGGGTGGGCCCAGGAAGGGAGGGCCGGGGAGGGAAAATAACTGAGTGGAGGGCAGGGGCGGGGCGGGCAGGGGCAGGTGGAGGGCAGGGAAGGGGGCTGCGCTCCAGGAGCCAGGGGCACCAGCTCTCTTGGCTTCGAGGCCGTAGCTTCCAGGAGACAGGCCCTTCCACACCGCTGGAGCCTCCACCGCCACATTCCTGCAGGATGGCGTCCAAGGCAGTCGCCCCGGCCGCGCCGGCCGCGGGGTCGGGGGCGGCCCCGGCGCACCCGACCACGCCCTCAAAGCGGAGCTTGCTGGAGCAGCACGGCGCTGAGCTCCGAGAGACTACGACATCCCGCCGGCCCCAGCAACAATCGTGGACCCCAGGAGCGTTTCCTCCTCCTCCCACTCCTCCTCGTCTTCCCCCTCCTCTTCCTGATCCCCCTCCTCCTCCTCCTCCTCGTCTTCTCCCTCCTCTTCCCTTCCTCCTCCTCCTCGTTCCCGTGATTGCAGGCGATGTGCGGGCACCAGGTGTCGGGCACCGGGTCGCCCCATCCGGCTCGCGGCGGCAGCAGCGTCGGTCACGAGAGTCCTGGTTGGGGCCTGCCCACGGCGATGGCGGGGCTGCCTGCCTTCTCCTCCTCCCCGCCTCCTCCTCCTCCTCCTCTCCTCCTCCTCCTTCTTCCTCCTCCTCCTCTCCTCCTCCTTCCTCCTCCTCCTCCTCCTCCCCCCCTCCCCTTCCTTCTCTCCTCCTCTCTTCCTGCTCCTCCTCCCCTTCCCCTCCTTTCCTCTTCTGCCCCCTCCTCCTCTTTTTTATCCTCCTACTCCTCGTCCTCTCCTCCTCCTCTCCTCTCCTCTCCTCTCCCTCCTCCCCCTCCTCCTTGCCCACCTCCTCCTCCTCCTCCTCCTCCTTTTTTTTTTTTCCCTTCTCCCCCGCCTCCGCCTCGATCTCCTCCTTTTCCTCCCCGTCGTCCTCGTCGTCCTCCTCCCCCGCCTCTTCTTCCTCGTCCTCATCTTCTTCCTCCTCGCCCTTCCCGCCGCCTCCTCCGCGTCCTCCTCCTCTGCGTCCTCTCCCTCCTTTTCGTCCAGTTCCTCCTCGCCCTCCTCCTCCGCGTCCTCCTTGTTCTGCTGCTCCTCCTCCTCCTCCCACTAGTGTTCCTCCTCCTTCTCCTCGTCCTCCTACTCCTCCTCTTCCTCCTTCGCCTCCCCCCCCTCCTCCCCGGGCCCGTTTGCCGCTGGCCCGCGCCACCGTGCCCGCCGACCCCCCCGCCACGCGGGGGCCGCGTGTCGTGGCCAGTGGCGCGAAGCCTTCCAAGAGTCGCAGGCTGACGCTTGAGCAGCAGGTGGACAAGACCATCCGGGAGTCCTCGGCCTTCAAGGGCTTCACGCCCGAGATGATCGATGGCATTCTCGTCGGTGGCCTGACCCTCCGCCAGCGCATCCACCGGGACAAGGAGCGGTGCGAGCAGGCTAAGAACGGCGTCGGCGAGAAGATCACGATGGGTGCGAGGTATTACGAGGAGCGGAAGGTGGGGCACGGCGGACACGGGCTGGCCACGTACGCGCTGGCGGCCACGGACAAGGCGACTTTGCCACAGCCGATGTTGCTCGCGAGCCTGAGGCTGCAGCAGGGCGTGAGCCCGAACCGGCCCCACATGATCAGCACCCTCGGTCGCCTCCAGTCCGTCACTCAGAGCGAGCTGGTGGCCATTTTCAAGTGGTGCCTGACGAGGTGCAACCCCGACAGTGCCAGCCCCGTCCACTTGCAAGGCGTTTTGGCGACGATGCGTTTCGTCGTCCGTCTGGGCCTGAAGGCGAGGCACCCCCACGAGGTCCGGCACATGCACGAGCACTTCGAGCGCGCCTTGCGGGAGGTGTGGCGCCAGGACAAGACTGCCAAGGTGAGCCCGTTCATGTTCCTGGAGAATCAGAAGGAGATCGTGCCGCTGGTGCTCCCTGAGGCCCCCCTGCGCGCGGTGAAGGAGGAGACGGGGGACTGGGCCGCCGTGGAGAAGGACCTGCACACCCTCGTGGACGCGTCGAAGCTGGGCCACGACCTGTTCGGGTTCGCTTTGTCGCGCATCCTGTCCCAGACCGTCAACCGCACCATCGTGGAGCACGTGAAGAATACGTCCGGCCTGCGGCCACCCCGCCATCCCGGCAAGACCGTTCCACAGGCACGAGTGTGCAGCGCGGGTTCTTTTTGTCGGCCTCTGGTGTAGCCCGGGCCTCATGGCGCAGGCAGGCGGGGAGTAGGAGTGGGAAATACGCCCCTTGATCGTCAAGATTTTGAGGATCCAGCCCCTCATCTTCAAAAATTTTCGTGGTCAAGGGGGTGTTTCCCGATTCCTCAACACTTCCTTCCTTTGTTCAGCGGCCCAGGCTACGCAACAGACGCGCAAAGAGACTCGCGCTGCCCAGTCGGCCCGGCCGCCTGAAGTCGGAGGAGAGCTGCCAAGCCCGAGCGGCCCCTTGGCCCAGGGGCACATTAGTTGGGTTCCCCTGGGGTCCGAAGGGCGCTTTCCAGGCGCCGATTTTGGATATTCTGGAGTAGTTCGGAGGTCCTCTGGGGGCCTCCTTGGGGCCGGGGCGCTCCTTCGAATACCGGGATTTGGGGCCTCGTCTTCTTTTTCTAGGTGCCGGAAGAGTCGGGGCCGTCCTCTCGCGTCCTTTCCGGGGCCCTCGTGGTGGTCCGCTGGGGCCCTCCCAGGCGTTTCGCGGTGGTCGTCGGCGGCGCCTCTTTCGTTTCCATTTTGCAGGAGCCAGCCGTTGTGACAAACGTATGTTTCCGGGGGGATGCCTCCCAGCCAGGTTGTGGACGTGGCGTCGCCGCTCTCTTGTGCTGGGGCAGGGCTCCCCCCTGGGGTCCGCAGGAGGCTCCCGTCAAGCCATGTCTGGGCCGCCTTTGGGCCCTCCCCTGGGCTTCTCGGGCCCTCTGCGGGCCCTCCTCGG
This sequence comes from Prorocentrum cordatum, assembly GCA_963575745.1. NCBI lineage: Eukaryota > Dinophyceae > Prorocentrales > Prorocentraceae > Prorocentrum > Prorocentrum cordatum. The sequence continues at coordinate 8,142 of CAUYUJ010011065.1, read as the reverse complement.
GCCCCTTCCGCGGGGCTACTCGGCCCCGCTGTGGGCCGCCAGGGGCTGCCTGGAGGTTACTGCGAGCCGCGCTCGGCACGCCGTGCGGCCCTCATGGGCTGGCGGTGCTGGACGCGCAGGCGTCTTTGGACGGTGCCAGCCTCGGGCGCGCGAAGTACGCCGCTTTGGAAGTTGCGGAGAAGCTGCCGCACGTGGGGCAGCTTCCGGATCGCCGAGAGGTCACTTTCATGCACCGCCGGCGGCAGGCGAAGGCGAAGATTGGGTGTCTCGGGGAGCACATCGACCTGGTCTTCGACGCGTACGTCAAGGGCCACGCGGTCGACCAGGGCACCCTTGAGCCGGTCTTCTGTGAGAGCGAGATCGTCGGCAACGCTCCAGACGCATCTACGGCGCGGGGCCCGAAGATCCACCCGACCCTCGCGGAGCCCGCGGGGAGGGCGAACAGGTACGCCAACGCCTTGCTGGTCGGGGTCGAGAAGAGCGCGCTCGGGGTGAAGGCGTTCGGGGCCATGGCTGACGCAGCGCCAACAGTGCCAACATCGCCGGCCGTTCGTTTGCGCTCGGGCGCCGGCTCAGAGACCCCCCCCTCCGCCCTGCAACAAACCACCCCTCTCGGTGTCGGGGGGAGGGGGTTGGGGGTGCGGGGGAGGGGGGTCGGGGTCGGCGGCGCTGTGTATACGATGGCCGCGGTGGTGGTCAGTGCCTCTTCACGTCTCATGCGTGGCCTTGGCGGGGCCTTCTGCGCAAGTTCCCCGCGCAAGGATTAAGCAGATCCCCCTTTTGGGGGGGTGGGAAAAGGCACGAAACCTGATAAATCACACGGCGTTCCGATCCCGTCCTGGCTCCAGCGGCGGCTCCTGGAAGACGTGCGAGGGGCGCGAAACTTCATGAATCCCACGGCGCTCCGATACCCTTGCTCCGGCGAGGCCTCCCTGGAGGGGTGCGAGGGGCAAAACCTGATAAACCCCACGGCGTTCCGATACCCTCTTCGCTCAGGCGAGGCCTCCGTGGAGGGGAAGGGCACGGCACCGGATGAGTGACATTGTATCCCGACGCGCTCCTCGCTCAGGCGGGGCCCCCCTGGAAGGGCTGGAGGGGCGCGAAACCTGACAAATCCCACGGCATTCCGATGCCCTCGCTCAGGCGGGGCTTCCCTGGAGGGTCGCGAGGAGCACGAAACCTGAGAAATAGTCGCCAGGTGCCCCGATACCTTGCGCCTTCACACGGGGCTTCCCTGGAGGGTGGGAGGGGCGCGACACCCGATGAGTCCCATGATGCCCCGATACCCTCTTCGCTCAGGCGGGGCCGCTCTGGCTTCCCGATGCCCCCCTCGTTTCCCGTCCTCTCCTCTTCCCCCCCCCTCCTCCTCCCGATACCTCTGGCTCCTCGCTCTCCTCCTCCCTCCTCCCGATACCTTCTCCCTTCTCCTCCCTCCTCCCTCTGCTCAATATCTCTGGTTCGCCGCCCTCCTTCTCCCGATGCCTCGTGCTCCTCGCCCGATGCTCTCCTCGCCCTCCCGATGCCTCTGGCTCCTCCGCTCCCTTCCTCTGGCTCCTCGCTCTCCTCCTCCCGATGCCCTCCTCGCTCCTCGCTTCCCCTCCTTTCCACCTTCCTTCCCCTCCTCCCCTCCTCATCCTCCCCCTCCTCCTCCTCATCCTCCTCCTCTTCGTCCTGGTCCTCCTTTTCCTCCTGTCCTCTCCCTCCTCCTCCTCCGTCTCCACCTCCTCTTCCTCCTCCTTCTCCACCTCCTCCTCCTCCTCCTCCTCCTCCTCTCCTTTTTGTGTGTTGGCAGGCTGGTTGGCTGCCTGGTTGGTTCGTTGGCTGCCAGACTAAGGTTGGCTGGTGGGCTGGAGGGTCGGTTGTTTTGTTGCCTGTTCGGTTGGTTGGCTGTTCGGCCCGCCCCGTCCAGAAGGAGGCGTGAGGGTGCGAAGGGGCGCGCGTCGGCTCCTCCGAGGCCATCCTGGAGGGGGCGCAGAAGAAGCTCGTGGCGATTGACCCCATGTGGAAGGTGCAGGCGGCCTTTCTGGAGTCCATGGGGGCCGGCGGGGGCGCGCTTGCCTTGGAGAGCCAGGTGCGCGCCGCCTACCCGAGCAAGGACGCCACCGCCAGCTTGGAGGACTGCTCGAAGGCAATGAAGCAGATCGTGGCCTCCAAGCTCTCCCAGTTCGTTGAGCCCGCTTCGCAAGGATACGCCCCTCGAATTCCACGGGAGAGCTTCGTTTTCTCATGTTCCGTTGTGCCCCAAGGATACGAAAGGCGCCCCATCGCTCCTGCGCCGCCCGTGGCGAAGCCGCGGCCCCCGTGGGGGCGCGCGTGCTCCGGTGTTTTTCCCCGGAAAGGGCGCGGGCCCAGGGTTCTCTGTAAGTGTGGTAAACCTATGCCCGATGCCTCAACTGAGGGCGCCAGTGAGTACGTTTTGGATAAATATTCCGGTCTCCTGTCGCCGGCGGGGTAGATTTTGAATATGTCTCTAGTGAAACTTGTGTTGCGCAGATGTTGTTGAGGATGTCTCGAGCGAAACGCTGGTTTTGCACAGTTGGGGGGTGTCTCCGGCGAAACGCTTGTTTTTGTTTTTCAGAATTTGTTGAGGATGTCTCGAGCGAAGCGCTGGTTTTGCAAAGCCGACCGCGACGCGGACCCGCGCGCAGCAATGCCGCGGGCGTCTCGCGCGCGCCGCGTCCCGCGCACAGTAATTTCGCGGATGTCTCGGCTTATTCTTCTGTTTGTTCTAGGATGTCCTTGTTTTGTCGCAGGATGCTTCGAGTGAAATGCGCAGGCCCACCCTATCACGACCACGCCCCAGCACGACCACACCCCAACACGACCGCACCCCATCACGACCCCACCCCAGCACGACCCCATCCCAGCGCGACAACACCCCATCACGACCACACCCCAGCACGACCCCACCCCAGCACGACCCCACCCCCGCAAGACCACACCCCATCACGACCACACCCCAGCACGACCACACGCCAGCACAACCCCAACCCCAGCACGACCCCACCCCCTCAAGACCACACCCCAGCACGACCACACCCCAGCACGACCTCACCACATCACGACCACCCCCCCAGCACGACGACCCCCCAGCACGACCGCACCCCAGCACGACCACACCCCAGCACGACCACACCCCAGCTCGACCACACCCCAGCACGACCACACCCCAGCACGACCACACCCAGTCGCACCCCCGTGGAATGTTTCGCGGGGTGTTTGGTTGAGTTGTTGCCTTTTCCGCGGGGTGTCTCGCGAGCTGTTTCACGGGGTGTCTCGTGGAATGTCTCGCTGGGTGTCTCGTGGAATGTTTCGCGAGGTGCCTCGTGGGATGTTTCGCGGGGTGTCTCTTGGCACGTTTCGCGAGGTGTCGCCCACTTGGGCATCGTGAGAACGTGGCCATGCTGCACATGTGTATATCCCTTTACGGGTTCGTGGGCCCATCGTGTTTGGCCGTTTCGCTTGATCGGGGGGGCCCAGGCGAAAGCAAGGGAGAGTCGGGGGGCGCCGCCACGAAAGCAAGAAGGGGGACGGAAACGGGGGGCAGGGCGGGGAGCGGCAGCGAGGCCTTCGCAGGCGCGGCCAGGGCTGTGTCTGGGGAAGGCTCCGCTGCCTTTCCCCATCCCGTTTCCCCCCTTTTCCGCTCTCACCTCCTGCCCCCCGTGCGCCCCCCCGTTCCCCTTGCCTTTTGCTTCGAGGGCCCGCCCATTGCAGCAGGCGGCGTGACGGCGGCGGCCAACTGGGTCGGCCAGATGGTTTTGGGGGTGGCGCCAGAGAAAGCGGGCGCGCACACGCCCTTCTTGGAGTCCTGCTGGCAGTCGCTGGTGTGGTTTTGTGTCAAGGGGGAGAAGCGGGGAGAGGAGGCGGTGAGCCTGCTCGTCGCGGAGGCTGAGGCGAAGGGCAACGCAGTGGACCTCCCCAGCGTGGATGGCATCTCCCTGTACGAGCACCTGGTGGGCGACGCGCTGAAGAAGCGCATCGTGGACGTGCAGGCCGTGTGGAACAGGCAGTCCGAGGGCAGGGCGGGGGCTGCCGCCGCCAAGGCGAAGGCGCGGGCGAAGGGGAAGGCGAAGGCCAAGGCGGGGGCGCAGGCAGCAGGGACCGACCAGAGCGCGATGGATGAGTTTTTCTAGCGTAGCTTTACATGCTACGCATTCGGGCGCCGAGCGCGCCCAGCGTTCCCCCGACTACGGGGGTGCCGGCCTGGCCCCGCGCACTTGCGATAGGGGATCCGCCGCGTGGTTTGTAAAGCCAGTTCGCCCCGCCCCTCGCCCCCAGACTCCGAAGCCTCATCGCGCCAAGCTCCGCCAGCCGCCGTGCTAGCGACGTCCATGGAAATCCGAGGGATGGTTATTGCTGCGTTGTCTCCCAGGCGGCCTCTGCGAGGCATTCGGGTGCCCAGCAGGGCACGCGGCGACGTCGCGATGTAGCTCGTGGTGGCAGTGGCGTTGCATGGTTGTTGCGTTGGCTCATGTGGGGTTTCGCCGACGCTGCGCGGTGCCAGCTTGTGGCCGCAGTAGCGTTGCATGGTTGTTGCTGATGGCGGCGCTCGGGTGGCTGGCTGTCGCGTTGCGCGGTTGTCTGTTCGTGGCGGCAGTACAGCGGCATGGCGGTAGTTCTGGCGCCAGAACCTCTCCCGCCCCTCCCTGGCGCCGCGCAGCGTTGGCACGACGTGAATTCATAGGAGATGTGCATGGCCGGATGCAGGTCTGTAGTGTTGAATGGCGCTGGGCCCATCCGAGGTGGGGCGCCGCGAGGGGCCTCCTTTCAGCAACGGGCGACGGAAGTCGCAGACACGAACGCAGCAACGGACGCACCAGGCACTTGAGGAAAATTGCACCGCAGTGGAATCGCGTCGGTTCCCAGGCTGCCGAGGTCGCTTGTCGGCGGGGGGGCGGTTCCGCTCTCGCTATCCTACCTTTGCTTGTCCTTCCCTTGTGCTTTCGTCTCCCCCTTCTAGTCCTCGTCATCCCCCTCATCATCCTCTCTTCCCTCCGCTTCCTCCCCCTCCCGTTCCCCCTCCTCCCCCACCTCCCCCACTTCCCCCATCTGCAGTCCTCCCCTTCGTCCCCGTGCGGAGGCTGGGGTCCGGCGCGCCGATCGCGCCCGCTGCCGAGGCCTCCTGCCTCGTTTCCTACTCCCCTTTCCTCCCCCCTCCTCCTTCCTCTAGCTAGTTGGTGCTCAAGCCGCAGTTCGCGTTAGCGAGCTGTGGCTGTCCGTGGTGCGCTTCTCCGTCTCCCTCCCTGGCGTAGCTATCTAGTGGCTTTCGGCTTATCCCGCCGACGTGCCTGGGTAGTGGGTCGGAGGCATCATGGATGCTGGTTGGGATCTCGTGGTTGGCTTTTTTCGGGCCTTTGGGGGCCTCTTGGGGCTTCTTGGGCGCCTCTTGATGCCTTCTTTGGGTCCCTTGGGGTTTCTTGGGGGTTTGTTGGGGGCCCCGCGGGGCTTTTCGGGGGCATCCTGGGGGGCCTCTTGGGGACTCGTTGATTGGAGGTTCCGTGGGGCCTCTTGGGGGGCTCTCGGGGCTTCTTGGGGGCTTCCTCCGGCGGGAGGGGGCGCGGGCGGGAGGGGGGGCACTCGAGCTCGGGACCCCCGTCGGGGGCCACGATCCTCGCGAGGGGTGTCAAAAAATGCCCCCCCCCCAGGGTCATTCGACAAGGCGCTGGGCCCACGCGGGAAACCCCAGTAAATTTTGCAAGAGGCGGCGGGGTCTCCTACAATATCCCTCTGGGCCGCGGGCTGACTCTCAGGGGGTAGGGGAAAGGGCCCTGCGACACGCCCACTCCGTGCCCAGAAGCACGGTGGCGGATTTTAGTTCGAGCCCGAATCCCCCGCCGAGCCGTGACTGTTCGGATTCCTATCGTCAGCAGCTCGCTCCCGCCCTGAATCGATGCTGCGCGAAGCTCAGATCGTGTACGCTGGCGCGCCTGACGTTGGCGCGCCCCCAGCGCGGCGGGCCCCGAGCCCTGTGGGCCCCTGCAAGTTAGTTGAGAGTGACGGTCGCTTTCGCCGTCCCTAGGTGTAGTTTCGATGCGTCCGCCGCATCTGGCCGCGCGGTCGCGCGATGCACTGTTCGTGTTCGCGTATTGCCCTTGCTGCCGCCGCGTGCTTTGAAAGCCGCTGTTTGCTTCAGCGGTGTTTGGGCTTGTTCACGCCTCCAAAGCGGCGTGTGGGAGCGGTGATTGGGCCGCAACTTGCGGCCGCGACGGTGACAGCGAGCGGTTTCCTTGGGCCGGCGGGGGCCGCCGGCTTCTCAGAAACCGCCTTTCGGCATCGCCGTGCCGCCCTGATCGGGGGCGTCGCGTGCCCGACCCTCGCGCGCGTTACTGCTGGACGTAAGCACGCGGCCTCTCCCCGGGACCAAAGGCGCGGCCTTGCTTGGTGTCATGAGCGGCGACGGCTAGAACAACATGCTGGCCTGCGTCGCTGACCCGTGGCCGACAGGGCCCCTCGGTGCCCTGCGTTGTTCCCGCGTGCGTTACATTCGACGGTCTCCCGCTTTGCTTCGCGACCTTTGGGCGTGCGTGCTGCAAAGGCGCGGCGCGACCCGCCACTCGCTTCGCGCGCGCCCACGGCCAGCTGGCGAGCAACCGCTCCGTTAGCAGGCTGGGCCCCGCGGCCGCGCGCATCGACGCGATCCCGCCGAGGTGCGGTCATGGTTCGGGCTCGGCGCGACGCGTTCGCCCACCTCCGCCGCCTCGCGGCAGGGGGCCGCCGACCGCATGGGGGGGCGCGTCGGGGCCCATGGGCGCGCGGGAGCGCGCGTGGTTGCACAGGACGCTTGCGAGGGCGCCATGTCCAACGACCGCTGGCCGAAGTATCGCCGCGGCTATGAGATCCACGGCGGCCACATGGCGCTTTGATTTCGGGCCCGCCTTGGTCGCGCCGCCGCAGCGCGCGCAGGTCTGTTCAGCGGCAGGGGCAGGCGGCGCGCGACAATGCGAGAACGCGCGGGCGTTCTACGATGCCTTCCCAAGGCCCAATTCCAGGAAGCCGACATGTTATTTTTTTTTGCAATTCAAAATCGGTGCGGCTCCTTGGGGGGGCGCGGCCTCGCAACAGAGTGGTTGGCGTTCGCGGTGTACTTCTACCCTGGCTTGGCATTCGGCAACCTTCTTGGTTTCAGAGATCCAGCCGCGGAGTACCTGGGCACACTTTCGGATGTATTCCATCGGCTGTGCACCGAAGCTGGTGTAGCGAACTGGAGACGGCGCGTCTTCGTCGGGCACGGCGGCTGGGTGCATGCTGGCTTGCGCAAACTGTTGCAGCTCCTGGGTATTCCCGTGCATTCCGAGGTGGTATCAGGTCTGTCATACAGGCGCATGGCGAGCCTGGATGTATTTGTGGCAACACACACGGGAGCCATGGGCATGGGGCCGCCAGCTATGGCTCTGTGGAATGCCTCCGACGACGCCAAGGATGGTATCACCTATTTCCCGAAACAGGACCATTGGTGGCACATGCCAGCATGGCGTTCTGTGGGGCAGGCAGACTCGTGGAATCTTATGGATTACCAGGTGGATCTGCGCATTCCGCCGCATGTGCAGGGCGTCCTGGCTGTGATGGAGCGCCACGCGCGCGCGGGGGATGAAGTCGCGAGGAGGCGCATCGGCACCGTGCTTCGACGCCTGTCTCCTGACGCATTGCTGCCAGGAGCCCAGTTGGCAGCATTGCGCCCGCTCACCTTCAACGAGGGCCAGCGCGGCATCCGCCCCATCAGAGACAGGCGTATGCCAGAAGATGAAGAGAAGAGGGACGCGTCTCTCTAGTGTGTTTTCTTTCATACGTATGCACCGTCGGCACTGCTACTCACGTGTGTTTCCAGAGCCGCGGCGGGGGGCCGGCGGTGGGTGGGCGTGCAAGCGCCGTTCCCGCCCCTCCTTCCTTTCTCCCTTCTCTCCTTTCCTCCTCGTCCTGCTCCTCCTCCTCCTCCTCCTCCTCCTCCGGCGGGGGCGTGACATGACCTCCCATCTCCGGCCCCCGTGCCATTGACCCGGCTCTAGGGGCCGTCAGACGTTCGGAAAAGAGACCCGATCGCTCTGCCAGGATCCGGCATCGCTTCGTATTCTTTCGGGTTCCTCTTTAGGTGTGGATCCCTTGCGCAGTGGGCAGAGAGAGAGAGAGAGGAGAGAGAGAGAGAGA
>CAUYUJ010011064.1:0-24889 GCA_963575745.1 Prorocentrum cordatum | reverse complement strand
TAGAAGGTTTCGATCGAAGTCCTTCTGTGGAGGGTTCCAGTAGGACTCGCCAGCGCAATGCTTGCCAACCGCAAGCACACTAGCAACGCACTGCCAAGCGCAATGCCAACGCAACGCCAATGCGATGCCAAACCATTGCCAAACCAATGCCAATGCAATGCCAACGGGGGGTTCTTTCTTTGCCGATGGCGGGATTTCTGCATTCCAACAGATTTCACTAGGCACCCTTATGTGGATGATTTGGTTACGTATCCTTCTCCGGAGGATTTCGATCGGAATCCTCCCGTGGAGGGTTTCGATTGTAATCTTTCTGTTGGGGGTTTCACTTTGATTGCTTCATGTGGGGGCTTTCAAAAGGATTCCTTGTTGTGCAAGATTTGCATCGGAATCCTTCTGTGGGGGGATGAGAACTCGCCAGCGCAATGCCAACGCAATACCAATGCAACGCCAAACCAATGCCAAACCAATGCCAAAACGATCCCAACTCAACGCCAATGAAATGCCAGTGGGGGAAATCGTTTGTGGTCGGGTTCAAGAAGAATCCTTCTATGGAGGGCTTCGAATAGAATCCTTCCGTGAGGGGGTTCAATGTGAACCCTTCTTGTGGGATGCTTCAAATGGAACCCTTCTTGTGGGGGGGTCAAAAGGAATCAGTATGCGAAGGGAGGTGTTGGATCTCGCCAGCGCAATGCCAATGCAGTGCCAATTCAGTACCGCACCAATGCCAAAGCGATCCCAACCCAATGCCAATGCACCGCCAATGGGGGAAATCCTTTGTGGTAGATTTCAATAGAAATCCTTCAGTGGAGGGTTTCGCATGGAATCCTTCCGCTGAGGGTGTCAATCTGAACAATCTCAATCCTTCTGCGTGTGATTTCAATAAGAATCCACATGTGAAGGATTCCAGTAGGACTCATTCAGTGGAGGGGTATGCTAGGAATCCTTTTGTCGAGGATTTCACTATGAATCCTTATTGTGGGGGCGTTCAATAGGAATCCTTCTAGGGGGGAGGGCAGATGAGGCCACGTCACATTTTTTTTTCCGCCGCCGACCCCCCCCCCAAACAACAAAACAAAACAACAACAAAAAAACATGTTAACATGTCCAACCTGATTTTTTGTTGTTTGGGGGGGGGAGGGGGGGAGACAAGAAGAGGAGGAGGAGGAGGAGGAGGAGGAGGAGGAGGGGGAGGCGGAAGGAGAGGAGGACGCCACGGAGTACGCACACCATTGAAAGACGCACGCGCGAATTGAGTGTGAAAGCCTCGCGCGCGCGCGCCCTGGAACCCCGAGGGGCTCCACAATCTCCCGTTCTCCGTGTGTGTGTGTGTGCGTGTGTGTGTGAATGTGTGTGCCTGTGTGTGTGAGAGTGAGTGAGTGAGTGAGTGAGTGATGTGCCTGTGTGTGTGTCTCTGCGTGTGTCTCTGCGTGTGTGTCTGTGTGTGTGTGTGTCTATGTGTGTGTCTGTGTGTGCCTGTGTGTGTGTCTGTGTGTGTCTGTGTGTGTCTGTGTGTGTCTGTGTGTGTGTGTCTGTGTGTGTGTGTCTGTGTGTGTGTCTGTGTGTGTGTCTGTGTGTGTGTCTGTGTGTGTGTCTGTGTGTGTCTGTGTGTGTGTCTGTGTGTGTGTCTGTGTGTGTGTCTGTGTGTGTGTCTCTGTGTGTCCGTGGTGTGTCTGTGTGTGTGTGTCTGTGTGTGTGTCTGTGTGTGGGTGTCTGTGTGTGTGTCTGTGTGTGTCTGTGTGTGTCTGTGTGTGTGTGTCTGCGTGTGTGTCTGTGTGTGTCTGTGTGTGTCTGTGTGTGTCTGTGTGTGTCTGTGTGTGTCTGTGCGTGATTCTGTGATTCTGTGATTATGTGATTGTGTGATTGTGTGATTGTGTGATTGTGTGATTGTCTGATTGTGTGATTGTGTGATTGTGTGATTGTGTGATTGTGTGTGTATGTGTGTGTGTCTGTGTGTGTCTGTGTGTGTCTGTGTGTGTCTGTGTGTGTCTGTGTGTGTGTGTCTGTGTGTGTATATGTGTGAGGTGTTCCACTCTTCTGGTGCATCTTCTCCTCGCTCTCCAATCCCCGTGCCTGATTGCCTCCTTTCCCCATCCAGCGAGCCGCGCCCCCTCGCCGTGCATCCCTGGGCGCGCGCCCATCCCTGGCGCCAGCGGCGCTCGGCCCGCCGATTAGGGGCCGCCAGACGCCCCTTTTATCGGGGGTTGCTGGAGGTGCCCTGGCCCGAGGGGTCCCCAGCTATTCGCTCCATCTTGAAGCCCAAGGGGCCCCCTGAGCCTCGGGAGGGGTGCTCTGGAGGCCGTGGGGGCCTCCCTGGAAATCCTGGGGGTACCTTCGGCCAGGGACAGCTCCCTGAGATCCGGCCTTGCGAAGACAATCCAACATTGCGAAAAATCACGTCCAGAACCCTAGACCCCATCTTCGTGCAGCCTGATTCTAACAAAATCGCTTTGTGAAGGCCCCAGGGCCCGAAGCGAGGCAAAGTCGTCCGTTTCGAACAATTTGTGACGCCAGGATCCCGTTTCGAACCATTTGCAGCGCCAAGATCTCAAGGTTCGGCCAGGGACACAGCCAGCAACACCCGACCTTAGGCCGGGCCCATGGCGCAAACCGAGGGTGCCCAGGATCTGGAGAGCGGCGTGCTCGCCAGCCACTGGCTCGGGCCGGAGTCGGAGGAGCTCACCCTGAAGTCGGGGCTGCTGGCGATCAGGGGCGCCCTGGGCGACAGAGGCCAGGAGGAGGAGGAGAAGTTGCCCATACCGCTACCCCCCCCCTTCCCTCGTGTTCACCTTTCTGGGCCTCTGGCGGGGCCCCTCCTGGCCACCGCTGGGTTCGCCTTGCGGTTCTGGTCAGGATGCAGCCCGAGAGAGGTCTGGAGGAGGAGGAGGAGGAGGAGGAGGAGGAGGAGGAGAAGGAGGAGAAGGAGGAGGAGGGGGATGAGGAGGAGGGGGAGGGGGAGGAGGAAGAGGAGGAGGGAGTAACGGTCTGGGTGCCTTTTGGTTCCCCCAAGAGGGCTGCTCGACTTCCCGAGGCGGCCCAATGGCACGCCGCTGGTGGTGAGGCAGGGCTTCTTCGAGCGGCTGCTGAAGGGAGAGGCTCGAAGAAGAAGCAGCAAGTGCTCCTCCTCCTCCTCCTCCTCCTCCTCCTCCTCCTCCTCCTCTGCATAAGCACAGGGCCCACCTCGATCCGACAGATCCGACCTGATATCGATGATAGTCCGAGGCGGGAATTTATACATGACCACTGGCCTGGAGGGTGAGTTTTCGGAGCCTCGACAGGCAGAGGATATGGACATATTCGGGCCCCTAGGGGCCGAAACATATCCACATCCACCGCCCGTTGGGGCACCAGGACGTCGGTTCCCATGCGGTGGATATTTTATAAATCCCCACCTCGCACATAGGCCATCTCGATCCGACCCGACCCCAAGGATCCCGCGAAGCCGATGCGGCCCGATGCCTGCACGGTGCCGTGCCTCCTGGCGCGGCTGGGGTCCGAGGTTTTCGGGCATCTTCGTCGGTTCTCGGTGGCCTTCCAGCCGCGGGATGCGTTCCAGCGGCTGCGCCTGGCCGCGAACGTTCTGGGGGCGCCGAAATCGTCCCGAACGGCCGTCTGAGACCCAAGTTGTGACCCAAAAACCAAATTCGGGAGAGCGCGCACAGGGGGGAAACGGGAAGGAGAAGGCCTTCTCAGAAGGCGGCGGGACTTCTCAGAGGCCCTTGCGTTTTCTGAGAAGTTGCTCCTGTCTTCGGGGGAGGCTCAGAAAAACTTCTCAGAAGGCCGGGGGACTTCCGAACCTTCTGGAAAGGCCTTCTCCATCCCACTGCTCCCCCTCGCTCGCAGCCGAGACTGATTTCGAAACATACTTGTTCAACGGTCCGCACGGATGTCTTGGATCGGTGCTGGGCCCCCCTGGCGGCGCATCTGGTGCCGCCCCTCGCGGGCTCCGCGCGCCTGGATTGGTTACCAGCGCCGATCCAAGAAATCCGCGTGGACCTTCGGAAGTTTGCGCTTAGGCAGTTCATTGCTCTTCTATAGGCCACCCTACAGAATGTTGCTGCCGCGGACGCCTCTGCGGCAGAGCCGGATGTGAAGAAGCTGGGGCTGCAGCAGCTGTTGGCCATCCGCTGCCAGAGCTTGGACTACCACCCGACAGGGAAAGACCTGGACCCCAAGCGGTCTTTCCTGGTGCTGGTGGACCAGTGCATCATGCCTCTGTTGGGCCAGCGACTGCTCGGCGAAGAGACCAAGGCGTTTTCAGAGGCACACCGTGCCATCGTCATGCGGCAGGTCGTGCTGATCTACGGGGCTAACAGGAATCTCATCGAGAAGGGTGTAACCCTGGGCAGCGACTGGTGGCTGCTGGCCGTCGGAGGCACGCGGCGCTACCTCCACCTGGGGCGTTGCGAGGTGACTGGCACCACGCCCTCCGGGGCAGCGTGCTGTTACCGCAGCTACACCGCGCGCAACCCACGCGACCCGCGCCACTCGCGCATCGCGAAGAAGAGAAAACGGCATAAACATACACCTTCGACTCAGTATCGTTTCACCGATCCTTATCCCCATCTCCATCCCCAACCCGATCCCCACCATCCCACCACCCCAGTTGGGGATTGCCCCTCGAAACTCGAAGGGAACAGCCTATATCCCCATCTAGGGGAGTAAATCGGCCAGTTGGGTTTAGTCCACGCCCGTGGGGATGGGGATAGGGATCGGTTAAAAGATGCTCATCGGCGATCCGCGAGTACTTCTTCGATCGGCGTTGTGGACCGCCTGGCGGCGCATCCCGCGCCGGCGCCGCCCCTCCGCGCGCCAGGGAGAGGGGCCCAGCGCCGATCCAAGAAATCCGCGCGGACCGTCGAAAGTTTACGCTTCACACAGTTATCCCTTCTTCCGGCATCTTGCGGTGGCAGGTGCTCCTCGTAGAGGAGCCCGGGAATTGGACCGAGGACCCCCTGGCCACCGAGCAGCGGACCTCGAAGACCGCGCGGCTCACAGCCGCCAAGCCCGGCGGCGTCAAGCAGAGCAGCCCAGCGACCGGCGCTGGGTCTTCCCCGGCCGCAGCCGCGCCAGCTGGAGGTAGCGGTTTCACGTTGTTCGGCGACTTCGACGTGGAGGAACTATTCGACGATCTCGAGGACACCACCAGCGGCGCTGGGGGCGACAGGAGATTGTTTTTAGGGTCCAGCGATCCACCCAGCTGCCTGACCTGCCCGCACCCCCCCACACACGGATAATTTGACCTTGTCGGCTGCGCAGGTCCGAGGGGGATGCACCACACGGGTGCGCGCGGGCAGACCAGGGGCTGCCCAAAGCGCAAAAGGTTTACGCCGTCGGCCAGCGCCTCCCCCCCGCACCCCCTTCGGTGGATAGCTCGGGCCATCGACGAGCAGCAGAGCCGCAGAAGCACAAAAGCACATCTCCAGCGGCAGCCCCGGAGGCGACGCCAAGGCGCCGCCCGCCCAGAGCGACGACATCGACGACTTCTTCGACTCGCTGCTGGACGGCCTCGACGCGCCGGCCCCGGGAGCGGGTGGCGCGCCGCTCTCCCAGGCCAGGCCGGCCACGACCCGGGGGGGAGCTGTGGCCCCTGCAGCCCTGGGGGGCCCATCGGCCTCGACTCGAGGAGGGGGTCCTCGGACACAGCCGGGACCCGAAGGACCCCCTGGGGTCATGCACAGATCGCGACGGAGGTTTCGCTCACGTCGTGGAAACATCACGACGTCGGGGGGTCTCGAGGAGGGGGTCCTCGGACGTAGCCAGGACCCTAAGGATCCCCTCGGGTCGTGAACAAATCACGGCGGAGGTTTTGCTCACGTCGTGGGAAAATCACGGCGTCGGGGGGTCCTGGGACTCGGGGATGGGAAAACGTCTGACATAGCCAGGACCCCGGGTAAAGCCAGCCAGTTAGCCATGGGGCCCCGAAGCCTGAAAAACAACCAGAATTCGGCCAAGTCTGCCGTAGCTGGTGTGTCTCCGGATATTGGCAGTTCAGGTTAGCGCAATGTGGCGGGGGGGATCCTGGGGCACGCATTTTTAAACGAGGTCCCACTGAATTCAGCACCGCCAACGCCCGAACAACTTGCACTAACACAAACTTTCGGAGGTTAGCGCAATGGGGCGGGGGGGATCCCCGGGCGCACATCTTCAAACGAGGTCCCACTGAACTCAGCACCGCCAACGCCCGAACAACTTGCACTAACACAAACTTTCGGGGGTCCGCGCGGGTTTCTCGTGTCGGCGCTGGGCCCCCTGGCTGCGCCTCCAGCGCCGCCCCGGGCGCGCTCCGCGCGCCAGCGAGGGTGGTCCAGCGCCGATCAGAAAGGCCCGCGCGAACCTCTGAAAGTATGTATGTGTGTTGATGTTGTTCTTGGGCCAGTTCGGTTTTCGGTGCCCCCGTCCAGCTCTTTCGCTGGTGGCACGAGGGTGAAGAGCAGCCTGTCTTGGATGGGTGCCCCTGCGTTCTTCGAAGCTGGGCCCTCTGCTCTGGAATGGCCTCCGCTTCGGCCATCCTTGCGGGACCCTGGGCACTCGGCGAAGGGACTCAAGTTCTTGACCCGCGGGTTTGTGTCTTTTATCCGATCGTCCCACTGATGCCCCGCCCCCCAGCAGGGAAGGAGCCACCATCCCCGCCGCCATTTTTTCTCGCCCCGTAAATCCCAGGAGGACTGGCCGCCTCCTCCTGGATGTGCTTCTCGTCCAGAGCCGCTTCTTCACAGCACCCGGGCCTGGCAAGGGCCCCCAGAAGCCGAGATGAGCCAAGCACTTCGCGTCGCGGTTTTGCTCGAGCGGGTGTTGAGGGCCCTGGGGTTGTAGATCGAGCCGCAGACTTGTCCCTCGAGCGCGTTCGAATTATGCCAAAAACATTGTCCGTCGTAATTGTTTTGCTCAAGCGGGTGCTGCGGGCCCTGTCGATCGAGCCGTAGACCTGTCCCTCGGGCGCGTTCCGGCCAGAGCTGCGAGGGAGATCCCCTGCCGTGCCGACGAGGGCGCCACAGGGTACGGTGCGGCACGCCTGATCGGCACAGTGGCCGTGCAGGCTACGGAACAGTGACAGGTTCAGAAGACAACTCACGAGAGAGCAGCAGTAGCATGCAATCAGTGCTTCGACCCAGTCAGGAAACATGTCAGTCACACTGCCGCTCGCAAGGCCAGCGAAAGGGGCGCCCCAGGAGGTCCAGTAAAGAGCCCCGAGGGCACCCAGAAACCTCGAGCCTCTGAGAATATCGCAGCTCCCCTGACATCCTCCGATCTGTTTTTTATTCACCCCGCGGCCCCAGAGGTTCCGACCCCTTCCTTTTGGGTAGCTTTTCGCCCCCCATCTGCTTCTGACGGACCCCAAGCCCGATGACAGGCCCCGGAGGCCGAAATCGAGGAGCAACGCCACGATTGAAACAATAGCATCGCCGAAGATCAAGAGACCCCGATACCGCTACTCCCCAGACCTCTCCTGGGGCGCTTTCTGACCAGAATTCCGAGGCGATGCTCTGGCATACACGCCGAGATTGGACCAATCACATCGTCGGAGAATTGGGTCCCAGCCGCGGCCGGCCAGCGAGGCCGCCGACGTCGTCATCGTCGCGGCCGCCGTCGACGGCCGTCGTCGCCGTCGACGGTCGTGGCCGCCGTCGACGGTCGTCGTCGTCGTCGACCGTCGTCGGTCGACCGTGTACGTCGACGGTCGTCGTCGTCGTCGTCGTCGTTGCCGTCGTCGCCGCAGCCGTCGCCGTCGCCGTCGTCGTCGTCGTCTTCATCGTCTTCGTCGTCGTCGACAGTCGTCGCCGCCGCCGCCGTCGACGGTCGTCGTCGTCGTCGTCCGCCGTCGTCGCCGCCGCCGTCGCCGTCGTCTTCGTCGTGTTTGCCGCCGCCGCCGCTGCCGCCGCCGTCGACGGTCGCCGCCGTCGTCGTCGCCGTCGCCGTCGCCGCCGCCGCCGCCGTCGCCGTCGTCGACGTCGACGAGGCCGCTGGAAGCGCGAGCGCCGCAGCGGGCGGCGCGGCGCAGGCGCCGCCGCGGCCAGCCGCGGCTGGCGCCGAGTTCGCGCCGCCCGCGCGCGGCGCGGGCTCGCCGTCCGAGGGCGGCGCCCTCGGTGGCTCTCGGAGGAGGAAAACCCCGAGAGCCGAGCTCAGCCTCGCGCAGAGGGGTGCAGGGCGAGGGGGGAAGGCTTCTTGGAAGCAGCCTCCTTCTAAGAAGGCTTCCCCCCTCCCCATACCCCTCCCCTGTGGGCATCGCCAATGGGAGCTGCAGCGCTGTCAATGTTTCCGAACTGGGCGTGCTCGCCCGGCTTCGTGCCCCGGGGCCCTCACAGTTCTCGAGCTGGGTCGACCCAGCTCGAGAACTGCCGCAGAACGATGGGGTCCAAGGATCCAGTTGGATTTCCCACGACGTTGCAGTTTTTCGCAGGGGGGTCACCACCGGTTCGAACCCCCCCCCCTCCTCCGGAAAACCGGGGGGGGTCACTACCGGTTCGAACCCCCCCCCTTCCCCTCCCCTCCGGAAAACGGGGAGGGGGGGTCACTACAGGTTCGAACCCCCCCCCCTCGGAAACCGAGGGGGGGGTCATTACCTGTTCGAACCCCCCCCCCCTTCGCCGCCGGGCCGGGGAGAGTGGGGACATTGACACACTGCTGGGGGCACTGGTGGGGACAGCGGGGGCAATGGTGGGAACAGTGGGGACAGTGGGATAGTGGTGGGGACGGCGGTGGACAATAGTGGGAACAGTGGGGACAGTGGGACAGTGGTGGGGACGGTGGTGGTGGGGACAGTGGTGTGGGGACAGCGGGAATGTGGTGGAAACAGTGGGGCAGTGGAGGGTACAGTGCTGGTGGGGACAGTGGTGAGGACGGTGGCGAGGACGGCGGTGGGACAATGAAACAGAGGTACAGTGGGGACAGTGGTGGGGACAGTGGGGACAGTGGTGGGAACAGTGGGACAGCTCAGTGGGACAGCGGAGGAGGCAGTGGGACAGCGGGGACAATGGGGACAGTCGGGCAGTGGTTGGGAACGTGGAGAAAGTGGGGGAGAGAGGAACCGTGGTGGGAACAGTGGTGGGGACAGTGGGGACAGTGCGACAGTGGTGGGGGCACTGGTGGGGACAGTAGGGACGGTGGTGGAACCAGTCGGGACAGTGCTGTTGAGGACAGTGGTGCTGGGGACAGCAGTGGGGGATGTGGTGCGGACGGTGGTCGGGACCGGGAGTCGTTTGCTGGCGGTGAGCGTGGGGGGGCGGGGGAGGGGTTCGAACCGGAAGTGACCCCTCCCGGTTTTCGCGAGGGGGGGGGTTCGAACCAGTAGTGACCCCCCCAGTTTTCGAGGGGGGGGGGTTGAACCGGTAGTGACCCCCCCTGGTTTTCCGGATGGGAGGGGGGGGAGGGGGGGAGCGGGGGGGTTTGCCGGGGGAAGAGGGCGTGGGGTCCAGCAGGGGGGAGGAGGGGGGGGCTTTCCGGAGGGGGAGAGGGGACCCCCAGGTTCCGGAGGAAGAGGGGGGGGATTTTCCACAGTAAAGCGGCAGTGGATCACGCCCTCTCTTATGCAAGAAGCTCTTTGTTCCTCTGTTGGAGCAGGCTGGGGGTCTGAGGTGGCCTAGCACTGGTTCTGGCCAGCAGGAGGGGGGTCTAGGAGAACTTTTGTTCCGTCGTGGCGCGGCAGAGGCAATCCACTCGCGCGCCCCAGCGGCTGGGGCGAAGCGTACTAAGTGTCTGACAGCAGGGCGAGGAGAAACCACGCTGATGCCGTGATGCCGTTGTTGTGCTCCTCGAGGCTCCGCATCCACCCCGGCGGCAGCCTCCGCCCCGGCGGCCGCGTCCTCCCCGGCGGCAGGCTCGGCCGGGCCGAGGGCCAGGGGCAAAACGTTAGGGGTGATAGGTTGATGGATTGCCCGTCGGTCGTTGAGAGTAGGTGCTTTTGGAATTTCGGATCCCAGTCTGTTCTGTTTGGTACCTTCCTGCTTCCATGGTCGAGTGGGTTCACCTTTTCTTTCTTCTCAGGGGGCGGGCAGAAGCCCAATATACTTCCTACGCCTTCCTACCTCATGCTTCTACCCACTGTTTCGGACCGACGAGCAGGGGGGATAGGCTCGGTGGGGGGGTGCCTCGAGGTTCTCCCAGGCGTCAGCGCCCCGAGCTTCTTCCGAGCCTCCCGCCCCGTTGAGAAGAGCGACGCGTTATCCGCTTGCAGGTCACAGCGTTTCGCAGGGGCCACCGCCACGACACGCTAAGCAACAGTTGTCGACCGTAGGCAGACTCAGGGGGGTAGGCTCGAGGTTTTCTGGCGTTTTCGCTTGTTCTCGGCGGCTTCCCAGACTCCTGATGCTCTCCAGCGGCTGCGCATCGCCGAGGGCGTTCCAGGGGTGCCAGGACTGTCCCGAACGGCCGCCAGAGAGCCGAGTTAAGATTCGAAAGCCAGGGGTCAACGTTTGGGGGGGTAGGCTTACGGGGGGGACGCATCGACACCCAACCGCTTACTGCTCGCCGACCGGGGCCCCACAGCCCGCTCCGCCCAGGCGCTCTGGGCTTCGTTCTCGGAGGCCTATCGCCGATCTGTCGGCGATGTGTCGCCGAGTGCAGGTCGATGTTCCCGGCCTCCCGCCCCGCACAGCGGAGCGACACGCTACCCACTCGCAAGGCACAGCGTGTCGCCGGGGCCGCCGCCGCGACACGTTGAGGCAGAAGCACCCCGTCGTGACCGCAGCGCACCGAGCGCGCCGGCGGCCCACAGCGGCACCCGGGGGCGCCGCAGAGCAGCACCAGCCGCAGAGCAACATCCCCAGGGCAACGCGGGGCACCAGCCACAGGACGCCGAGGGTGCCAGCGGCTGATCCTCCTGCTCCTCCTCCTCCTCCCTCCTCCTCCTCCTCCTCCTCCTCCTCCTCCTCCTCCCCTCCTCCTCCTCCTCCTCCTACCTCCTCCTGCTCCTCCTCCTCCCTCCTCCTGCTCTGCTCCTCCTCCTCCTGCTCCTCCTCCTCCTCCTGCTCCTCCTCCTCCTCCTCCTCCTCCTCCTCCTCCTCCTCCTCCTCCTCCTCCTCCTCCCTGCGACGTGCAGGGCTCCGTGGGGCAACATCTACGGCGGGGGCGCTGAGTAAGGAATGTGCGCAGGAGGTTTCAAACCCTGGAGAATCCCTCAGATGTTGTGGGCGGCGGAGTTCCACCAGCTTCCTGACCCTGGACTCCTTATGCAAAGGGTTCCTTATCCACTGCCCTCGCCGTGTGTGGGCGACGGAAGTGGGGTCGACTGCGCCGAGATCCGCGCGCAAGCTTCCCGCGTAAGGTCGCGCCGAGGCGCCATCGTTTCCAAGGCAGCATGCCGTGATGGTTGCCCGCATAGGCCGCGGCGTAAGGTCGTTATGTTTTCTCGCGTCAGGCCCGTGTTCCCGTCGCTCATGTGGCATCAGCCTCCATAGGGCACCGGCGGGCACCGCAAGGCACCAACGCGAAAGGGCACCCGCGCGTGAAGGGCAGGACTGCGACGCGCGCAGAGCCAGTGCCTGAGAGACCGCATAGGAAACCTTCTTGATGTTTTGGGGGAATAGCGAAGAGAGATAGGGGGAGGAGGGGGAAAAGGAGGAGGAGGAGGAGGAGGAGGAGGAGGAGGAGGGGAAAAAAGAGAGGAGGAGGAGGAGGAGGAGGAGGAGGAGGAGGGTGTGAAGGAGGAGGAGGAGGACGAGGAGGAGGAGGAGGAGGAAGAAGAAGAAGAAGATACAGAAAGAAGGAAACATACGGCTGGAAAGAGGAGGCGGAGGAGGAGGCGGATGAGAATCAAGACAAACGATGAGGAGGATTGGGCGCAGGATGGATGGGGCGGGAGGGGGAGAGGAACATGAGAAGGAGGACCAGGGAGGGAGTGGGGAGGGAGGAGGAGGAGGAGGAGGCGGAGTAGGAGGGGGAGGAGGCAGAGAGATGAGGACGAGGAGGAGAAGGAGGAGGAGGAAGAGGAGGAGGAGGAGGAGGAGGAGGAGGAGGAAGGGAGGAGGAGGAGGAGGAGGAGGAGCAGGAGGAGGAGGAGGAGGGGGAGAGTCGCTCACGCCCGAAAGGATGCCCGCGAGGTACAGGACCTCCATCGATGCGGCGGCAAGCGTGTCACCCGCCTTTTCTTCTGCTGGGCGGCCGCGATAGCTCGCCGACATTCACAACCTGAACCTTTGTTCTCGTGCCCTGCCTGGGCCCACGACGACATCCACGACTACCAGATCCAGGATCCCCGCCTGGCATAGGCGGCCGCGAGAGGGCCAACTCTCGCACACGATTTCGGGTACTACAAGCTCAGCAACTACTGGTGCGTCACCACAGTGCACAACGATCACCGCGACATTCACCACAAACTCCCACAATGGCGGCACCGTGGCGACCAATATCCAGCCGAACGCCGAGCAGAAGTCCGGAGGAACGACCAACGGAGTTCAGAATCGGCAGCTCAACACCCCGACGCCGACTGGAGCAAGGGCACCACCGGCAAGGGCAAGGGCACCACCGGCAAGAAAAAGGGCCGTTTCCCCAAGTCGCACGACTATTCAAACCACCCTCCTTCCTCGATCTCGCACTGAGATTCTGGCTACACTGTCCTCACTACTGCCATACAGTTGCGGTAGCCAATCCGCTCAGCCCCCACAGCACTCGCACCTTGGCTCGGCGCACGGCGGCAAGCACCACCTAATTATGCCACCATCGCCGCATAGCCTTGGCCGGCAACGTGTCAACGTCTATCTACGGCTTTGAACGCTGCACGCCGCTCGCCTTTCGCACTTGGCGCCGCGCCTCGCCTACCCCCCGGCATCATCACCTTCGCCTCCCAATCGTTTGCACCGAGTCGCGTGCTGGGCACCGATTTGGGGAGGTAAGCTGTGATAGGGCGGGCCGGGGGGATGGAGTCGGAACCAAACGGGGCCGCCATTAGGCGAGAGCTGCCAGCAACAGGCCAAGCCGCCGAGCCAAACTCCACCGCCGCCGCGCCGTTTTTCCCTCTACTCCTCCATCCCTTCTTGTATGTGCTACGTGTACCTATCTCCCTCTCTTTCCTCTCCATCCCTCTCCCTCTCTCTCTTCCTCTCTCTCCCTCCCTCTCTCTCTATATATATTTCTCTTTCGGTCTCTTTCACTCTCGCTCTCTCTCTCTCTCTCTTGCGCCGCCCCCCCGCCCCACGGGGCGCCAGAGAACTTAGCTGCTCCGCCCCTGCGGGGTTCTGGCGGCCTGCTCCACTCGCACTGACTGCCCCACACATAGCACAGCTGTCTGGTTTAATCCCCCCAGGGCACAGGCCCTTTGTGGGGGGGGGGGGGGCAGCACCAGAATGGATCAGATGCCAGCTGTTCAGAGCTCGATGGAGAGGAGGAAGAGGAGGAAGAGGAGGAAGAGTAGGAGGGGGGACACCTCCTAGGAGGGAAGGGGGGGGCGGCGCCTCCCCCAGCGCGGAGCCGCGCCCAGTTCCTCCCCTCTCGTGTGGTGAAATCCAACATCCGCCCCTGCCGAAGTTGCTCGGGCAGGAAGCGGGCTGCGGGGGGCGGGGGGGCGAACCTGGGCGCTTCCCTCCTGCTTTGGGGACCTCGCTAGGTTGGCCCCGGGTCGCCGCTTGTTCCTCGTCGTTTCGTTGTTGTCGTTCGTCTCGTCGCGGGGGCCCTTAGGGGCCACGGTTTTGTCCGAGCGTCCGGGGCGTCGCTTTCTGTCGTCGTCTGCCGCGGCCCGGGTGGGCCGCCGCGGGACGTGCTGGCCCTCGTTTTCGTTTGTTCGTGCCGTGCGTCGTGTCGTGCTTTTCTCGTGTCGTTGTTTCGGGTCGTCGTCGGGTCGCGTCGTGTCGCGCTGTCGCCCCTGCCCACGGTCGGTCGTCGCGTTCGCTTCCGTTCGGGTTCCGCTGTCTCCTCGCCTTTCTCGTGTCCCCTCCTTTCTTGCGGTGTCTCCTTGCCCCTTCTCCTTCACCCCACTCTCTTCCCCGCTAGCTGCCCCTGCTTCGCTTCTGCTTCGTCCCGCACTCGGTTTCGTCCTTTTCCTCCCTCCCCGTGTTCGTCCCCCGTTGCCCTGGGGTCGGGCGTCCCCGCGAGCGATCTTGAGCGCCTCTTCTCTGTGCCTGCGTCTCTCTGGACGCCCTTTCGGCACGCTCTGGGCGTGGGACGGAGAATCTCGACCGCCTCTGTGTGGCCCCGCTTGCACCGGTCTGCGCCTGCGGCGCGACCCGCGGAGGCAAAAAGATGATGATGATGATGAGGAGGAGGAGGCGAAGGATAAGGAGGAGGAGGAGGAGGAGGAGGAGGAGGAGAAGGAGGAGGAGGAGGGAGAGGAGGAGGAGGAGGAGGAGGAGAGGAGGAGGAGGAGGGGAGGAGAGGAGGAGGAGGAGGAGGAGGGAGGAGGAGGAGGAGGAGGAGGAGTGAGGAGTGAGGAGGAGGAGCAGGAGGAGGAGGAGGAGGAGGAGCAGGAGGAGAGGGAGGAGGAGAGGAAGGAGGCGGAGGAGGAGGAGAGGAGGAGGAGGAGGAGGAGGAGGGAGGAGGAGGGGAGGAGGAGCAGGAGGAGGAGGAGGAGGAGGAGGAGGGTGAGGAGGTGTTAACATGCAAGCATGCGTGTGACAGGGGAGGTATAGTAACCCCGCTGCCTTTGGCTCAAGTGTTTAACGGTCGAAGTCACATCGACCAGTTGCGCAGTTCGGGAGTATAAAGGTGACCTATCGTTATCATTGTCGCCAAGCTCCCGTGCAGAACCCTCCTCGGGGTTTTGCATGGTAGCGGAGCGCGGTTGCCATGGCAGCGGCAGCGGCAGCTGCGGCAAGACCTGGACAGGGCGACCCGCCAGTTAATCTCAATGTGCCGGCAGACAGAGATGCTTGGGTCAACATGGATCCGAATCGATTCAACGACCTGTGCGAGCAAGCATACGTGAACGGAGACTTCAGTTACGTTCAAACTGCGCTACTCGCAAACCACTTTGGGCTCGCAACGTTCATCAACGAGCGAGTAGCACAGGACCGAAGGGAGGTATCGAACGCCGAAGCATTCCAAATGTTACAAAGTGCCCACAAGACCAACAGTATGCTGTTAGCGATCACGAAGAGAAATGCTGCGCTCGAAAGAGATGCTCGCAGATTAGTGGAAAGGGTCACCGAGTTGGAGACTAACAGTGAAGTACAAGAAAAGTTGATCGAAAGGTTCGGTCAGATCTCGGAAGCAATCAAAGGAGGAAGCGGAAACAAGCACGGGAGCAGTAAACCGATAAGCGAATATAAAGCGTTACAGGCGCTAAAGAACTTCAGTGGGGAAAGGGCGAAGTTCAGAGACTGGAACGACAAATTCTTGAACGCACTAGCCCAAGTGAAGCCGAGTTACCGACCGGCACTGAAAATGCTAAACAAGAAGCTGGAGACGCTTGACGGAGTTGTACCAGAAGAGGACGATGATGACATCATACGCATAATGAACGGTCGATTAACTGCAAGCGAGTACCTGAAGGCAAGTCAAGCCAAGCAAGCCGAGGACGACAACAAAGGTGAATATGAGTTTACCGAGGGAGACAAGACTCAGATGGAAGAAGACTTATGGTACATTCTGAACGAGAAACTTGAAGGTGCGGAGGCCAGAGGAAAATTAAAGGGACTAATGGATGGAGACGGAATCATGGCTTGGCAAAAGGTTTACAAATGGTACTCGGCAGTAACCGGAGCGACCTTATCATCAAAAATGACGCATGCCATGAATCCTGAGCCGCCCAAGAAGATCACCGACACCGTTACCCGACTTGAGGAATGGAGCGCATTGGCAGAAAATCTTGAGAAATATGGCAAAGATTACTCGCTGCCTCTTCCTTTCAAAGTCACCGCGCTCAGGGCCATAATGGTACACGCGAATGACTGGTTTGACGAATGGCAGCAGGCATGTTGGCGAACGCCTGACGCGCTTAACATTGATTCATTTCAGAAATTGTACTCAAAGTGTGAAGACTGGGCGCGTAAAAAGAAACTTGACTCAGATACAAGAATAAGGATGCAATGGACATTGGAAATATCAACGAGATGAGTCAAGGGTCCGAAAACGTTTGGGACCAAACAGGATGGGTTGACGAAGATGGAAACTGGTGGTCAGAGGATGGATCGTGGAATCACGGGTCCTGGGCCAATGAAAGTGACGGGGGAGAATATGAAGAAATCGACGCCGTAAACAAAGGTAAAGGCAAATGAATGGGCCCCAGATGTTACAATTGTGGAGGCATGGGTCATTTAGCCAGGAACTGCACGAGGCCCAAGCAGTTCACCAAAGGAGGTAAAGGTGGCAAAGGCGGAAAAGGCAAAGGTTACCGAGCCACTTACGGATCCTATGTGAAAGGTAAGATCGGAGGTAAACAAGGAGGTAAAGGAAATAGCTCATGGGGAGGAAGCTACGGAAGCCAAGGGAAATTTACCCCACACAGTGAGCGTGAATGTTACAAGTGTGGTGGAAAAGGGCATATTGCCATTAACTGCCCGGGCTCCAAGAAGACCGCCAACGAAGTTGAGCAAGAGAAGCCTACAGTAAACACCGAAACTGAACAAACCACCTCGTTCGGTCAACCACAACACGTTCTCAGTGTTGAGATGAAGGAAGCAATGAACGTGTCACTAGACCAGACTGCGATCGAGGAGGTTAACGAGAAATGGGACCTGCCCTATTACGCCAGAAAGAAGACGGCGCGTGACAACGCGGTAAACATGAGAAGAATCTATCAGGAACACCAGTACGATAGAGACCGTCACCATACTAGTCAGTGGGATCAAAGAATAAATAAAAGCGTGAGGCAGGAAAAAAGTTGGCTGGTGAAATGCAAAGAAATTGGACTAATTTAGATGCGTGGAGGTGATCCGGAGATTAACGCAGTACCGCCACCAAGTGCAACACATGAGACGATCGTGGTCACCGTGGACTCCGGCGCCTACAACACAGTGGGGCCCCCCAGAGTTGGCACTCATTTCCCCATTAAGCACACGGACGCGTCAAAGCAGGGACGACACTACAGTGCAGCAAATGGAACCACGATAAAGAATTATGGTCAACGCGTGATCACAGGTAAAAACGAGCATGGGAACGCAGTCAGTATGCCAATTCAGGTGGCAGAGGTCAACAAAGTTCTAGGCTCGGTGAGAGAGATGGTAAACGCTGGAAACAGAGTAGTGTTCGACAAGGATCCTAACGGGAAGTCCCTGAGCCACATCATGAACAAAGCGACTGGCAAGTTAACAGCCATCCATGAAAAGAATGGCACATTCCAGTTCAACATCACAGTACCAAAGGGGCCAGCGGAAGCCGTCAATCCCAGGAGTGAAGTGAACGTGACTGAGGGTTTTCCGCGGCCGGGAACCCTGGAGGCGGATCTGTTCTACTAAGCCCCCCGTCACCCGTAAGACATATTGAGGTGTGTCAGTTGTGGTTACAGCAGAAAGTTAAGGAGGGAGTGATTCGTATTGTGAAAGTCGGGACACACGAGAATGCAGCAGATGCGTTGACCAAGTATGTCAGTCGTGAAAGCATGAGCACACATCTACGAAACACGAATCAATGTGCATTAACAGGCAGGCATGAGCTTGCACCAGCTACTGAATGTTGACGCATCGAATGTTGATGTTCGCAGCTCATTTCAGTCAAGCAAACTGCAGCTATTAAAGGCCTTCTCCACCCATCACCTCTCACTCTTGAGCGTGAACGAGAGCATGGCGGCTCCCCAGGTCAACCTCACCATCAACGGCTCCATGGTCGACCAGAGCCCAGCTGGGGATGGGCCGGTTACGCGTGAGAACCTCAACCGCCGTGTTGACGACATGGTGCACGTTGCCCACGCGTTTACCGTCACCCTCACTAACATGGCGATTAACTTCCACGGGGCCTACGACAAACACGTTGACGAGGTGCAAAGGGCCGCGGATGACATGGCGGCGAGGATCGAGGAGTTGACGCTGCAGAACGATGCGCTGGTCCAGAACAGTGACGACGTCAACGAGAACCTCCAAAGGGCGCAGAAGGAGATTAACGACCTGATGGCGACGATTACGGACCTGAACATTCAGAACCGCGACTCGGGAGTTAACACGGAGGAGAATGCAACCAAGTATAGGCGCATCAACGACAACATCGGTTACCTCCTGAACACCGCCAAGCGCCTTACCGATAACATCACGCCCCTGCAGGACTTCGAGGGTAAACGTGATGCGGCGCTACGCCTGTTGGTGGCAGTAACGGAGAGGCTGGAAGGATTACAGAGGTTCTTGCATGACCCGATCAACTCCCCGGTTACCAACATCCCGCAGGTTCCTCCGCCGTTACCCGAGCAGCCCCCAACAGCAGTGGTCGCCAAGGCACCTCCCACTGCAGTCAACGCGCGACGGCCGGGGCCAGCCAGCCACTGGCCCGAGCTGCCGCAGCATCGGGTGCACCCCCGGCTCAGGGCTTTACCGGCACCACGCCCAAGACCGGAGGGTTCGGTCGATCCGTGTCGCCGAATAAGATCCCACAGTCAACGTCGCCTCAACCTGTTTACAAGAAGGCACCCAAGGCCATGCATGAGCGTAAGCGGGAATTGGAAGAGTTACTGCAGCTGGGAATGAAGATGGATGAAGATCGTGCACAGGGCAGTCAACGTGACGAAGCAGCAAAAGGCCCTGCCCCGGTGGTTAAAGCGAGGGCGCCCAAGCCGCCTCCTCCGGGCCTTGGAGAGTCAGGTGCATCAAGCAGTGTTAGCGGCATGAATCCCCCGCTTCCGGTGCCCAAGAAGTTATCGACCCAGTACGTTCCTCCACCGCAGCCTCAAGCTGTTAACCGTACGGACGAGCAGCTTGCGGCATACTCGCGGAACGTCGCCAGGGGCATGTACCGGCCACTGTATCATGTCAACGGCCGCATGCCCATGGTAAACGACAAGTGCGAGGACCACGACGTCAACTACAAGGTGGAGCCCGACCCCAGGGAGGTAGTCGCATTAACGATGAAGACGCGCGACAACTGGCGCAGGTTCGAAGGCAACTTCGTCGGACATGTGGCAAAAGAGGGGTTAACGACTCCAGGTGGTCGATCTATTCCAGGCAATGCGGGGCGGGAACTCAACGACTACGATGAGGTGTTCGTCGACATTTACGGGCAGCACGCCTACGGCTTCCTTGGTTGCTCCGTGTTAAAGGGCCCAAGCAGCTGGAGGTCTCAGTTGACGGAGAAGGAGCTGGAAAAGCACGACGAGTGGGTTGACGCGGTCGGGCACGTACAATCCCTGTTCGATGACGAGTACGTGCCGCCGATTCACGTCAACGATCTCCACCCAATGTGGTTCGACGTTCACAGCTGCCCAGACACACAGGTCTATGTCAACAAGGCGCCAGAAATGAACGAGAAACAGCTTAACGGCCTTCTGCTAACGTGGGCCGGGATGCTGCCCCACGGCAACCCCACTGTGGTCTCCGTTAAGCACCTGGTGGAAGACACCTTCGGACCGCACGGCCACATCTCAACTGGGGTTACCGTGATCAGGTTTGCGACGCACGACCTCGCCAAGCTCTATTGTCGTTACATGAACGGGCTCCAGGTGTATTACCGCAACTACTTCATCGAGGATCTCGAGGTCAGGAGCGCCGAGGAGTTAAAGGGCAGCATCAACAAGCCCCCGGTTTACTGGCACCAGACCATCCTGGAGGTCGCTCTTAACGACCAGGGGTCCATGAGGGCGCTCTACCGCGACAACTGGCCTGCGGATCACATTACCGAGCGTAAAATTGACCACCGCGAGAAGCTCTGTTGGTTTGGGTGGTTGCCGTGTGACGACTTTGCCAACTGGCTTACCGACCCTTACTGGACTGTGAACCCGTTTACCGGAGTTGCGGTCGAGGAGCACCTCCGCAACAATCCAGGTGGTAAACCTCTGCTGAAGGCTCCCCACGCCAGTTACTGGAGGGCCATTGGTACTTACCACAATATTGTTGACGGGTCCACCAAGAGCTTTGACGAGGGGTGCTGGTTGGACGACGAGGAGCGCATTAACGCGTACCTGGACACCGACTATTACAGCCCGACGCAGGCCCTTAACAGGGTGTCGTCCTATACGGCGGCCAGCGTGGGGCACCGTGGTTTACCGCAGTCCAGGGGCGCGCGTGCTCCATCAGTGAGGCGCCCGCGCCGGACGTAAACGGTAACAGGTGACCGGCATGTCTTTCTTTTACGCTCGCCCTCATCTCCCCTCTCAACCAGGCTTAACAATAGCGTTGCAGTAGACTATTGAGCTGAATCTATTTGCACGTGCATCTTTTATAGTTACCGCAGGTATTGGCGCATAAAAAGCGAAAGCAAACAAAACCATGTAAATGCTAGCCTGCCGTGTGAACTTTGGATGCTACTTTTAAACTCGTAACTGATTGAATGTTTACTTGAGCTCACGTTACATGTCTGAGAAACGTGGTGCTCGTGAACGCGGTTATGAGATATTCGAATTCGGCAGTGTGACGATACTCACGCAGCCTGTCGCTTGATTTAGCCTGTCTTTGTGTTTACAAGCACCTCCCCGTCAAACAATGCGGACTAGCGTCCGAGGGGGGGTGTTAACATGCAAGCATGCGTGTGACAGGGGAGGTATAGTAACCCCGCTGCCTTTGGCTCAAGTGTTTAACGGTCGAAGTCACATCGACCAGTTGCGCAGTTCGGGAGTATAAAGGTGACCTATCGTTATCATTGTCGCCAAGCTCCCGTGCAGAACCCTCCTCGGGGTTTTGCAGGAGGATTTCGCTTCTGGCTGCCTTTCCGAAGCGGCCCCAGCAGTCCGACATTTGAGAACACGCTCGATCACGATCCCCGACCGATCCTCGACGGCAACAGGCTTCCGCCTCTCAGCATGCTCGATCGAACGATCCCCGACCCATCCTCGACGGCAACAGGCTTATGCCTCTAAAGGCTTGACGACTCTTCTCCAATCAAATTGCGGAGGGCACGCAAAATAGATCGAGGAGTACCTACGTAAGTTGAGGGAGGAACATCCGTATGAGTCAAGATAGACCCGGAGATATCTAGATGAGCATGGAGCAGATCCTAGATCACCCGCAGGGGCACCAGGACAATCGCGCTTCGCGCATCGCAGCCTGGGCCTGAGAAGCGGCGCGAGGGCGCGAAGATAGCCGCGCGTCCTGAATCGTGCAGCGCGAACCGCGAAATCCTTCAACGACTTACGATCAGGAAGTTTGGCTTAGCGGCTCGCGCCGCCCCTGCTGGCCCACCACGCCTTGGCGCGACACGCCAACCACGTCCCAGTCCCCAAGCAGCCACGCTCCGAGCCTTGTTCCAGCCCCCCGCAAGGCGAAGCGGACCAACACGCTGTCAGTTTGTAAGGCACAGCGTGTAGCAGGGCCCCCGCTGCGACACCCGATCATAGAGATCGTGGAACCCTGAGATCCTACGTTGCGAAACAACTGCAACAATACGAACAATCACGACCAGTGCCCCAGACCCCATAGTTCTGTTGCATGTGTCGAGGCGGATCGAACAGTGATGGCCCGGGGCGCGAAACCGGGCGCAAAACGCTTGGTGTGGCACAGCTGCAGCACCCAGACCTCGGGGAAACTCCCGCGCGAGCCGAGGGATGGCGGACGCCTTCGAGCCCTCGGCGATCGGCTCACCGGGGGGTGCTGTCTTTGCGCAACCCGAAGCCTTGCCAAGAGAACCCGCCCCTCTGCCTCCCCCCCTTTCGGTCGCCTGGGGGCTTTCGGGCCGTAGCTCGGCTCTCCGGCGGCCGTTCGGGACGATCCAGGATCGGGGCACCCCCGAAACGCTCGCGGCGAGGCGCAGCTGCCGGAAGGCATCTTACTGCGATGGCGTCTCCCGAGGTGTCGTCGATCCTCGATCCAGGCATGGAACCGTGGACAGTTGGAGCCGACAAGTTTTGCATGCACCGTACCGCGTCCGAGCGGGGCCCGACTGAAGTCCGAACATGGTATGGCGCACGGGCGCTCTTCTTGCAAAAACCGACAACTTCCAGCCTCAAACCTCAAACCTCGATATATCTATATATATATATATATATCGAGAGAGAGAGAGAGATAGGAAGAAAAAAACGTGCACGTCAAAAGTGCATTGGCAGCCTCGAATCTCAAACCTCAAACGTACGAAAATCTCGAACCTCGAACCTCGAGCGGCACAGCGGTGGCCGGCGCAGGCGCGGAGGGCGCCAGCGCGGCCGCCGCGGCAGGCGCGGCCGATGGGGCGGCGGCGGAGGAACCGCCGCTGACGCCCGAGGAGGAGAGGCTCCGGCCGCGCAAGCGCGCGGGGCTCCGCGAGTCGTTGGGAGGCAGCATCGCCCAGGAGGCCTCCCAGACGGGCTCAGAGTGGATGACGATTCATTGTCTGTGCGTGTTTTTTCCCCCGAAAAAGAACGACTCGCACCCCGACGCCAGGCTGACTAGCAAACGCATCCAAGGCAAGACTCGAACAGGGCAGGGATGTTTAGTAAACGCCCAGGGCCCTTTAGCAAACGCCAGTAATGGGGGTCGGGATGTTTGTCCTCCCTAGACAGTGGGGCTCGGTTCGACGATGCCTCGCCGATGCATCGGCATGCATCGACGCATCGGCGACGGCGGCATGGAGAACCACACCGAGCGGTATCGCCGATGCATCGGTGATGCTGCGCCATCCTTCGACCGTATGATTCTCCCCGAAAATAGAGGGAAAGATGGGAAGTGGGGGGGATGACAAAAACTCAGAAAATATAGGAAAGTATGGGGATCCTGTTATTTGTGTCTGTTTATTTGTGTGTCCCCGGGCCCCTTCATTTTTGCCCTCTACAACGGGCCATGGTATCGCAGCCCCACCAGCCCTCCCCCTTTGGGGACACGGCCCCGTGAAAATCGACGGGAGCAGCATAGATCCCCGCCCGGGTGGTAAGTCGGCCAGCGGGGCCAAGGCCACGCCAGTGGCCATGCCAGTGGGGCCCAATGCCAGCGGGGCCCAATGCTAGTGGGGCCCGATGCCAGTGGGGCCAAATGCCAGTGGGGGCCAGCCACCCCCGTGGGGATACGGTCAGGAACTTTGGCTTGCGTGTCGCTCCGCCAGTCCTGGCCCCACACGCTTGGGAGCGACACGCTATCCACGTCCTCACCCCCGAGCGTTAATGTCCCGAGCCTCTCCCAGCCCGCCCGCCCCGCGGGGCGGAGCGGCACGCCATCTGCTTGCAAGGCACGGCGTATCGCCAGGGCCGCCGCCGCGACACGCAGAGCAAAACTTCCTGACCGAAGGCCCCGTGAAACCCGATGGGAACAGCATATATGCATATGTAGGTATGCACCCACCCAGGGGGGTAAGTTGGCCAGCGGGGCCAAGGCCACGCCAGCCGGTGGGGATTGGGATCGGTTAAACGAAACTCGGGGAGGCGAGCAGCGGAGGGTCAGCGCTGGCGGGGATCCGAGGCTGCGGCCGGCCCAGGCGCGGCTCCGCGAGCCGTCTTGGGGCGCGCAGCGGTCAGGGGCTCCTCCTCCTCCTCCTCCTCCTCCTCCTCCTCCTCCTCCGCCTCCTCCTCCGCCTCCTCCGCCTCCTCCGCCTCCTCCGCCTCCTCGCTCCTCCTCGGGTCGCTCCGCCGGCTCAGGCCCTCCACGCCTCGGAGCGCCGCGCTGGCCACGTCCCGGCCCCCAGGCGTCAGCGCCCCGAGCTTCGCCAGAGCGTCCCGCCCCCCCGTTGAGCAGAGCGGCACGTTGGCCGCTTGCAGGGAGCAGCGCTTCGCGGGGACCGCCGCCGCGACACGCTAAGCAAAAGCTCTCGACCGTAGGCCCAGGGTCAGGAGGGAAAAAACACACAGACACAATTGAAAGCACAGACACAATTCATCGCCGATTCCCAAGAAAATATGGGAAAATATGGGACGTGGCGGGGAAGACACAAACCCTGGGAAAGTATGGGGAATCTTGTTACCTGTGTCCATGTATCTGTGTGTCCCAGGGCCCCTTCACAGGGGGGATACGTTCTCGGTTGTCGGGCGTTCTCGTTGGTTCTCGGTGGTGTTCCCGCCTCGTGATGCTCTCCAGCGGCCGGGCCTCGCCGAGGGCGGCACTCCGTGGGTGGCAGGATCGATCGTCCCGAACGGCCGCCCGAGGGCCGCAAACGCGCGGCAACGTCGGGGGGGGGGGGGGGGGGCAACGACCCCAATAATTCGGCCTATTGATCGTCGGCAGGGGCCCGACAGCCCGCCCAAGTTCATGGATCGCCCATCCGTCGCCTGTCGCAGCGGGAGTCCCAGATCTCCCCCGAGATGCTGGCGTCGCAACTTGTTTGCAACAGGCGAATGTGCCTTGCTTCGGGCCCGGGGCCCTCACGAGTCGATCCGGGCTGAAAAAATGCAGCAGAAAGATGGGGTCCAGGGATTTGGTCGAGATTGTTTTGTGATGCTGCCATTTGTTCGTGACGTCGGATCTTAGGGTTCGAAGATATTGTTTAATCCCGCCGTGCTTTTTTTTCGATTTCGGTCTCCTGGGCCAGTCATCGGACCCAAGGGCCATCGAAAATGGATCCGGGAAGCAAAACTACCCGCGGATGAGGGGTTCGGGTTTCTGGGGTCTCGCATTGAACAAATCAGATTGGAGGATGTTTGGGGTCAACGCTGACAGGCGTCAGGGCTCGAGGATCGAAGGTTTTCGGAACGTTTCCGAAGACTTTCTTATATGTCTGTGGACATTCCGCACCAGCGGTGGTTTCCAGCAGCCACGTATCGTCCAGAGCGTCCCGAGCTCGGCCCCGAAAGCCAGAAGCGTGAACGTAACAGGTGTCAGCGCTGGCAGGGGGGGCGCCGCTCCCCCCTGGGTGATCCGGGTTTGGGAGCCACGTGGGGCCGATCGACCTCCCCGCCCTCCACTGCCCCAGCCCTCATTGAAGCGTCGAGGGCCGCGAATAATGCCTGGCACCTTCTGCCGTAATATCCATAACGTATCGCTCGTGTGCTGGCACG
>CAUYUJ010011063.1:0-24901 GCA_963575745.1 Prorocentrum cordatum | reverse complement strand
GAGGAGGAGGAGGAGGAGGAGGAGGAGGAGGAGGAGGAGGAGGATTGGGTTGGGCACTCGGCGTAGACCTGGTCAAGCCAGGGCGCTTCCAACACCACACAACATTCACTTCAGTCACCGATCAGGAAAGGACAGCCCACTCTTTGGCGGTAGGCCGCGTCGGAGGCGCGACAACACCTCGGCGCCTGCTTTTGTGGGTTTGCCACTTGGTGGACAGCCCTCGGCGAGGAGCCGGGAGTTCTGAGTCATAAATCTCCCGCAATTCGACAGTACAGGACACCACGATACACAGCAAGGTCGTGAGACGAATGGGCCCGAGGGAAACCAGGGTGCGCGATTACAGCTTCACGCCCTTCCAAGGGTCTTATCTGTCGCGCCCCCAAGCACCGCCCAGGGAAGAATTCGGAGACCTTGCCTCGAGTCGCCTCGAAATTGCGGCGACACAGACAGCACTTAAATCTGGTGCCAACCATCTTGACAGAATGCCCGGCCGCCTCGAGACGTTGCTTACGAGTGGCGTAGGAGGGCAGCGCCTTGGGGCGAGGAGGGGGACGCCCGACCCTGTCAGCCACGAGGCGTTTGCAGGTCAAGGCGACCTCACGATTGACATCAAGAAGGCGCCGCAAGACCTTACCAGTCATAGCGTCGACCTCCTGAAGCACATCCACATGCTCCTGGGGAATTTCTCCTAAGGCGGCGGCCTTCCCAGCGAAAAAGTCAGCACAATAGTTAAGAAAAAATTCGGCGCTCGAAATGCCCCAAGCCTCACGAGCAGCCTCCGTAGAATGAGCCTTGGTCCACAAGAGCTCTAGCGACCTTCACCAGCGTCCAAGTGGTCCCAGATCTGGATCCACAAGTCCAACATGGGCGAGTTCTGGGCAACGTAGGACCTATCCCTCCTGAGGCTCCTAACCAGGGGCAAGTAATCTGAGTAAGCCACTACATCACCATCAGTGTGGGTAAGGAGCATGATCAGGGCATAGAGTTCCGATCGGGGGCTAGACTGGGACACAGTAGGAAGGGTACCCAAGAGAATGGCGTCGCACCGAAACTCAGGCGCATGAACACTAGCCTCATCCAACCTAACCACCGCCCAGCCACACCGTCGAAGCCTCCAATCCAGAGCCCACTTACCCCCAGAGCCGTCCAGTCCGAATCTGCCTCCACGGACCCTCCGGCCACCATCGAAGAGGCCCCAGGACTGACGAACATCGCGGGGTGGCGGCAGAGGTGCGACAGCTGCAGCAAGAGGAGGAAGCCCACGGTTCCAGAAAGCACTGCGAACGTGCTCAGGACGATCCGCCATCGCAGCAAGATCCTGGGATCGATGGATATGGTCTGAATCGATCTGAGCATTAGCCGAGCACGACCAACATCGGTGGAGGCTTGTTTCGCGAGCAACCCCACACCGCGGGCACATGCCGTCTGTGAGGTACCCGGCATCCTGAAGTCGAGCCTCGGGCCAAGTACCCCCTGAGACAATGCACACCAGCAAGGCAGCGTCAGAATACTTGCCATCTTTCAAGAAAGCGGAGTGCATCCTCCGGAACACGGAAAAACAGCTCCCCCATCCAAGCCATCCCCACAAAAGTGCTGAGCTGCCTTGCTAGAGTGCATTAGGGAAACTGTCTGCCGCACGGCAGCTGTGAGGTGGAACAGGAAGTCCCTATCTTCTAAATTGAGAATGCCCACCGGCGAACCCCAAGATGTAGGCGAGGTGGGAATCCACTCGAGGTCCAGAAGGGTGCAGATGGTCGCCGCAAGCGCCCCAGAAACAGTGCGCCATCTACGAGAGGGTGGAAGCGCCGTAAGCCGGTCACGGTGTCGAACCCAAGCGCGTCGCACTCCGAGGCGTTGACCTGGCGTCAAAAACTTCCACACGCTTGCAAGAGCCAGGAGCTGTTCGCGCCGCAACCGATAAGCAGGATCATCACCGCAAGAAGTAATCATTCCCAAGACCGTGGTTGTACATGCACCTGATGTCCATTATCCAGAACACTTAGCGGCCTGCGATCGGAAGCTCTGGAGATCCGCGAGCGTGAGACCGAGGACCGAGTGCCCCCACGATCCAACACTCAACACACCCGGCTTAAAGATCTTGCGCGCGCGACCGCACAGGCGGGCAAGACATGCTAGCCGGCGAGAGCGCGTAAAGGCCGTCCGCTGGCGGAGTTTGACCTTCCAAGTGCACCTCCTCTTCCCAGCCGTAGTCATAACTCCAAGATCTTTCACCATGCCTTTGAAAGTAATAGGCAATCCTGCCTCCTCAAACCGATCAGTCAAATCCTTAGCCAAAGGCGCGCAGGAAGCAACAGCAGCAGACTTGGAAGATATGATACATCCCAGGGACTTGACGTCCTCGCAGAAGCTGGCCGCTGCACCAGGAAGCGAAGAAACAATATGGTTGCGGCTACCTTGCAAGTACTGGGTAATGTCGTCAATGTATGAACGAATGGGGACCATGGGTATGCGTGTGTGCGCTCGCTCAAGCACGCCATGCAAGTACGCCTTGACCCATGGAACCGATTGAGAGCAACCCGCCAAAATCGAGCGACCCGTTGGGATGATGTCCGAGACAGCCCCTTCCACCTCGAGGATCCTAGGACTTGTATGCACCACAATGCCGAAATACAACAAATGTGCTGGATAGTCTACCTTAGTAGCCAGCTGGACCAACAACGCTGGAACCACCGAGCCAAAGAATTTCTCCATGTCCCAGTGGAGGGAGGCAGACTCGAAACTGAGCGTACCCGCGACCTCGTGACACAGCTCGCGAAGAAGCGCCGCCTGAAGCGCCGAGGAATTCCGTACAGCGCTATCCCAGAAATCCGTGTGCGCAACAGTCCACTCATGAATTTGATCACCACGCATGCGCGCGTACATTCGGTAGAGCGTAGAACACTTCGAAACGGCCCGTTCGTCCTGCACCGACTTCGGGAGAAGGGCCATGATATTCAGATAGCACTGCTGTGGAAAGGCAAGGGCCTTCTCACAGGCCGTGAACAACGCAGCCAGACAATGCACAGCCTGGCCTGGAAGCCGCAGGAAATCCCGCGGTGACCACTGATCTACCCCCACAGCTGTACTGCTAGAAAAAACAAGTAGCCGCTTGCAAGACGTCCCGGGCTTCGAAATCAGGGAGCTCCATCAGCGAAACCTGGGCCAGGGCACGAAGCTCGTTGAGCGTATCATTGAGGACCTGCAGGTGCTTCTGGGACGGGGCCCACCACTTGGACCAGAAGGTGTGCCTGTACTGCATCATGTCCTGAGGGGTTTGGCGGATGCCGTCCGGCGCGCGGAAGTACTCGACCGTAGGTTTGGAATCACTCTTCAACCAATTGTGAAATTTCCTCGCCCCTCCCGGCAACGCCTCCTTCAGCCACTTACGAATGCCAGAGGAGGAGGAGGAGGAGGAGGAGGAGGAGGAGGAGGAGGAGGAGGAGGTAGGAGGAGGTGGAGGAGGAGGAGGAGGAGGAGGAGGAGGAGGAGGAGGAGGAGTGAGGAGGGAGGAGGGAGGAGGTAGGGAGGAGGGAGGAGGGGGAGGGAGGAGGGAGGAGGGGGAGGAGGAGGGAGCAGGGAGGAGGGAGGAGGGAGGAGGGAGGAGGGAGGGGAGGAGGGAGGGGGAGGAGGGAGGAGGGAGGAGGGAGGAGGGAGGAGGGAGGAGGGAGGAGGGAGGAGGGAGGAGGGAGGAGGGGAGGAGGGAGGAGGGAGGAGGGAGGAGGAGGCGGAGGGAGGAGGGAGGAGGGAGGAGGGAGGAGGGAGGAGGGAGGAGGGAGGACGGGAGGGAGGAGGGAGGAGGGAGGAGGGAGGAGGGAGGAGGGAGGAGGAGGAGGGAGGAGGAGGAGGGAGGAGGGGGGGAGGGAGGGAGAGGAGGGAGGGAGGGAGAGGGAGGGAGGGAGGGAGGGAGGGATGGGAGGAGGGTGGGAGGGAGGGAGGGAGGGGAGAGGAGGGAGGGAGGGGGGGGAGGGAGGGAGGGAGGGAGGGAGGGAGGGAGGGCAGGGGGGAGGAGGGAGGGAGGGAGGGGAGGGAGGGAGGGAGGGAGGGAGGGAGGAGGAGGAGGAGGAGGAGAGGAGGAGGAGGAGGAGGAGGAGGAGGAGGTCTGGAGGAGGAGGAGGACGGAGGAGGAGGAGGGAGGGACGGCAGAGGTGTCTGTCGGCTCCCGTTCACTGCTCCCGGCGCCGCGGGAATCCGCGCCCGCGGCTGGAGCACGAGGAGGAGGAGGAGGAGGAGGAGGAGGAGGTGGAGGAGGAGGAGGAGGAGGAGGAGGAGGAGGGGGAGGAGGAGGAGGAGGAGGAGGTGGAACAGCAGCAGCGGCGGCGGCAGCGGCGGCGGCGGGGTGGTGCCCAGATCGCCTCGAACGGCCGCCAGAGGCTCGACTCATGACTTGGAGGCCGCCGAGATCCAACGATCAGGCTTTTCGTGCAGTTGTGTTCGAGGTTCCAGGATCGAGGATCCTTCGAAACGTTGGCCAGAACGCGCCCCAGAAGAGGTCCAGGGAATTGTGGTATTGGCATGCGGCATAGGCCCAGAGATCCGACGATCTGGTTTGTTTGTTGTTGATCCTGGCGTTTTCCCTCGGCCTCCAGGGCCGTTGGCGGACACCAGTCCTGGCTTCGGATTCGTCGTACCTTGATTGACTTTCCGACTGGATGAGGTGTCGGAGTTGCACCCCAGTGAACCAGCAGGGGCGATTTTGGAGAGCAGGGCGTGTATCTCCGCAGGAGTGCGGCGGAAACATCGACGGCAGAGCAGGGCAGAAGTTGGCATCAAACGAGCTCGAAGAGTACAGCGGGCATTTCTGCCCTGCTGCCGCAGTCGCCCCAACTACGGCAGGTCCAAAGTCACGGCGGGGCCATCGACAACGGATCCGGGACGCCACACCGCTCCCGGGGAAGCTGTCGGGATCTTTGGGCTCACAGCCCAGGCCCACACTCGAGGAGAACAGCGATGCGCAAACATCTTGATCTGCGGGGCGAGAGCGAACCTCTTCCGCTAAAAGCTGGGCGGGCTACGCACAGCTTTAATTAGGGAGACAGGAGCGATGCGCAAACATAAACTTTCGGAGCTCTTCGAGGAGGTCTCGCATCGGCGCCGGGTTCCCGCTGGCGGCGCCTCTGGCGCGCCGCCCGTGGCGCGCTCCGCTCGTTGGGGGTCTGTGGACCGGCGCCGACCCGAGAATTGCGCGCGAGGACGCCCGAAATGGGTACGGAAAGAATGGGTACAATGCCCAACAGCAGTTCCTGTTCATTTTGAACAGGATTCGCTGTCCACGCCGCCGCGGCCTGTGTCCATCTGAGACAGAGGGCCGCCTGCCCAACAGCGGCCGCTGTTGGTCTGGGACAACATTTGCTGTTGGTCATTGTACCCATTTTTTCGGTACCCATTTTGGGCGTCCAAACGGAAGTTCACATCGCTGCAGCTTGTTTGGGTTATTCTGCACTTCGGCACCGCCTGCACCCCTGGGCTTCGCCCACTCCGGCCGCCTGAGGCCCCGCCTTCCTGTGCCCTGTCTTCCTAGTGAAAGCTGTGCGTAGCCCGCCCAGCTTTCAGCGGAAGAGGTTCGCGCTCGCCCGCAGATCAAAAAGTTTGGTTTGTTCTTTTGTATGCGCCCTCCTGGCCTGGTCAGAGAGGCGTAGGAACTGGCGTGGACATCCGCCGACGTGTTTTGTTCTCGCCCCCCACTCCGCGGCTGTCAGGGGTAACGTTATCGTCGAGCCGCTCTGTCCAGGTTGTGGAGTCATATGGCTTCCTCTCGTCCTGACTGGTGCTCACCCTGTTTCATACGTGATCCCCGTCTCTACTGTCTGTGCTTGCTTTCTTGCATGTGTTTGCTTTGTGTGGATACCCCTCTCGGTGTTGCTGTTTGTATAGCATCAAAACGTGCGAAAAATAGCATTCGGTATCGCTCATTTTGGTTCAAACTATTCGTGGTGCGTGCGTGTCAGGAACGAATCCTAGTCAGTGTATCTTGCGATGGCCGCCTGAATCCGTCGTTCTTGCGCGCAGCAGGTGCGCCAGGGAACGGTCTACAGATCTGCGGTAGGGCGAGGGAGACCCAGAGGGTTCAAGGCCATACGACTGGATGAATACCTCAGACGCAGCCGCTTCAGCAAGCGGCTCAGCATGAACGCTTACAGACACATACGTGCAGAGAATATCAGGCAGAATGGCGCAGATGATTTGACTGGGCACAGGAGC
This sequence comes from Prorocentrum cordatum, assembly GCA_963575745.1. Taxonomy (NCBI): domain Eukaryota; class Dinophyceae; order Prorocentrales; family Prorocentraceae; genus Prorocentrum; species Prorocentrum cordatum. The sequence goes on along the minus strand of CAUYUJ010011063.1, from coordinate 18,703 downwards.
CGCACCAGCGACGCCAGCGCCCACAGCGTCGCCGAGGCTCCCGGGGCAGCGGACGGCGAATGCTCACTGAGGCAATGCTGCTCCATCTCGCGAGGCAGGCTGGAGCGTCGTGGACGAGTGGGCTGGGCATGAGGATCGCAACCCGTGGACTGATCACGACCCTTGGAAGGCTGCTTCTTGGAAGGCCACCTCTGCCGACCAGACTACCGAGGACAAGCACACGCCACCATCCATGAGAGTCTCGGGATCGAGAGACATGTGGCAGAGCATCGAGTGGTGGAAAGGCCACGAGTGGAAAAGCCTAGACGCGCGCCAGCACTGGCATTCCCGACAAGGATCGTGGCAGCACGCGTCATGGTAAGGCCAGTGGTGGCAACAACCCAGGCCCGCTGCATCGTGGCAAGGATGGGGAACATTCAGATTATGGAAGCAGTCTGTGCGACGAAGGAAGGACAACCTGCATCTGAGCGAGGTGCAGTCGGCTGACCGACTGCTCGATGTGCTACCCTGGGACAGTCGATCGAGCCTCGAGGACATCCAGGGCCACGAGTTGACCGTCGATGTCATCCTCTGGCGGATGGGCGTCGAGTCCAGCGAGCGCGAGGACGACGACCTGTTCAGGGCCGGCAGCGAGACGATGCTTGGCAACGAGAGGAGGAAGGACGAGCACCTCCACGCCCCCGCTGAGAGGCGAAGGCGGCAGTTCGAGAAGGCGAAGAGCATCGGGATGGAGATTCCTCCGAAGATCCAGAGCATGCCGTTGTTGCAAAGAGCTCGTCTCAACGAGCAGGGGCGGCATAATCTCAGGAGCCTGACGAGGGGCTCAATGCGGGGGAAAAAACATCTCGTGGGCCCTGGCGAAGGTTGACGCGGGCGGTAAGGCCAGGGGCGACAATCGGCCATCGGCGCTACTCAGCCTGGATCCAGAGATCACGCCGCCAACCCTCGACTCCCACGAGGACGCGGCGGGCTCGTGCGAGGAGCCGATCAACGAGTGGTCCTACTGGGCTGACGAGCTCGACTGAGACGACGAGGCTCTGGCGCTGGCGGAGATCTCGGAAAAAAGGCCCTCTCCGAGGGCGATGTGGTCGGGGCGCTGGCGCAGATCGGGAAGACGAATAAGACCTGGGAGGAGGGCCAGCAGCTGAAGACGGCGCTCAAGCGCGACCGAGGTTTCTGGAAGAAGAAGCGACGCCTGATCCCACCCCAGCTCAAGGTGATCACTAAGTGCGGCAATTATGGCGAGGTCGGCCGCGGGCGCAAGGAGTGCAAGGGCAAGGGCGACGGTCGAGGCAGGCCCGGGACAGGCGCCTCCGTCGAGGCGATCGCGCATGTGGCGATCGAGGCGGACAACGACGCGGGGGCCAACCTCGGCGGCGTCGCCATTTTTGGGCATAGAGGTGCGCGCCACTCTGAAGGAGTTCACCAGCCAGGAGTCGGGCACCTCGGAGGTGCTGCTCTCGATGCCGCAGCTGAAGTGCGGCCTGATACTCGCGTGCAGTGGCGCCTCGCAACTTATCGTCGGGCGCCGGGTTCCGCGAGAGCTAGAGGGGGGCCTGATGCGCGGGAAGCTCCAGATCAGCTGGATCGAGAAGAGCGTGCAGCCACCTCGAGGGGTCGGTGTGTCGGCCACCCTCGTTGGAGTTACAGTGGTGCCGATCAGCATCAGAGGGCAGAGCGGGGCCATCGAGCTCGCTGTCGCGCAGGAGGACCTGCCCCCGCTCCTACAGGGGGGTTTCCTCGAGCAGTTTGGGCCGCGAGAAGGAGAGTCTCCACCGCGAGAAGCTAGACTGCGAGACGGAGCTCCACCTGATCGGGGGGGCCCCACAGGGGCATCCACATCGACGACTGGCGCGGGGCGGAGGGCGTCTTCGAGCCCGGCCCGCGCGCCTTGCCTGCCGGTTTCGGCTCGGCCGTTTCCTGGGGGTCGACCGAAAAAGGAACATTCCGCCCTCTGAGACTCTCGATCCCAAGGGCCCCCCCGAGAGGCTTCAGACCGATTCCAGCAGCCAGGGTCCGACACCTACTCCAGCCTCTCTCAGTCTCCGCGACAGCTCTCGGAACGACGCCAGCTCAGTGGCCCTTGTGGCTCAAACCTCGGGCCAGGCACAAAGCCAATCAGCGGGACCTCTGGCGACCTCCCACGACAGTGAGAGAGAGAGAGAGAGAGAGAGAGAGAGAGAGAGAGAGAGAGAGAGAGAGAGAGAGAGAGAGAGAGAGAGAGAGAGAGAGAGAGAGAGAGAGAGAGACGAGAGAGAGAGAGAGAGAGAGAGAGAGAGAGAGAGAGAGAGAGAGAGAGAGAGAGAGAGAGAGAGAGAGAGAGAGAGAGAGAGAGAGAGAGAGAGAGAGAGAAAGAGAGAGAGAGAGAGAGAGAGAGAGAGAGAGCAGGGGCCAAGACATGTCAGAGAGAGTTCAGATGCGCTGGATCAGGCTACTCCATGCCCTGCTGCAATGGATGCGGACGTTGCTGGATCAGGTCTACTTGCGGGACAAGAGGGGCAGACTCGTCCCGATCAAGGAGCGCCGCGAGAGGCTCAGGGAGACTTACAAGGAGGTGAAGCAGCACTACAAGTACGAGCTGCCGATGGCGAATTTGCTGGAGAAGTGCTCGGCGCCCAGGACCCAATGCCTGCGCCGTCCTCGGTGTTTCGCGACGTTTCGCAGCCGGCGCGGATCTTTGGAGAAGCGCGGCCGATGCATGGCGAGACCGTCCCTGGTATCCATGCCCCAGAGGGCTGCCTGATCGAGCTCCATATGGCTGTCTATGGGCTCGAAGATGCGCCCTGGGAATGGCTACTTACGATCGCGTCAAATCTTCGCCGAGTGCTGATCGAAGTGGGTATCCTGTGGCTTGGGGCCGTTCCGACGCGCGCCCAGTGGTTGATTCGCTCGCTGAAGGCTAGGTTCACTTTCGGCAAGTGGCGTGGCGACGAGGATTCGCATTCGCAGGGGGGGCCGCCGGATCCGCGTAGACCAGGAGAGGTACATCTTCGAGGGAATACATCTCATCATCTTCAAGAAGGGCCGCCGATCCAAGAGTCTGGAGGCTCTGAGCCGTTCCGAGTGAGCAGTCTCGGTCCGGCATCTATCGGATCAGCTGGGTGGCCAGGGGGGCGCGACCAGAGGCCCTCGGGCGCAGCCTCCATATTGGCCAGCAAGCTGCAGCAGGCCGTGGTGGGGGACATCGTGGTGTTCAACAGAGCTGTGCAGATGCTACGCGATACGGTTTCACAATGCCTCGCGATGTGGCGCCACGATCTGGCTCGCGTCGTGTTTTTCGCGCTGTGTGATGCAGAAGGGCTCGACGCCGAGTCTCCCGTCCAGTGTGCCTGGGCTGTTGCAGTGGCCGACCCTCAGTTAGCAGCTGGACTAACCGGCAAAGTGACCCTCTTGCCCTGGAGATTCTGCAAGATGCGTCGGGCTGCGAACTCTTCCCTTCCCAGTGGGGCGAGCTCTCTCTGTCCGCCCGTTGGAGAGGCCGACTGGGTGCAGCTCCTACTTCGAGACGCCTGTTTCGGAGACGTTCCTACAGCAGATTGGCGCCAGTTTGCCGGCCTGTGCGTCTCCGTGCTTCGCGACAACTGTAAGTTGCATCAGCCGCTGCCGGGGGTCCACGCTACGGGCGCCAAGTCGATTTTCGATTGTGTGCCCAAGAACTGTACTGGCAGGCAGGAGGGGCGGAGGGCCTCTGTGCATCTTTTTATTGCTCGCGAGTTCTCGTCCCAGCGTGGCCCTGTGGTTGAGTGATGTCCCCGCCTCCTGGGCCCGGCCGACGTGATGACCGCGGCCAGTGTTTCGAATGGGTCCGACGCCGTGGGTCACGCGATTTGCTGGGGAACCGTGACTATGAGTGACGCCGAGTCCGAACGAGCCCACCTTCTCGCTGGAGGAGAGAGGGGCCGTCGCAGTCGCGAGGCCAGCCGCCGCTATCTACAGGATCGCGATGGGCGGCCCAGGGAGTCAGGCCGACAGTAGGTGGGGGGAGCTGTGGAATCATATGGCCACCTCTCGTCCTGACACTGGTGCTTCTCCTGTTCCATGCGCGATCTCCGTCTCTACTGTCTGTGCTTGCTTTCTTGCGTGTGTTAGCTTTGTGTGGGTGCCCCTCTCAGCGTTGCTGATTGTATAGCATTTTTGTCAGCGGCCGAATGCGAGCGCGCCGGCGGCGAGTCCAGGCAAGGCGGGGCTGTTTGTATAGCATCGAAGCGTGCGAAAAACAACATTCGGTATCGCGCGCTTTGGCTCGAGATATTCGCGTTGCGTGCTTGTGGTGGTGGTGGTGGTGGGGTGGGGGGGTCCTAGACAGTATATCTTGCGATGGCCACCTGAGCCCGTCGTGCTCGCGCAGGTCATGGCAGTGTTGGGTCGCCTCTGCTTGGTCTTTGAAAGCGGGGAACATGCGCAGCCAGTTCATTGCGCAGACGATGGGGTCACATCGCATCGATCGCGTCGGTGGTTCAGCCGCTGATGGATGGAGACGACGTGGTGTCCAATGCAAGCCTCGTGCAATTACGATGCGGCGGAACTTGTCATATCGCTTTGCTCATTGCACCAGCGCAGGTAGTCTCGTTGACGGGCCCTTGCAGGAATGTAGAATATTTTCGGTTGGTCTTTCCCGTCTTGCACATGACAGGTTGGGGGGTGGATGTTGTGGCAGTGTCCGGCTGATGCCGTGAAAGCAGTTGGCCTGCTGTCGTCGAGTGCAGGATTGGGAGCCGCCGTTTTAATTTGGAGGGTCACGTTGTGTTGTGAAGTCTACCTCGTCACTGATGCGTGACATATGCTTGGTGAGAGAAACATAGCCGCGTTTATCATGCGTGAAGCATGCGGCGAGATTAGGTACCGTCACAAGTTTGCTTGAGGGGTATCAGACATGCTGGGGCAATCTCCGGCGCGACACACAGCCTCCCTGTTGCGTGACGGTTGCTGGCAGTGCGGGTGAGAGAACGTCGGTGCCACCCTCGTTCAGGCGGGGGCACAGTCAGCAGGGGTCCGCCAGCCGCGGAGAGAGACTCCGTCAAGCCTTCCAATCTTCACCGCATTGCACCTGGGAGCCATCGCGCATGTGGAGGACTAGAAGTCATCATAATGCTTTTGGTATCGGCAGTTTGTGGAGCATTGCTATTTTTTCAGGGTGGATCTTTCGAAGCTGTTCCTTGTGGCACCGTGGGCGCTGTAGATTTGTCTGGTCGGTTCTCCTTGCGCAGCCTCAAACCGATTGTCGTTCATGTTTTTCTGATGTGGATCTACAGCGCGGGCAACCATGTTTGATCCGCCTAGCGTGGTTGCTCAAAGATTCGGCCGTGACTTGTTGAGGCCTGATTTGGTCCTGTCCGTTTGCTCGCAGTTCCATTTGCTGGCGGATCTCGACCAATGTGCTGATTGGGCCCAAAGCACGGTTCGAACCTAATTGCTTGATGGGCATAGTTGGTAAAACACATCACATGCGTCACTGTGGGGCCTGAGAGAGTGCGCGGGCCCACTCTGAGTTATCTTGTGCAGGGTCTTCCATTTCCCCGGCTTGCAGGGGATATTAGAAAGTGCCCTTTCAGCGGTATGCGTTGTCAAGGGAGGAAAAGTGGCGACGGCGATGTGGACATCTCCATGATCGCGTTTCGATTCATTCTACGATGGTTCTGCAACCGGCGCGCCGAACTGTCGTCGAGACTCCTCGCGTTTTCTGGAGAGATGGCCTGCGGAATTTCAATTGCTTGAACAAAGCCATCGAAGGCGCGAGGTCAGGGCGCGCGGTCGAAAAATTCCCCAGCGACCATCTCTGCCCTAAGACACGGAGGTCCTTGTTCATGCCGGCTCGGGCGCCAATTAGCGAGCTTGCCGCGCGAGCTTGCCTGGCGCCCGCGGCATCAAGAGACGCAACCAAACATTGGGATGTTTGCTGGGCTGAGTGGCGTAGCTTTCGCGGCGGCAGCGCGCGTTTAGGGCCGTGCCGCGGCGGCGCGCGTGGGGTGGCGCGCGCCGGGGTGGTCTTGCTCGTCTGCAGCGGGGGTGGGGCAGTGCAAATTTACGGTCGCAGTGTGGTTCTTGGGGCAGTGTTATTTTGGAGTGAAGCGCGTGCGTGGTCGCGTGGAGCATTCAATGCGTTCGTGCGATTGACTTTTTTTAATGTCTGCGTTTTCATGGAGGTTCCAAGCGTAAGCGCCCCGAGGAGTCCGCCACGAAATAGGCGTTCAAATTTGGTCAAGGATTGCGCGCGAGCAGAATGGGAGATGCCTCTGCTGGCGGGCGCGGCCTGCCATCGAAGTCAGCATTGGCTGATCAAGGATGGCCCAGGAGCCGCGAGAGATCGCGGCAGTCTCTCCGAGCTTCGACGAGCCCCCTTGGAGGGGGGGCGCTTCGGGCAGTTGGTTCCTCAGAGTAGCTTTCGGCGTGGCTGCAGCATGCATGTGTGTATATTTACATCTGAGAAGTTTGCCACGGCCTTGACATGAAGGTCGTTTCCACCCGCGTGTCTGCTAGGCCCTGCAGAGTGGCCGAGTGTGGCTCGCCGTGTCTCGGCCTCAGGATTTATCGGCCTTCAGAGCTGGTTGAGATTTGATGTCTTCCATGCGTCCGCGCGGGCTTCAACGTCTCAGCGCATCCCTTGCCCCTGGGGATCGAGGTTCGCGTAGTTTTCCGCGTGGATCTGAGGGCCCCAACTGCGCTAGGCGCGCGGTCGAGACATGTATCGTTTAGCCTGCAGTTCCGCAAGTAGCGGGGGCAGCAGTGGGGAGGTGCCGAAGTTTCACCCGCGGGCACTTGATAGATCGCAAGACTGCGTGTCTCTCTCGCGGTCGTGTATTGCACTCTTCGTGAGGAGGGCACCTGGCACTGGTAAGTCTGAGTGCGCGTTGACTCCGAGAACTGCCCAAACGAAGGATGGTTGCAACAGTGGGGCTGTTCGTTGGAGCACTTCAGCAACTGCAACTTGTAACAGAGAGGTTTGCGAAGGTGACTTGAACTATGCGCGAGGGCAAAACATGGCGTTGTCGAGCCAGGTGAACACAACGCAGCAGACATCGATATACGAAGATATTGAAGACAAGACGAGTTCACGAATTGCGCGAACAAATTGAGGCTGAATTCTCATCGAGAGGCTCTGGGCTGTTCGATTCGATGCAGATCGGGAAGCAGATCATGGCAAAAATGCCTAAGTGGCCCGCTTCTTTATCGAGCTCCAAACTACTTGCCTTCTATGTGCCCCTTTGTTCGCGCTGCTTGCAGTTGGTCTGCCTCGCGGGCGGCGGATATCAAAGCGATGGGCGCCCTGTTGGCGCGCTGGGCGAAGAAGAAGTGGGCGAGGTGAGCGCGGGCTCTGCTATGGGCGTTGTCCAATTTGCGGATGCAGGCTTCTCTGGTCAGCCTGGCGCGAACGCGCGACAGGAGTGTGCCCCTAGTCAGCCGGAAGACGCCGTGACGTCGTTGAATCTGCGAGCCCGGCGCAAGCTCGATTTCCCGAGCGCCGCTGCTCGATGGAGAAATTGGAGAGACATCGACAGGGCCGAAGTAATTTCGCGACGAGTTCAGAGCGTCTGTGTTGGCGAGAATGCGCCCTAGTAGATGCGGGCTCGCGCGCAATGTGCGCCCGAATCCGCCAAGCCTTTGAGTCTTCTCATGAGAGCAGGAGTTCCTCTGCGAACTGCGACAGAATGGACTTGAGCGGCTTTGCTGGTCGGGGTCCCAGAGGCAAGTGCCCCCGCTGCGGCGGCAGGGGCATTCGAGTGAGAACTGTCGGTGGCTCGGCAGCAGCGGGGGTTGCAAGGGCAAAGCGGGGTCTCTGGGAGAGGCGCGGGAGGTGGTGAGGTCTTCGGCGGCGCCGCGCATGTATGCGGCGCTGGCGGAAGGGGGCCAAGCGGGCAACGCTGGCGGCCAGGGAACTCGTGGGGTAGGATCGGCAACGCAACGAAAGACAAAGGCCTTGCCTCTGTTAGGCCATCCTCTGGTACTCACAACAGCAATAGTACACTCAACGGCTATTGCAACTCCCGTGGGAAATGTGGGCACGAAGCGGAAGGTCGTCGCAGTGGCCGGATTCGCTCCGCGCGAGAGCTGCAGGATGACATTTCTAACGCGGTTTGTGAGGGGGCCGTGGGTGGGCCTGAGCCGCGAGCGGGCGACATTAATTTCACGGGTTCCTTCTGTCGGCGCTGGGCGCTCCGAAGTCTTATCGGCGCGCGGCGTCCACCAACCGAGGTTTCTTTGATTGCGGTTTATTGGGCGAGGCGCGCGGAAAACAGTGGAGCCGAACAGAACTCCTGTGAAAGTTCCTAGGTTGGTTTCTGGGTATGCTAATCCAGTTCTTTCTGGGACTAAGTATTTCTTGATGGATTCAGGAGGCAACGATAGTCTGTGCGTCGAGCCACTTGTGTCGGACCGTCCCAAACTAGCGCGCCCGTGAACGACATTCCCTGGAACGTCGACAGCGCAAATGTATTCCAGAGCTCGTGTGCGAATGCTTCCTTAGGTCTGCTCCTGTGTGCCCCGGAGTGAACGGGCGTCGTGGCCTGCTGGGCGGCCGAGACAACAGGTGCGCGCGTGGCGCGAAGTTTCCTGGCGAGGGGGGCCGAAGACTGAAGGCCCTTGACGAACGACAAAGTGCGTTAGTAGCAAACTCGTGTAGCAGATGTTGGCAGTCCTTTTTCGTCAGCGCCAAATACTTATGTCTTGGGACATTGGTTGCGCATTCGAAACTGAAACTTCCAGTTGCGATTTTTCGCGCGTTGCAAGACGCACTTCGACAGGGGGGCGTAGTGCGTGCGTCGTGGAATTCGAGATTTTGCGCCGAGGTTCTGTACTCCAAGCAAACCCCCTATCTGCCATCGATGACAGCTCTGGGGGCCCAGGCGGCGCTTCTGGAGTTTTCGCGCGGTCGTCGAGGAAGGCGTGAGACTGTGTAAATGGCAAGTGTGACAGCTGTCGCGCGGGTGGACGTCCAGGAGGATTGGGTGAACCGCCCAGCGTGCGAGATGTTTCGCCTCTGGAACCTGACTCCGGGCCCCTGCAAGTATTCGATGCCGTTCGGATTTGTCTAAGCCTTAAGACCCAGACAAAGCAGCGATTCCGAAATCCGTTTCATCATCACATCCGGTCTTGGCGCTCGCACTGCGCGCGAGGTCGCGGAAAAGGGTCTCGACCGCAAGGTCGCCTCAGACAGCGTTTGTTTAGTCGACGCCCTTTCGATTGATTATCTTTTTCTCGGTCAGAATCATGACCCCGCTTGCGCGTGTATTCCGTGGATGATCATGAGTCATGGTTTCGTAATTGTCCTGTGATGACTGTGAAGGCTCTCTCGTGTGCGCCGAACTATCTACTAGATGGTATAAGTCGCATAGGGTGCAACGGGTCTGTTTTTTTGGAGTCAGGCTAAGAAGTCGCGGTTCATCATTTGAGGAGCGGGTTTTTTTCTGCAGAGCTGGATCAATCGTGCCAGGTTGTCTTCGACATGAACCCTGTTGGAGACCATCTGGCAAACGGTGTCTTTGAACGCTCGATTCAAACCATGTCTGGTCTCATTCGCGCCCTGGAAGATGCTCTTGGCACCCGGCGCCCACGATGGGCGGGCGTTCTCTTCAGAGCATCTTGTGCTGTCGTGGCATGTCTACTTCGCTTCGCGCGCGTCGAGCAGGTGCCGCGTCGGCGCGGGCGACCGCGCGCCGTGCGAGTGTCTCAAGGGGAAACGGCATGTGAAGGCGCTGCCGCAAGTCGGCGAGTTTGCGTTCTACCTGCCATCAGCCGGCAGTAAAGGTATTTTGAACGAATTGGAGATTACGTTTGTGTCTGCAGTGTTTCTATGGACGCCTGACTAGTCAGGCGAGGCTTCTGTCGGCGCCCCACGTGGTGCGGTGAAAGTGCGGCCGTGCCGTGGGCGACCTCCGCCGTTGCATTGGTCATTGGTCAGCAGAATTTCGTGGGCGATCTGGGGGGGGGGGGCGGGCCCTGGGGGCCCGGCCCTGCGTCTGAGGAGCCAGGCGCCAGAAGGAGTCTGGTGATTGAACTTGCCCCGCTGGCGGTCCTCCCAGAGCCGCAGCCGTTGGCCATGCCTGCGGGGCGCGTGGGATTTTCGCGAAAGTTGTGAGTTCGGACAACAGATTCCTTGACATTTTGGCATTCCGCTGGGTGTCCACATTGAGGCGCGCCGCGCTGGCAAACCGCCCGTTGCCCGCTCGCGGGCGCGCCGTTCTGGGCCCCGCCCGCCGGTGGGATCTCCTCCTCGGGGGCAGCTCGGGGAAGAGCGCCAGAGACGAGAGATAGACGATTGCGTGGGCCGTTCTGCCCGGGCGGGTCGCGCCGAGCATCCCCGGCGCTGAGAGAGAAGCAAACCGCAGACACTTTCGCGGGGCCCGTCAATCGAGCCCGAAACAGGCGAGACCCGTCAGAAAGGCAGAGCGCGTGCAGCTGGTCTGCCGGAGGGCGCCCAGGAGCGCTGAGGTGGCGATGGGAGTTGAGGATTCAAACTTTGGACAGACAGACTCGGGGACGCCATCTTCTGGTCCTGCGGGACCTGGCGGCGAGAAAACGTGAGCGTTGGAGAGTCGAGCGCTCTGTCAGAGAACATCGCTCAAAGTGTTGATTTCAAGTATTTCCAATATTTTTGAAGTTCCTTCCGAGAATTATAATGCGGGCCGTGTGTCTGAGTTGATCGATGGACGAGTGGGGGAGTTTGGCGCATGTCATGGTTTGGATGGCACCCTTTTTCTTGATTGTACACGCGTGAGCCCGAATGGCGGCAGGGTGTAGGTTTTCATTGTTTTTTTCGCACAGAAAGTGAACAATCTTGTCGTGAGCAAGAACTTGCCAAACCTGGCGAGGGTCGCCGCGCCGCTGGCGGCAGACGCAAGGAGAACGACTGACAGTTGGAAGTTTCGGAAGTTTCGTTGTATAGTAACCAAACGGGGGGGGGGGGGGGGCAGCGGTAGATGCTTAGAAACCACATTGGATTGGCAATGCGTCGTCGCGTTTTTTTTGTTTGTTTTTTTTTTGTTTGTTTTTTTGTTTTTTTTGTTGTTGAAAAGTGGCGCGCAGATGGGTCTCTCGAGACTTCGAAGGTTTTGGAAGCGCGCCAGGCAAAAAAATATTGAGGTAGAAAACCAAGACGTGTAGACGCAAGTGCTAGTTTCTGAATGTCATGGGGAAACAGGCCGTGCCCCAGTAGGCGCCCACTGGGTGGGCGTGAACGCGCGCGACACGAGAACTGGCCTGAATGCAGGGGCTGGATCGTCGCGCGGGAGCTGAAGACATCTGAAGACGGAAGCGATCCGTTTGCCGCAACGCACATTAGAGGCTCTGAAGCTCATCATCCGTATGTGCATGACAGAAACGCCGAAACAACCTCGACGAACATATTTGATTTCGTGGACGCTCGCCGTGCATATTTTCAAGCACCTCCCACTCGAGAGGTTCATATGCAATTTCCGCAGACAGACGATCCACTTGGCATGTGTGGCCGTTTCAACAGCAGCCTCTCCGGCACCCGTGATGCCGTTCTTATGGAGAGTCAAAGTGCGCCGCAGTGATGCACGCGGCTGTTTTTGTCGTGGATCGTGGAAATTTGGCATATTTGCCCGCGAAGCCCGAAACTTGACGTGTCATGTGCACGAAGACGGTTTCATTGTATTGAGCCCAACTGTAAATCTAAAGTTGTTTCCAATGTAAATGGGAGGTGAATTTGAAATTAGTTGTCGTGATGCTCAGGGCGACCTCCAACACCGCGTCCGGGAAACAAAAATGTCTGGGCAGAATATTTCGCTGGCGCGTGGGCGAGGGAGCGGCCGCGTCTTGAGCGCGAGGCGGGCAACAGGCATGCTGGCGTGGGTGTTTCTCAGAGTTGCCTGGGCCGTGCGCGAGCGAGTGCAAAGCCAGTGGCGACGCCTTGTGCGAAGGGAAGTCTGTCAAGCGATTCAGAAGCATTATCTCCACATATGGCAGTGTTGTCTAGCAGCGTGCGCGTGCGATAATTCCTTCGCGCTGGACCGCGCAGAGTTGAAATTCACGGGAGAGGCGTCGCGTGGAATGTCGAGCTTGACAGTTGCAAACGTAGGGGAAGTATCGGTATTTGCGCGTCATTGTCCCAGTCGTGTCACATATTTCATTGGCATCCTCCACGGTCGCACGTGATGTTAACGCAGACAGGGGCCATGCAGGGTGCTTGGGCACGCGGCAGGGTACGAATGGAAATGCCCAGTTTCATCGGCAACATTGCATCCGAATCTATTCCTCTTATCAGATCGTGTTGGCGTTCAGTTCTGGGGACTCTGCGTTTTACAGCGGTGTCCAGGGTGTCAGTATTTGTCCAGGTTTTATAGCGATGGCGAGATATTTTGCGTTCGATCTCACATGTTTTCTTTTTACAGGCAGTTCTCCAGCGAAGGCAATCGTTGCGAGGGAAGGCGTTGTGGAGATGCGTCGCCTGCGTGCCCGATCGGCGTGGGTGCAGGGCAAGGTTCTTCAGAAGGAAGCGCCCGTGCACAAAATGCCAGGGAAATAGGGCCATCCGACGCTAGCGCGAAACATCTCGACCGAGTTTCAATGTGAAAATGCAGGGCAACGATGGGCCAAGTGGCCATGGTAGGGCAATCGAACTGTATTCTCCGAGCAGCAACTTGATTTCGTGACAGCAGAAGCCTACGTGATGTGTAATCGCTTCTCACTCATTTTTTTCTGTGGGCTGTCGTGATTTCTGCGGCAAACGACAATGTAAGTGGACAGAAGAAAAGGTTCCTTGTACCTCTTCTGTCTGCGTGAGTGAATGCCTATGAAGTGCGTTTCGGCCAGGGCCCGGCCAGCGTAGTAGTAGTGGGTTAGTTCGTCAGGATATTTACCGTGGGTCCCCGCGCACCGCTACCTTTTTCACATGCGTTGAGTCGAGCGGTTCGGGCGCGTAACCGTCGAAGGCGTGTTCTCTAACTTTAAGTACGTTCCTGCCGAGGTGGCGTGTCGAGAGTCATATTGTTTAGCCGGCGCATCGCGCAAGTTGTAGGGGCAGCACTGGAGAGGAACATTGGTTGCATCCGCAGGCATTCTATAGGTTTCAAAAGGCGTGCATCTTTCTCACGCGCGTATCGGGCCCTAGCCTTTGCGCGCCCTTCAGCGCCGCAAGCGACAGGCCAATCGGGCCCGAGATCGTCGGTGTGTGTGCCAACAGCACAGGGAGCTGAGTGCTTCCGCGGGCCTCGTGGCCATGGCAACGCACTCATTTGTTCGCCCGTCTGTGAAGGTCGAGACAACAGTCATGTCTGCGCTATGTGAACATGGCAGCATACATGTCCTACGTATATATATATATATATATATATGTATATATATATATATATATATATATATATATCTATATATGTATATATATATATATATATATATAAGTGCACATAGGTATGTATGCATGCATCTATCAAAAGTATACATGTATGTATACATATATTTGTAGATCTCATTCTTTGTGGATCTGGGGAGAATGGCGCCGAAGACTGGTTGCAGTTCCTGCCCATGATTGACCGAGAGTCGCTGCTAGCGTTGCCGTGGGATGCGCGGGATCCGTCTCGGAGGGGCCAAGCAGCCACGCAGTGCGGCGGGCAACCACTGGGACGTCAACAAGTTGCCGCGCGCTATTGGAATACGTACCGTTTTCTGGCAGAGTAGCTGGAGCAATGACCTGTGTCGCTTCGAGCTGGTTGCAACGCCGAACTTGCGGGTTGCGCGTGAGAAGGTTCATGCGGTCCGGAGTCGAGCTTTTTTTCTCGCCCACGGGCTTGTCCATGTCGGTAAGTGCCGAAAAACAGCCGCAGCGGCGCCCACACTATGATTTCGTGCTTCCAGGAAAAACATTTGGAGGCTCCGGGTCCCCTCTTCCTCTCTCCATGACTCTCTCGCTCTCTCTCCTTCCCTCTTGTTTTGCTTTTATTTTTGTTTTTCTCTGTGTCTGTATCGTTGTGTGCCTTGTCTTCCTGGGCCTTCTTTTACGGCCCCGTCTCGCCTAAACTTCAGAGCCCTGGAGGTCTCGGTGGTGGTGTTTTTTAAAGCGGCATGGCGTGAGTGTCGCCGTGAAGTCAGTGCTCGTAGGCCAGAGTGCCCGTCCCCTGGCGGGTCATGATTTTATATTATGGGAAGGGTTGCGTTCAGGTGACCATGGCCGTACAGTACAATTTGCTTCGTGTGCGCCGTTTCTTGTATTGAGTTAGAGTCGAAGTTGGCAGCCGAGGCTTGGGACGGCTCGCTGTTCCCAGCTCCCGGTTCTTGCACCGTTGCTGCTTTGTTTCCGTGGGCCCAGGAAATTCAGGCACGGGGGCATATAATGGTAATAGTGTGAAAAACGATCATATGGCCAACGCCATCACTATCGCCATCGTTGTCATCATCACCATCATCATCACCATCATCATCATCACCATCATCACCATCACCATCACCATCACCATCACCATCACCATCACCATCACCATCACCATCACCATCACCATCACCATCACCATCACCATCACCATCACCATCACCATCACCATCACCATCACCATCACCATCACCATCACCATCACCATCACCATCACCATCACCATCACCATCACCATCACCATCACCATCACCATCACCATCACCATCACCATCACCATCACCATCACCATCACCATCACCATCACCATCAACATCAACATCAACATCAACATCAACATCAACATCAACATCAACATCAACATCAACAGCATCATCAGATTTACCCTTCCAGGGCCAATCTTTGTAGTTTTGCTGGTGATTCCCAGAAATGGTCCTGGGTGGCTCAAACTGAACAAGAGCGCTGCGGTTGACAAGGAACAGTTCTCCAGTGGCCTGAGGGTCCTGGGCGCAGGACGGCCCAGCTGGGGTCCGTGACCGAGGCCCCCGATTGCACACGATTTTTTGACGACGCGACCCCCTTAAGATTTGGACCCCTTCCAGGGGATTTCATTTGCATCCAGAAGCATTTTTGGGCCGTCCCGAGGCCCAGTGAGGGCCGAAAATCATAACAACTGATAGAGTTAACCCGCATTGTAAGAGCAAGCGTATTTCCAATGTTGCCCTCAAATCCTTCCCTTTCGGCTCGTTTTTGGCCACTTTTGCTTGCCGCGCCCCGCTCGCATCATGTCGACATGGCCTTCCATGCCCCTGTTATCCTTATCGTGTGTCCTTGTTGTACGGGTTGACTGTCGTTTTTTGTTGTTGCTGTTGCTTTTTTACGACGCGAGGGGGTCCGCCCAAAACAGTCACCCAAGGCCTTTGGTGACTGTTTTGGTCGCGCGGGCTCGGGCCTCGCAGCGGTGGCACAAGCCCTGCTGAGGGGACAGGATTTGTTCAATTTGGGGTTCCCCCTAACAGTGTATGCGAAGGTGCGCAGATTAAAAAAACACGAGGGGGGTCTGGGGAGTGTGACCTGAGGAGTGTGACTGGGGGGCCACATGCGAACCCTGCCCCCACCCCCCACGATTTCTGAGGGGGAGGGTGGTGTTCACATCGTTCGGGAGCTCCCGAGCGAAGTGAACCCCACCCTCCCCCTCAGAAATCGTGGGGGGCAGGGGCAGGGTTCGCATGTGGCCCCCTAGGAGTGTGGCCTGAGGAGTGTGACGTCGCCGCACGTCGATCCGAGGGCGCGCGGGGTCTGCTTGTGGCCCGGCGCGGCCTCCAGGGGCCCGCCCTCGCCGCCCGGAGCCAGGCTGCCAGACTGGAGCGCGGAGGTGACGGCCGAACAGAGCAGCACCGGCATCCGACCGCGAGAGCCGAGGAGGAGGAGGAGGAGGGAGGCGGGGGAGAGGAGGGGGGAGGAGGGCGAGGAGGAGGAGGAGGAGGAGGAGGAGGAGGAGGAGGAGGAGGAGGAGGAGGGCGAGGGAGGGGGGGCGACGTGTATTTCCCCAGACGATGCCTGCACTACGGACGGCGCGATGGGGTGACGCCGACCTGAGGAGTGTGACGTCGCCGCCTCGACCCTCGGGCTCTCCGCCGGGTACTGGCCGTCCGTGGCCTACGGCGGCAACTGCGCTAAGTGGGACGGTGGCCGGGCGGCGGGCGAACCGCACGCGGAGGCTTCCCTGGAGGGTTCCTCCGAAGGGCTCAGGCGACCGTTCTCCTCCTCCTCCTCCTCCTCCTTCCTCCTCCTCCTCCTCCTCCTCCCCTCCTCCTCCTCCTCCTCCTCTCCTCCTCCTCCTCCTCCTCCTCCTCCTCCTCCTCCTCCTCCTCGTTGTGCTCCCTGCACGCACCCTCCCCCCACGACAGAGTCCTGGGGGGACGGTGTAGGCAGGCCTATGGCTCCAGCGATAGGCCCTGCATCCATATGATTTCGCAGGGGCATCTTCCAAGCGTTCCGAGTTTCAGTGCTGGGACTTGGACACCGCCCCCTAAGCGCCTTTACCTTTTTACCTCCTCCTCCTCGTCCTCCTCCTCCTCCCTCCTCCTCCTCGTCCTCCTCCTCCCCCTCCTCCTCCTCCTATTCCTCCTCCTCCTCGTCCTCCTCCTCCTCCCTCCTCCAGCTCTCCTCCTCCCCCCTCCTCCATCTCTCCTCCTCCCCCTCCTCCTCCTGCTCGCTCCTCCTCGGGTCGCCTGCGGCCCCGGGGGAAAGCCGTGCAGGCCTCCCGCCCTGTTTGTTGGCGGTGTGCAGAGGCCAGGCGAGAACGCCCCGTGTCAGAAAGTTGCGGCGCCTGGGCGCCAGCGGCGGGGAGCGTCGACGAGGACGGCGTCGACGAGGACGGCGACGACGACGCTCCGCCACTGTGCGTTGGTTTCGGGTCAGAGTCCCAATGGATGCCTCTTGGGGTCTCGTCGGAGGGCTCTCGGGGGCCTCTGAAGGGCATTCGTGAAGCCTCCTGGGCGCCTCTTGGGCGTCTCTTGGCGCCTCCCTGAGGTGGCGGGTCGAGCTGCACCGCCGATGCATCGGCGATGCGGTTCGATGTGGAGCCCGACCTTCTCCACGCCACCGTCGCCGATGCACCGCCGACGTGGCCGACGCATCGTCGATGCATCGCCTCTGCACCGTCGGTTTGCAGGCGCGCACGAGGGGCCTGGGGGAGGGGGGAGTGCTTCTTAGAAGGAGGCTGCTTCTGAGACGATGCCGGCCTTACATCTGTAGACAGGGCCCGCGCCCCCTTCTGAGAAGCCTTCCCCCCTCACGCTCCCCTGTGCGTGCCGCCAATGTTGACGCGATCCTGCTGGGTAGTCGAAGGCCAGACTGTCAGATTGGGTTGGGCCCCAAGGGCCAATCTGGCCCGGCCGAACTGGATGATCTGGGTCATTCGCCAGACTGGATTCGCGTGGGCTCCCTCGCCAGATGGCCCCCGTTTGCCAGATTGGGCCTGCCAGATTGGCGCCAGATTGTCTTCGACCACCCAGTCCTAGAGGGTGGTGGGAGAGCCACTCACATGGACTGAAACAGCGTGAGCAGTGAGCCTGCCAGTGCCGTTTCCTCCTCGCCCTCCTCCTCGCCTTCGTCCTCCTCCCCCTCGTCGTCTTCCCCCCCTTCGCCGCCGCCGTCGTCGCTGTCGGTGTCTGCGCGGCTTTTTCTTGATTCGCAGCCGCGCCTCCGGCAGCGGAACTTGCTGTTTCACTTATTTGCCAACGCACCCCTGACGTGCACGGCGCTTCGTTCACCCAGTCCTAGATTTCTGGCGTCTTGAAACGTCGAGACTGAGGTCATCCGTCGTTTTCGACTCCGGGGGCCCCCGTCGGGCCTCGGGCGCCTCGGGCTGAAGAGCTGGCCCCGGGGACGCTTCGGCGCGAGAGGATCTCGGCGCAGCGCTGGAGTACCCGAGCAGGAGGAGGACGAGGAGGAGGACGAGGAGGAGGAGGAGCACGAGGAGGAGGAGCACGAGGAGGAGGACGAGGAGGAGGACGAGGAGGAGGACGAGGAGGGCCACGTCCGCCAGCGGGAGCGCAGCAGCAGCAGGAGGAGGACCAGAGGAAACCCAAGAGTCATCAGAACAGAACAGAACAGAAGAAGCCGCGCCTAGACGGCGCATCGGCGCACATTGGCATGGAAAACGAAGGCCAGAAGATGTGCAGAAAACTGTGCAGAATACACGTGCGCCGGGTCACAGCCACTGAAAATAAATGCTGAAATAAACCCTCCCTGCAAGTTCCCTCTTCATAGGCCCCTACAACGGTTCATTTCCACAGGAAACTGCCCCGTTGGACGACAACAGTTTGAAGACCCTGGAGCATGCCAAAACATTGTTCTTGGGATTCCAACGCCACGAATCAACCTGACTGTTGCGTCTTGACGATCTCGAGTCGTGCCAGAACATCATTCCTGGGACTTCAACACCGCGAATCAACATAGCCGTTGCACCCTCGTAATCCTGAATCCTCTCAGAACGCAGCTTCTGGTGCGCTGATCACGGGAATCCGTGAAACTCTTGGAAATGTGCAAAAAACGAATGTGCGCGGAGCTAAGGCGAGAGCCACATTTGAAAACCACCCGCCCTCAATCCGTGAAACCCTCACACATTTTTAGAACGGATGTGCGCGGCGCTGAGGCGAGAGCCACATTTTGAAAACGACCCGCCCTCCATCTGTGAAGCTGTTGTCAATTTTTAGCTTCAGGGTCGTGAGTGGTGAGGAACTCTCGGGTGAAACGCCCGGCCCGCCCTAAAACTGGCCTCGGGGTGCGACAGGGAGAAGTTACTGATGAGGTCAAGTAATGGACAAGGAGGAGGAGGAGGAGGAGGAGGAGGAGGAGGAGGAGGAGGAGGAGGAG
>CAUYUJ010011062.1:17500-22500 GCA_963575745.1 Prorocentrum cordatum | reverse complement strand
TAGTGGTAGTACTGGCAGCGATAACCGTGGGGGTATTAGTCATCGTATCAGTCGTCGTAGGTGCAGTGGTAGTAGTAGTGCAAGTCGTAGTAGCCGTAGTATTGATACTACGAATCGCAGGCACATTAGCAGTAGCATCGCTGGTACTGGCAGCACTAGTAAAGATAATAGTCGCACTACTACTAGTAAATAACATGCTCGACATACATTTAATAGCACTATAAATATTAATAGTAGTGGTCGCAAACCAAATCGTTAATGTTAGTAATAGTAGTAGTAATGAGAGTGATAGTCGTAGTAGTTGTGTTTGTAGCAGTAGTAGTAGTACTACTACTACTACTACTGGTAGTGTTAGTAGTAGTCGTAGTAGTAGTCGTCGTCGTAGTAGTAGTAGTCGTAGTAGCAACAATAGTCGTACTAGGGTTTTAGTAGTCGTCGTAGGATTCATCGTACCCGTAAAAATTCTAATAGTCGTAGTGGTACTAGTAGTGGTAGCGTAGTCGCAGTCGTAGTAGTCGTAGTAGTCGTGGTCGTCGTCGTTGCAGTAGTAGTAGTAGCAATAGGAGTAGTAGTAACATTAATAGTTGTCGCAGTAATAGTAATATCAATAAACATGATAATAGTAATACTAAGTGTACTAATAGTATTCGTAATAGTAGTCGTAATCGCAGCCGTAGTAGTAGTAGCAGTAGTCGTAGTAGTAGTAGTAGTAGTAGTAGTAGTAGTAGTGGTAGTGGTAGTGGTAGTGGTAGTAGTAGTAGCAGTAGTAGTAGTAGTAGTAGTAGTAGTAGTAGTAGTACTTGTAGTTGTAGCTATCGTAGTGGTAGTCGTCGTAGTCGTAGTAGTAGTAATCGTAGTACTGGTGTAGTCGACGCATTGCAGTGCTATTAGTAGCCGTAGTAATTGTAGGAGCGACAATAACAATAATAGTAAACAGTAACCTAGTCGTAGGCGTACTCGTAGTCGTACCCGTGGTCGTGTAGTAATGGTATTAGCAGTCGTAGTGGTCGTAGTATTCGTAGTAGGTCGTAGTACTAGTAGTCGTGGTAGCAGCAGTAGCAGTAGTACTTGTAGCAGTAGTACGTGTAGTTGCGGCAAGCAGGAAAAGGTGGAAGTTAGGAGTCCCACGTAATAGCAATGGTGAAAAACAATACAAACAAGGAGGAGGAGCAGGAGACAAAGAGGAATCCAAATGCTTTGCTGTGAATTGTGGCCGCGCGGCCAGCCCACAATCGATAGGGAGACCCATGGGAGGAGGGGTGCCATCAGCGTTTGGCATGCGCCTGCAACTATAACCACCCAGTGCCCATCTGGCATCATATATTCATATGCAGTGAGTCCCCTGTGTGGCACCACAACCTTCATATCCGAACTCGCCGCTGCTGCAGCTCTAGCTTCCGCTTTGGCTTTGGCATTCGCGCTCTCTCTCTCTCTCTCTATCTCTCTCTCACATCAAGCCTGAACTTTGCTTGGAGTTCCTCTTTGGCTGTCGCGCTCACTTTTGTGGCTGGCGTGGTCTGCCGTGTCAGTCGGATTGTGGGGCGGACCGAACCGTGGTGACGAAGCTGCCCCCATGCCCCTCCAAACCAAAAAAGCCTGGACGTTCCCGCACGTAATTAGCTTGGAAAGGAAAACATCGAAGCTGATCCACACTCTCACGTGCCTGCCGCAAGAGCTGTGCCCGAGCTGCGCGCGACGACAAATCCAAAGAGATAGAGGGAGAGAGAGAGAGAGAAAGACAGAAAGAGAGAGAGAGAGAGAGAAAGAGACAGAGAGACAACGAGGGCATGGGTCAAAAGCGCTGACGTCCTCCTTTTTCTTTGGCAAGCTGCGAGGCACACACCTTGAGCGGAAGGAGACGTCCTTCTCCTCCTCCACCTCATCCCCGAAGATCAGACGACTCGACCTGCTCGAGTCGCCGGCCCCCGAAAAGCTCCCCCACCCCTCTCCAAGAACCAGCCTCTCATCCTGCAGCGCCGTTGCAATGGTCCCAGTGCCCGGAAGCGGAGGACGCCGACGGTGGTAAACATGTTCTGGCACTATTATTGTCCGTCGTACACATAAATGCATGTGTATGCACATGTAAACACACACATATATATATATATGTACACAGGTAACCGTACATATCGGAGGTGAGGGGGTGAGATCGAAGTGGAACGGAGAGCCCCCCTACCGGGAAATCGATTTCGGTTTCGTGTTCGTGCGTGCCGTGCGGGCGAGGCAAAGCTGCGTGGGCGGGCGAAAGGAAAGTCTCCTGTGGCTGAGGCGCGGCCGGACCAAATGATTCTCCCCCGGGCGGCCGGTGGCGCGCGGTGTCCCGCCGGTGTCCCGCTCGGGGGCCGGTGGCGCGCGGTGTCCCGCCGGTGTCCCGTCGGTGTCCCGATGATGATGATGATGATGATGATGTTGATGATGTTGACGATGATGAAGATGATGATGATGATGATGATGATGGTGATGGTGGTGATGATGATGGTGTCCCGATGATGATGATGATGATTATGATGATGATGATGATGGTGTTGACGATGCTGATGATGATGGTGATGGTGGTAATGATGATGGTGCCCCGATGATTATGATGTTGATGATGGTGATGTTGCTGATGATGATGATGATGATGATGATGATGATGGTAGCCCGATTATGATGATGATGGTGATGATGATGATGGTGATGATGACCATCTGATTCGGTGATGGTGATGAAGAAGATGATGAGGATGATGATGGTATCCCGATGATGATGATGCTGATGATGATGATGAGGTTGATGATTATGCTGTTGATGATGGAGATGATGATGAGGATGATGATGATGATGGTGTCGATGGTGATGATGGTGCCCCGATGATGATGGTGACGATGATGGTGGCCCGATGATGATGATGATGATGATGATGATGTTGATGATGATGATGATTCTGATGATGGTGGCCCAATGATGGTGATGATGATGCTGATGTTGATGATGATGATGGTGTCCCGATGATGTTGATGATGATGATGATGGTGATGATGATGGTGGTGTCGATGATGATGCTGTTCCGATGATGATGATGCTGACGATGTTGATGATGATGATGATGTTGGTGATGATGATGTTGTCCCGATGATGATGGTGATGATGTTGTTCATGATCATGATTATGAGGTGATGATGATGATGGTGGTGTTCCAATGATGATGATGATGATGATGTCCCGATGATGATGATGTTAATGCTGATGATGATGACGATGATGGTGTCCCGATGAGGATGATGATGGTGATGATGATGATGGTGATGATGGTGTCCCGATGATGCTGATGATGTTGATGACGATGACGACGTTGATGACGATGATGATGGTGCCCCGATGATGATGATGACGATGATGGTGGCCCGATGATGATGATGTTGATGATGATGATGATTCTGATGATGGTGGCCCAATGATGGTGATGATGATGCTGATGTTGATGATGATGATGATGATGATGATCTTGATGATGATGTTGATGATGATGATGACGATGATGATGACGTTGATTGTGATATCGATTGTGATATCGATAGTGAGATCGATAGTAAGACCGAATGTGAGATCGATTGTGAGATCGATAGTGAGAGCGGTTGTGAGATCGATCGCCAGATCGATTGTGAGATCGATCGACTGAAATAGATCGAGTGAGATCGATTGTGAGATCGATCGAGTGAGATCGATCGAGCGAGACCGATAGTGAGATCGATAGTGAGATCGATGGTGAGACCGATCGAGTGAGAAGTTGGTTCCTCCCCCCCGAACCTCCTTATCACCCGAAGGGTGGTCGTATAGGTACATATGTATGCAATGTGTTTGAAAGTTTTCTCTTTTCCACAAATAAGCAACAATAAAGTGGCCATAGATCCTTTGGTGCGTAGCCTCTAGGGTCCGCGGCGGGTAAGATCCAAACACACGCAAGCTGGTGCTGAACGGGGGCCACCCTGAACCCGTACCAGAAAAGTCCAAGGGCCACCCTGGAGCGGGGCCGAAGTCTGGATCCTCCTCGATGGGACTTCGACTTGCGCGCAGGCAGCCTGTTGAGACCGACCCGACTTACTCGGGGGGCCTTAGCCAGGAGTGCCTGGGGGGGGCCTTCTGTGCGTAGTCCGAGGCCTTACATGTCCCCCTCACCCCTTCTCCTCCTAGGGACGCTGGCGCTGATGGCATTGGAATCTGTGAACAAACGCTGCCGTCCTCGTCCTCCTCCTTCCTACCCTCCTGCCCCATTATCCTCCTCCTCCTCCTCCTTCTCCTCCCTGTCCTTCTCCTCCTGCTCCTCCTGTTCCTGCTTCTCCTCCTCCTCCTCCTCCTCTTCCTCCGCCTCTCTCGTGACCCCATGTTCCTCCTCCTCCTCCTCTTCCTGCCCCTCTCCTGCCGGGGCAGGGAGGAGCGCAGCTGGCCTCGTCGGCCGCCATCTCGACTTCGCCGTCCCCGCGAAGCAGCGACTGCGACCCGTCCCGCCGCGTCTGCAGGGGTGCGGCGGGGATTCCAAAAGGCTGGGGCAAGAGGAGGGGGAGGAGGAGGGAGGAGGGAGGAGGGAGGAGGGAGGAGGAGGAGGAGGAGGAGGAGGAGGAGGAGGAGGAGGAGGAGACAGGGTCAGGGCGGACAGAGCTGGACAGGCCTCTCGTGCCAGCGTGCCGTAGTGCGTTCGCACGCGCCCTCGCATGCAATTTCCGACCGGCCTGGGGGTACGACAAGGGGGAATGACGCTACCGCGGAACCCCAAATACCCAGGTTTATGGTCCACGTGTGCCATCGGGACTCCTGCTTGATACTACCGCCACTCGCAAAACTGACCAGACCAACCAGACCAGTCACCAACCAGACCAGCCACAGTTACCAGATCAGCCAGACTAGCCATCCCCGACATAAGCAGCCAGATGAACCAGACGAGCCATCCTGGCCAACCAACCAGACCAGCCAGACCAACTGGACCAGCCAGTCCAGCAACCCGAATCCTGATCAGCCAGATC
>CAUYUJ010011062.1:0-12500 GCA_963575745.1 Prorocentrum cordatum | reverse complement strand
TGGGAACATGGGTGCGACGCGGGTGGGAAGATAAACAATTACCCCACTACACAGGTGGGAATTATACGGAAGAATTGGAGGTGGTGGGAGGAGACGGACGGGATGACAACCAGAGCAGCAGAAACGGGGAATGGGAGTGGTAGAGGGACGGGGATAAGAGGAGAGGAACGGGAGGAGGAAGACAAGGAGGGAGGCGGGACCAAACTAAACCGTAAACCCGAGATGCATCAACAATGCTGCTATACACCCTCCCGTCACAAAGCGCCTCCTCATAAGTCCCCACGAGCCTTCCTTTACACTGCAACAGGAGTCCCCTTTGAAGGACCAACACGCTATGCGCCTGCCATTCTAGCGAGAGTCCCGTCCTGAAAAGAAACCGACGCACATCTCTCAAAGAACGTGGCCATGTACGCGATTTCTTATTCGGCGTTTCGACATTGTGCGGATGGGGGGGAGGGGGGGGGTCCGGCTTTGGACCTCTGCTTAGTGCGACTGTTTGCAACCGTGCGTCTTATGGGGCAGGAACTCCACCTGCTCGAAACAGGCGCCCAAAGCAGCCAGGATCTATTCCTCCAGGGGGGAGGGAGGGGGGGGGGTGCGAGGGTCCGCGCCGATCGGCAAAACAACGAATAAGAAAACGCTCACCATGCACAGTCCAACGAGGTGCCTACCGAGATCCTGGTCTGTCGAGAAGGAGCCGCCCCCTATCTGTGGAAGGTGTCGAGCTCGACACAAACTCAAGCGACGGCCCCGTGTCGCAAAAGGACCGCTCTGCATCCGTGCAGGTGTTACATCTTCAGGAGGGGAAAAAAACACACAGACACAATTAATCGTCGATTCCTGAGAAAATATGGGAAAATATGGGAAGTGGGGGGGAAGACAAAAACCCCGAACATATAGGAAAATATGGGGAATCCTTTTATGTGTGTGTATTCATTTGTGTGTCCCAGTTTCTCTTCACATATGTCCGATTTCGGAAACCCTGTGCCGCAAAACGTTTTCATCTCTTGGGCACGGTTTTCTTTTACTTCCGCCGCCTTCCACCGAGCTTCCGCCGGCTTCCGCCGGCGGAGGCGGCCTCGTTTTCCTTCCACCGACCTTCCGCCGCATTCTGCGGCGGAAGAGATGACAACTCATTCAATCCCTGAAGGCAGAGCCGTTTGTGGAACGCCCCATCATGTGAACTTATGTGGTCTCTACGTTGGGGGACGTCTCGAGCGAACCGCATTCTAAAACAGAGCTGTCTCCCATCTTGTAAATGTGGCAGGCTTTTGCAGCGAATGCGTGCGGAGCTAGGGCGGGAGCCCTCTTTTGAATCCATCCTTGTACCTGCTGCAACCTACTAGAGCGAAAGAGCGCGGCGCTCTGGCGAAAACGCCCTTCTGATGACCACCCGCCGTCGGCCGTCGTACCTCTTGAATGCGCGCGGCGAAGAGGCGGCAGCGTAATCGTGAAAACGGCCCGCTCTCGATCATTCTACTTCTTGGCACATCGAGCTTCACGGCCAGACGCCGTGAGGGAGTCTCGCGAAGAGAAGGGCCGGCCCGACCAACCCCTGCCGACACAAGAGATGCGGGAGGAGCACAGAGGGGGGCAAGGGGGCGAGAGCGGGGGTGATGGGGGGCCGGGCACGGGGGGGGGACGGAGGGGGGAGGAGGACGACGGGAAGAGAGGCGGGAGGAGGACGACGGGGGGGGGGTGGGCGGAGGGGGGA
This sequence comes from Prorocentrum cordatum, assembly GCA_963575745.1. Classification (NCBI taxonomy): domain Eukaryota; class Dinophyceae; order Prorocentrales; family Prorocentraceae; genus Prorocentrum; species Prorocentrum cordatum. The sequence continues at coordinate 10,786 of CAUYUJ010011062.1, read as the reverse complement.
GGAGGACGACGGGAAGAGAAGCGGGAGGAGGACGACGGGGGGGGGGGGACGGAGGGGGGAGGAGGACGACGGGAAGCGAAGCAGGAGGACGACGGGGGGGGGGGACGGAGGGGGGAGGAGGACAACGGGAAGAGAAGGAGGACGACGGGGGGGGGGACAGAGGGGGGAGGAGGACGACGGGGGGGACGACGAGGAGGACGACGAGGAGGACGACGGAGGGGGGAGGAGGACGACGGGGGGGGGTGGACGGAGGGGGGAGGAGGACGACGGGAAGAGAAGCGGGGGACAGTGGCCTGGCACACGGTGCCAGCCCAAGCCGCCAAGCGCTGCCACCTCGACGTGGCGCCCTGCGCCGCGACTTCCGCGCAACCCATCGTCAGCTCGTGGATGGCGTTGCCCTGGTGCGTGGGGCGCGCGCGCGACGTTCGCGAGATAACTGTTGCCCTGACTGTGCGGGTGTGCGATTCCAACCCCACGGAAGCGAAAAGTCCAAGGCATCGATCTCATTCCCTGACGTCGGACGTACGATCATTTCCCCGATTCACCTGTGCTGCTGTGTCCGCGCTTTCCCTCCGCTGCAGCGCAGGGAATCCGCACAGCCTCCCCGCGCCAATCCCTGCAACCCCCCCACGCAGATCGTGCCTCACAGTCGGCTACACCTGCGACGGGGGGGCAGCTCGCAGATCGTCCTCCCGCCAATTCGGCACGCACAGACACACGCAACGCGGATCGCTCCCCCGAGGGGGCGGCCTACGGTCCGAGCGGATGAACCCGCATAGGGCCCCACGCCAATTTCGGCCCCACCTGCGCCTCGAGTGGGACAGTCCGCATTTCGTTCCCCGGCCCACCTGCGGCCCCGGTGGGGGAGCTCGCATTCGTGGTGCCCCCAGCGCATTTCGGCACACCCTCACGCGAATCGTGCCCCAGAGAAAAAGAAAGAGAGAGAGAGAGAGATCTGATAACGCAATCAAAATTTGTTTATATATACATATATACATATATAAGAAACGAAAGAAACACCCAAACATATATACACAAATGTGCACCTATGTATCTATACACATTAAAACGGCAACGGCGTGGGACACAGATAACGGCCATACAACATCTTATACACATAGGAAAACACATAGAGGTTTGTAGAAAGGGGACGGGCGGATACGTATGCACATGTATGCCTATAGCGTGCGAGAGCAAGGGCAAAACACAACAGCAGAGAAAGAGGGCGAGATAGAACACTTGTAACATGACATATGTATACGTCTCTATGTGTATATGTGCGCGTGTATGTGTGTATGTGTGTATGTGTGCATGTGCGTATGTATGTATGTATGTATGCATGTATGTATGTATGTATGTATGAATGAATGTATGTATGTATGTATGTATGTATGTATGTATGTATGTATGTATGCATCGCATATACTGCACCGCGTAGTTTTGCATCGCATATACTGCAACACATGGATTACACCACGTAAGTTGCACAACTCGTTTTGCCGACTTAGCACGCGCCAAGGTTCGATGCCCCTCGCCGGACTGTTCCAACAAATGTGGCCAGCGAGCGCGCCTGCACGATGCAAGCGACAGATTACGACCCGGATCCCGATGCACGAGCAGTGCAACGGCCCAGATAATCCGGCACAATCATCTTTGCCCGTCGACCGGGCCCTCGTTCAGCCTCGCGTGGGCGCCTCGAGACATGCGATCTGCCAGCCTGCGCCTGGCCTGGTCCAACCTGTTCGGGTTGGCTGGCCACCCTGGGCACTGCTTGGCGAGGACCACGGTGCGCCGCCTTGCGATCTTCGCCCGCGGGTTGCCGCCGCCCTCTGGCTGCCTGGCTTCCGCTCCTCGCCCCCGCCTTCGTCTCGACGCCTCTGGCGGCGGGGGCGCCTCGGCCTCCGCAGCCGCCACCGCCGCGCATGCCGCTCCCATCGGCGCACTGGTGCGGGCCTGCGCGGGGCTGGCTTCTGTGGGCATCGCGTCGGTCCATCGCGGAGTGGTCGGCCTCTACTCGTGCATTCAGGATGCCGAACTCCTCGTCGCCTCTTCCTCTGCCGGCTTTTCAGCGTGGCCGCCCGCAGGAGGGCGGCCGCCCTGGGCCCCCCTTGCCTCCTCGCTGTCGCAGCTGGCACGGTGCCGCGCGGCTGCCCCGCAAACGCCGCGCTGGCGGCTGCTCCTGCCCTGTGCCACCGCCACCGCCGCGGGCACCTGGCCGCGCGACGGCCCCGCAGGCTCCGCGCTGGCGGATCCCCCTGCCCTCTGACTGCCGCCTCTGCCCTGGTCTTGCCGCACCTCGCCGCCCAATCCCCCGCTCTGAATGGGAACGCCACGCTCCGAAACCGACGCCGTCGCGGAAGACCTGCCGCGCGCGGTACGCTGCGCCTCCCCATCCATCCGATTTCCCTGCGCGGGATGCCTCGCGCGGTGCAGGCTTCGCGCCAGTCCTCCGCGCGGGGTGCGTCGGCGCGGGGGCCCCGGTCGTCTCTGGGTCGGCGAGTGCAGCGCCTGTTGACGAGGAAGGTGATGCGCTCGAGCCTGATGTCGTCGCCGACATGCCAGAGCCCCCTCGTTTGTCCTCTCGACCCGAGAGGCTGCCGTCGCGACGCCGAGGCATGCCCCGCCCTCGCCCTCGCCATCGTCGTCGTAGAACGCCTCTGCGGGCGCCCTGTTGCCGAGCAGCTAGCTTCCGGGCAACCACGATCACCTCCCTGAACTCGTTACGCGCCCGCTCGAGCGCCCCTCCGCGGCGGGCTGGCGCCGCTTCCCAGCTCCCCCCGGTGTCGAGCTTCCTGCGCGCTGGGGGGTGCTCGACCGAAGCCGCCCTGCGTCGCCTGCTCGCCCCCCGCGCCTCCTCGCGCATCCAATGGGCCGGCTGTCGCATGGAGCCTTTGCCCCTCGCTGCTTCCAACCAGCTGCTGTGCGCGGGCAGCTGCGTCACCTCCATCGAGCGCACGGTGCGCAGCTCCATCTGGGACCTTTGTCCCGCCCCCACGTCTTCAAGCTGGGGGGCCCAGGTCGCTGCACTGCTCGTCATGTCGCTGCTGGGCCGGGCCCCCGCCGCGTCCCGAACCAGGGGGAAAAGCGGCCTACCAACGTCACTGGGCTCGTCCTCATCCTCCGCTTTCGCGCTGGGGAGAGAGAGAAAGAGAGAGAGAGAGGTCGACGCGGCCCCTGGTGCTGCTACGTCAAGACGGGCTTGTCGACCTCCTCCCTCCCCGGCCTCCTCTGGGCTGCCCTGAATCTCGCCCCTGCCGCTGGCCCGGGGGCAGTCGGCGACCGCTGGGCCTCTAGGCAGAGCAGGAAGGCGGGAAGTATTCGTCTTCCCCCTGCCCCCCCGCCGCTGCCCTATCTCGGCGACGCAGGAATTGCTCGTCCTCCCTCACCTCCGCGGTTCGTGGCTGCCGCAGCTTGGTCCTCGAAGTGCTGCCTGAAGTTCGCCTCGAAGCTACTCGCTGCGCTGCCGTCGCCAACGTCCACGATCCCATCCCCGCTGCACTGCCTCACCCTCGCCACGTGCCTCTCGAGGACCGTGATCTCGTTGGGGTCGGCAGCCCGCTCGACGCCCATTCTCCTTCACGGCTTGGGGATGCGAGGGCCAGCGTACAACCTCCAGCGCACGGCCTCGGCAGTGGCTGTTCGCCTGCAAACTCGGCAGCGCGCGCCTCTTCCAGTAGGTCTCCAGGTGGTGCTGTACTACAGAGGTCCAGGGGGCGGCTGTTCGTCATTTTCTTGGGCCGCTTCTCCTCCGTCCTCGGCTGCATGTCGTCCCAATCGCCGACCAGCTCGTGCCACCGGCCGATGCTGTAGAACGCCCGCGTCACGTTCTGGCTCGCCTCCTGAATCGTCTTGTCCTTGCCGTAGCACGCGCCCAGCTCCTCCGACTGCTTCGACAGGATATCGAACTCCCGATTCCCGACTGCCGCTCTCCTCTCAGGCCCTATCCAAGGCTACAATCGCAGCTCGGCTTCTGTGCGCCCTGCAGTGCTTTACCGCCTCGACGGGTACCTCGCGATTCTCCACGCAGAACCAAATCTGCCGCCAGACATCCGCGAGAGCTCTCTTGGCGTTGTGCGCCAGGTCCGTCCGCGCCGCAACGCCAGCACAATTGTCAGGTGGTCGGTGAAGATGACGCACTGCTCGCTCGCCCCCATGGCCTCCGTTCTGATGTGCCTCAATCGGGGATGGACAAGAACCCCCTTTAGGAAAACGCGGCTTAGTGAAAACGACCTCGGGCCCAAACCTGGCGGGCGCAAGCCTGGAAAATGACGGCCGTGGCGCTCTCCCGAGAACCGAGAACGGACAACTCACGAATCGACGCGTCCGGTTGGGAGGCCTGTCCATCCTTTTGATGGCGCGCTGCGTCGGCGCGTCCACGGGCAGAGGGCCATGCGTTCACGATGGCACTGCCCTCCGCATCCATCGACATGGGTGCCCGGCCCGCCTGCGCCCACATCGGGGCGCCCAGCCTCGAGCCTCCTGCGCTTCTTGGCCTGCCTGCGCTCGAGCATCCAGCCTGCCTCGCGGCCCCCATCTTCGCCGCAAACCTGCGTTGTCCGCTTCCACTCGGCCCTCTCCTGCGCGACCTCGGTCCTTGCCGACCTGCCTCTCAAGCCGCAGCCTTCTGCCGCCTCCGACTCCTCCCCAGGCTCGCTGTTGAAGCCACCTCCGAGCCCGAGGACGTCCTCCTCGTCGTCGTAGCCCTTGCCGCTCTCACCGAAGCTGAGGTCCTGGTCTGGGCCTTCCTCCTCTCGTCTGACTGCTCTCTCTGCCCTGTGCCGCTGAAGGCTACCTTCAGGTCGGGCATGTCCTCTTGCAGGCGGATTTTTGAATAATACTGAACAGTAGTAAAACCATGCTTCAAAACAAACAAAAATAGTCGCCCCCAGATTATATTTTTAGTATTTTTGAATATTCCTCCTGTAGAAGAACGTGCCCGACTGAAGGAAGGCTACCTCGCACGGTGGTCGCCTCCCCGAGCTCTCCGGAGTGTCACATTCTGTGCTCCCTCATGGGCTGGAAGTCCCAGTCAGCCGCAGGATGACGCAGGAGCCCTCGCGTCCACACCAAAAGTTGGACGGCTCCTCCTCCGCAGCGTGCTGCCACCTTCGCGGGGGGCCCAGGCGGTGCGCCACAGCACTCTTGCAGTTGAAGCAGCGGTGGTGGGCGTTGACCCCCCCCCCCTCCCCCTCTCCCGGGTCCTCCGCAACGCCTGCCTTGTGGAGGTCGTCCTGCGTCCGAGGCCCATGCACCGCAGCCTGCCTCGCCGCGTACACTGCGTGCTGGCCTCGCTCCTCGGTCGGGGTTCCTCTTCAGCTTGGCCACGATCGGGCCCAGCAGGGTCTCGGGGCCACACTCTCGAGGTCCTTGGTACGCTTCTCCCGCATCTCGAGCTCCAGGTCCAGCATGGGCATCGCTTGCAGCACATGGATTGCAACGCATGGATCATACCACATCGATTGCACCTCACAGCGTGCACCACACAGACTGCCCCACAAATGTTGCATCACTGAGGGTGCACCACAGAAAATGCCCAACATGTCTTGCAGTGCATCGGTTCCACGCCATCGATCGCACAACCTAGAGTGAACAACAAAGGTGGCACAACATAGATCGCACCACATACGATACGTCACACAACTTGTTGATACATCACGCAGCTTGCACCGCATGCATTGCACCGTCTATTTCAAACCACATGCATTGACACACGCGTATATTCCGCAACCCATACAAATGGCGCTACAAACACACCGTGTGGGGGGCACGCTGGCTAGCGGACACACGCACACACATACGTATATATATATACACCTATATATATATATACATATGTGCACGGCTGCGTCAGGGCAAGTGAGAGAGGGAGAGCGAAAGAGAGAGATAGACATACATAGAGAGAGAGAGGGAGACCAGGAAGAGCGAGAGAGTGAGAGAGAACAAGCGAGACACAGAGAGGGATAGAGGGCGACATATCACCATATAGCGAGGAAACTAGAGAGACAGAGAGACATATAGAGACAGCGAGCGAACTATACAGCTACGACTACAGAGAGAGGGGGGGGGGGCGACGTGTATATGTGCGTATGTATGTATGTATGTATGTATGTATGTCTGTATCTCTAAATCTATAGACATAGATGCGCAAAGGGGAAAAGCGATAGAGAGTTAGAGAGAGAGAGAGAGAGGAAGAGCGAGAGAGAGAGGGGGCATTAGAGGCATTGATATATTGCAATACGTCTCTATACAGGCATACATATGTGAACTTGCTTGCATGGTGTAAGGAGAGAAGCATCAATGTACTCATAGTCTACAGACATACGGAGAAGGAGAGAGAGGGAAGGCGCGAGAGAGACAGTGGGAGAGAGACAGAGAGAGCGAGCACATAGAGAAAGCTCACCTATGGCGCTAAAAAGAGGACAGGGAGAGAGAGAGAGAGAGAGAGAGAGAGGGAGAGAGAGAGACAGAAAGACCAGTACAGATAAGGAGACACCTATATATATATATATATAATATATATATATATATATATATGGATGATGAGAGAGAAGCGTGATCCACCGCCGCTTACTGTGGAAAATTGCCACCTTTTCCTCCGGACCTTTTCCTCCCGAGCCCGGGGTCCCGCACCCCCCCCCCCCCTCCCGAAAATTCCCACCCCCCTGCTGGAACCCCTCCCCCCCCCCCCCCCACCCTCTCCCCCGCAAACCCCCCCTCTCCCCTAGACCCTCCCCCCCACGACCTCCCCGCCCCCCACCCCCCTCCCGCTCGATAAAAAGAGGGTGAATATGTCAGGGTTCGAACCCCTCCCCCCCCCCCCCCTACCCTCCGGATCCGGAAAACTGGAGGGGGCCACTACCGGTTCGCACCCCCCCTTCCCCTTTCCCCCCCCCCCCTACTCACCGCCAGCAAACGACTCCCGGTCCCCACCACCGTCCGCATCACATCCCCCACTGGTGTTCCCAGCACCACTGTCCTCACCACCGCTGTCCCCACTGGTTCCACCACCGCCCCTACTGTCCCCACCAGTGGCCCCACCACTGTCGCACTGTTCCCGCTGTCCCCAGAACTGTTCCCACCACGGTTCCACTCTCCCCACTGTCTCCACGGCCCCAACCACTGGCCGACTATCCCTACTGTCCCCACTGTCCCACTGACTCCTCCGCTGTCCCACTGAGCTGTCCCACTCTTCCCACCACTGTCCCCACTGTCCCCACCACTGTCCCCACTGCACCTCTGTCCCATTGTCCCACCGCCGTCCTCGCCACCGCCTTCACCACTGTCCCCACCACCATTGTACCCTCCACTGTCCCACTGTTTCCACCTCATTCCCATTGTCCCCACACTACTGTCCCCACCACCACCGTCATCACCACTGTCCACTGTCCCCCCCTGTTCCCACCATTGTCCCCACCACTGTCCCCACCACTACCGTCCCCACCACTGTCCCACTGTCCCACTGTCTGCACCACTGTCCCGCTATCCCCTCACCACTGTCCCCACCAACACCGTCCCCACCACTGTCCGCACCCCCACTCGGTTTTCGAGGGGGGGGGGTTCGAACCGGCAGTGACCCCCCCCGGTTTTCCGGATCCGGAGGGGGGGGGGGGTTCGAACCGGTAGTGACCCCCCCCCCTTTTCATGATGAGCAGGGGGGGGGGGGGGGGGGGGGAGGGGTTCGAACCGGTAGTGACCCCCCCCGGTTTTCTGGAGGGGGGGGGGGGAGGGGTTCGAACCGGTAGTGACCCCCCCCGGTTTTCCGCCAGCAGCGGTAGAACACGCTCTTTCACATATAACGGCGCACCGGGTCCGGGGGCCCGGGGCCGGGACCTCGACCACAAATGTGCACCCCGGGGGCCCCGGAGGCTCGTCGGGGCTTGCCGGAGGCCTCCCCAGTCAGACAAGACGGCCCCAGAAACGCCCAAGACGGCCCAAGAAACTTCCAAGAGGCCTCCAAGAGGGCTCCGAGATGCTGAAGATGGCCTCCAGACGACCAAGGACGCCCCCCAAGACGCCCCAAGAAGCCTCCAACATGCGTCCCAAGAGGGCCCCTAGACGCAAAAATTGGCCCATTCCCTTCGTAAAACGTACATTTTTCACAAAGTTGCCTTTTGGGCTTTCCGACATTACAGGACGGCCCAAGAAGCGCCCAAGACCGCCCCAAGACGGCCCAAGAAGCTCCCAAGAGTGCCCCAGGACAGCCAAGAGGGCCCCAAAACGGCCCAAGAGGCGCCCAAGATGGCCCAAGAGGGCCACAAGACGGGCCCAAGAGGGGGCCCAGAGGGGGACCACGAACCGCAAGCTCGAGCCTTCCGCCCCAAGAGGCCGCCAGCAGGCCCCAAGGAGGCCCCTCAAGAGGCCACAGGAGACCCCAGACGTCCAAGGACGCCCCCAAGAGGCTCCAAGAAGCCTCCAACATGCGTCCCAAGAGGGCCCCTAGACGCAAGAATTGGCCCATTCCCTTAGTAAAACGTACATTTTTAACAAAGTCGCCTTTTGGGTTTTCCGACGTTACAGGACGGCCCAAGAGGCGCCCAAGACCGCCCCAAGACCGCCCAAGAAGTTTCCCAGAGGGCCCCAGGACAGCCCAAGAGGGCCCCAAGACGGCCAAAGAGGCGCCCAAGATGGCCCAAGAGGGCCCCAAGACGGGCCCAAGAGGGGGCCCAGAGGGGACCACGAACCGCAAGCTCGAGCCTTCCGCCCCAAGAGGCCGCCAGGAGGCCCCCAGGAGGCCCCTCAAGAGGCCCCAGGAGACCCCAGACGTCCAAGGACGCCCCCAAGAGGCCCCAAGAAGCCTCCAACATGCGTCCCAAGAGGGCCCCTAGATGCAATAAATTGCCCATTCCCTTCGTAAAACGTACATTTTCAACAAAGTTGTCTTTTTGGCTTTCCGACGTTACAGGACGGCCCAAGAGGCGCCCAAGACCGCCCCAAGACGGCCCAAAAAGCTTCCAAGAGGGCCCCAGGACAGCCCAATAGGGCCCCAAGACGGCCCAAGAGGCGCCTAAGATGGCCCAGGAGGGCCCCAAGACGGGCCCAAGAGGGGGCCCAGAGGGGGACCACGAACCGCAAGCTCGAGCCTTCCGCCCCGAGAGGCCGCCAGGAGGCCCCCAGGAGGCCCCTCAAGAGGCCCCAGGAGACCCCAGACGTCCAAGGACGCCCCCAAGAGGCCCCAAGAAGCCTCCAACATGCGTCCCAAGAGGGGCCCCAGACGCAAAAGTTGGCCCATTCCCTTCGTAAAACGTACATGTTCAACAAAGTTGTCTTTTGGGCTTTCCGACGTTACAGGACGGCCCAAGAGGCGCCCAAGACCGCCCCAATACGGCCCAAGAAACTTCCAAGAGGGCCCCAGGACAGCCCAAGAGGGCCCCAAGACGGCCCAAGAGGCGCCCAAGATGGCCCAAGAGGGCCCCAAGACGGGCCAAAGAGGGGGCCCAGAGGGGGACCACGAACCGCAAGCTCGAGCCTTCCGCCCCAAGAGGCCGCCAGGAGGCCCCCAGGAGGCCCCTCAAGAGGCCCCAGGAGACCCCAGACGTCCAAGGACGCCCCCACGACGCTTCGCGTCACCAGTTTCTTCTCACAACGATTCCTGGGTCTGTGACTCGACAGAACCTAAGCGCGCGCGAAGCGCGCGCGTGGTTCTAGTATATATAAAAAGGCGCGAATGTCACGCTGATCGATAAATCTCGACGCGGCTTCTCTGCGTTTCGATGAGCACCGTTACACTGTCATACATTCCGATGCGTTTTCATGCATTTCGATGCGACGTGTGCGCTTCGACGAAATTCAATTCATTCCCGCGCGTTTCGATGCGTTCCGGAGAATTTCGCAACAATTGCATGCATTCCGACATGTATTCGTGCATGTCGATGCGATGTCTGCGTTTTCGATGAATTTCGATGCGTATCCATGCGCTTCGATGCATTTGGATGAATTTCTCAAAAATTTCATACGTTCCGGTAAGTGTTCGCGCATTTCGGTGCGATGTCTAGGTTTCGATGAGTGTCGATGCGTATCCGTGCGTTTCGATGCGTTTTCGTTGATTTCGCTGCGCTTTCATGATTTTCGATGCATTTCCCCCCCCCCCAAAAAAAACGCGACATTTCTTTAAATTTCGATATGAATTTTGTATAGTCCGCAAAAAAAAAAACTCCCCACGGCAGGCGGCGCCCAGTGAACCGCCGAGCAACCACCGAGCAACCGCCGAGCAACCGCCGAGCAACCGCCGAGCACCACCGAGCAACCGCCGAGCAACCACCGAGCAATCACCGATCAACCACCGAGCACCACAAAGCACCGCCGAAAAACCACCGAGCAACCACCAAACACTGCCAAGCAACGCCAACTGACAGAAATCTACGACAAATACCAAAATCTATGGAAACAACCGAAAACACGTAAAGTTTATCGAATGATTACATGTGGATCGAAAGCGCTTCAAAAAAAATCAGCAAACAGCAACAAACACCAAACTCATCACAAGATCTACCAACGACCAAGGAGAGCAGACAAAAACATTGAATTCTGTCACACCCAATGAAATTTTCCGCACCCTGTGGACCCAACCCAAAAAAAAAACATGGAAAGCGTTAAAAAACGCAGGAGAGCTAGAACAATGCAACAGAACGCGTAAACGATGGACAAACACTGCCAGCAAAACCAAACCCAAGCATCGAGATGACCATCGTAGGATTCATCAGGCGCGTGAAACTCATTGGGCTCAAAGGGGTCTCGGGCCCCGTGCGGTTCATGAGGCCTACGGGGGCCGCGAGAATTCCGCGCGCGG
>CAUYUJ010011061.1:0-24910 GCA_963575745.1 Prorocentrum cordatum | reverse complement strand
GACCTCCCCTCTGCTCGTGGCGATTTCGGCCAGGCCTGGGGGAAAACCGAGGGGCCACAGGGGCCCTCGATGCGCCCTGCTTCCGCCACGGAAACGCCGCCCGCAGGCGCCGGAGCCTCCCGCCCAAGAGCCCCGACCCGTACCCCGTGTCTCAAAACGGGTGCCCCGAGCCCTCCCGCGGACCACGCCTGGGCAGGCTTTCCGAGCCGCAGCGTCAGGAGGAGGAGGAGGAGAAGCAGGAGGAGGAGGAAAAGGAGGAGGAAAAGGAGGAGGAAAAGGAGGAGGAAAAGGAGGAGGAAAAGGAGGAGGAGGACGAGGAGGAGGATGCCGGGCTAACCTAAAAAAGAAAGAGGAGGAGGAGGAGGAGGAGGAGGAGGAGGAGGAGGAGGAGGGGGCCCAAAGGCGCTTTGACCTCGATCCTCGCACCCTGGCGGCGCGCACAGGCTCGCCATCGCGCCATCGCACAGGCGCCCGTTCCCCGTGTACTGTTCGACGTCGTGCTCTCACTTTCTCATAAAACGATCCAATCTGCTCCTCGATGGCCCTCGCCGACAAAAAAGGGCACACGTCAGAGCGATGCCAAGCAGGGGATGGCGCGAGGGGGGCGACCCCCAAAACGGCCCCCGAAACGCTTCGAAACTGCCTCCAAGAGGATCCACCAAGCCCCCAAACAGCCCCCGATACGCCCACAAAAGTCTCCAGATAATACCCCAGAAACTCCCGACGCCTGAACCGTGGACCCCCCGCCTCTTCTGACGTCGGCGGAATGGCGTACGGCCAGGCGTCGGACTGAAGAACATCCTTCGAGAACATGAGCCCTCCGCCCGCCGAACTGAAGAACATTCGGCGTCACCTTCTCCCAGGATGCACTAGAACACCCACCGAACACGAAGAGCACTACAGACAGTCAGGTAAAGTTGGTACGATTTGTCTGGACTGGAAGCGTGACTGAATCAACGCATGACAAGGACTCGAACCTCAAGATGGCGCCGACGACGACAACACCGGCGACGGCGAGGTCCGGTCATCAGAACGCGCGACGGCCAAAACGTCGAGGACCAGAGGAGCAGCTCAGTAAAGTTCTAGAAGGAGCCGCCTGGGGAAACTTCAACAAGGAACCGTTTGAGGAAAGGAAGGAGCCGCCTGAGTAAGGTTCTAGAAGCAGCTCAGGAATAACTTTCTAAAGTGCGCCTTCCCCCCCCCACTTTCGCGCCTGTTCCGTGCCCCTGCGTTAGTCGTTTTCGGAGTCCTTCGCTGTCCTTCATTAATCGTACACAAGGGTACAATGGTCCGACAAGATCCGTGCCAAACGCGTTATTTTCCCACCTTTACGGATCCGTCCAAAACCCATCGAATTCGCATACCGTCCAGCAAACATCGGATCCGCATAGGGTCCGTAGCGGATCCGTGCCCAGATCCGACGTCCGAGGCGAGGTTGACACTCCCGAACGGAGGCCCTCGTCAACGTCTGCGGGGGCCTCTGCACTCGCTTTCGGGCGCCCGACGCTGCGCTCATCGCCCGCGACCTGCCGCCGAACTCCTGTCCCCGCGCTACCTGGGCCGACGGCCCCTAGCCTGGCTGGACCGACAGTATGGCACCTTCGTGCAATTTGAGACGTCGGGGCGAATTCGCAAATCGTACCAACTTACTTGACTGTCTGTAACAGACCGTCAGATGAAATAAGTACGATTCGTGTGGATTGGAAGCGTCACTGAATCAACGCATGGCTGGGGCCCGAACTTCAAGAAGGCGCCGAACACTGGCGACGGCCAGGTCCAGTTATCAGAACGCGCGACGGCCAAAACGTCAGAACCCAGAGCAGCAGCTCAGTAAAGTTCTAAAGGGAGCCGCCTGGGGAAAGTTCTAGAAGGAAACGCCTGAAGAACAATCTAGAAAGAGCCTCCTGAACAAGATTCTGGAAAAAGAACCGGAATACAATTTCTGAGGGCGCCTTCCTTCCCCTGTCGCGCCTGTTCCGTGCCCCTGCGTAGGTCGTTCTCGGAGTCCTTCGCTGCCCTTGATTTTTATTTATACAAGCGTACAGCGGTCGGAACCCAGAGTAGCAGCTCAGTAAAAGGTCTAAAAAGAGCCGCCCGGGGAAAGTTCTAGAAGGAACCGCCTGAGGAAAGATCTAGCAGGAGACATCTGAGTGAGGTTCTACTACGCCGTCACAAAAGTTCGTCACGTTTCATGAGAACTTGAAGATGGCATGGGTTTCGTGTCTTACTTCCGCGTGAGCGGGCGGGCAGAGCTTGGCCACTGTCCCGACCGCGCCGAGCTGGCTCCCCCTTCCCCCTAGAATCCTAACGGACTGAGTCAAGAGCGGTCGGATCAAAGATCCCGGATTTTAAAAAGTGGGATCTTATCCCTTACTATAATAATATAATTTTAACACGGTGTACTTTTAAATCCCGACGTGGTATCACATGGCTTTAGAAATTCCACCGGGCAGGATTTGCCCTTGCTTATGCAAGATGATCGAATCTCAATGTACGACGAAACTTTTGTAACGCCAATGTAGAAGGAGCGCCAACGTAAAATTCTAGAGGGCGCCTTCACCCCCCTGTCGCGCCTGCTCCGTGCCCCTGCGTAAGTGGTCCTCGGAGTCGTTCGCTGCCCATGTTTTTTTATGTTTACAAGGGTACAGCGGTCGGAACCCAGAGGAACCGCTCAGTAAAATTCTAGGAGCCGCCGGGAGAAGGTTCTAGAAGGAGCCGCCCGAAGAGAGATCTAGCAAAAGCCGCTTGGAAAAGAGCGCAGGAGTAAAACTCTAGACGGCGCCTTCCCCCCCCCCTCGCGCCTGCTCCGTGCCCCTGCGTAAGTCGTCCTCGGAGCCCTTCGCTGTCCTTACTTATTACTACACATGGGTACAATGGTCCGACGCGATCCGTGTCAAACGCGTTACTTTCCCACCTTGACGAATCCGTCCAAAACCCATCGAATTCGCATAGGACCCGCCCAAAAAACGGATCCGCATAGGGTCCGTAGCGGATCCGTGCCCAGATCCGACGCCCGAGGCGAGGTTGACACTCCCGAACGGAGGCCCTCGTCAACGTCTGCGGGGGCCTCTGCACTCGCTTTCGGGCGCCCGACGCTGCGCTCATCGCCCGCGACCTGCCGCCGAACTCCTGTCCCCGCGCTACCTGGGCCGACGGCCCCTAGCCTGGCTGGACCGACAGTATGGCACCTTCGTGCAATTTGAGACGTCGGGGCGAATTCGCAAATCGTACCAACTTACTTGACTGTCTGTAAGGTACCCTCGCCGAGCCGACCCCGATCTTGTACCTCGGTCCGACCGTAAGCCTCTCGAATGACAAAATAAGGAGCCGAACTCTATACACCGACGCCTCTTTCTGGCCCTGCACTGAAGCTCACACAGGAAAGCGGATCCTGGCGTATACAGGATCCTAGTGTATACATTTTTCGCTTTTTCCCCGGGGAACGGGAAAAAAAAGTACACACGACACCACCCCGACGTCGTCCCCGACCCTCCAGCTTCCGACCGCAAGCCTCTTAGACCAGAAAACAAACTGCACCACCCCACCTACGGCCCCACGGGCCGTAGCGTACACCAGGACGTCTGGCGTGAATTCTTGCATGTTAGCGCAACATGGAGGTCGTAAGTAGGTGGGGTGGTGTCGTTTGTTTTTTGGCCGACCTCTTGAATGACAAGAGATCGCACCAAGCAGCAACTGTCGGCCCCTGGCAACAAGACCCGAACGACCGCGGACCTGGCGGCCGCCCGCCGCGCCTCCTCCGCCGGGGAGCCCTCGGGCACGCCGGGCGCCGCGCTGGGCGAGGTCGCGGCCGCCAGCTCGCCTGGGCTCCTCCTCCTCCTCCCTCGTCTTCCTCCTCCTCCTCCTCCTCCTCCTCCTCCTCCTCCTCCTCCTCCCCCTCCTCCTCCTCATCCTCCCTCCTCCTCCTCCTCATCTTACCTCATCCTATCCCCCCCCCCTCTCCCCCTTCCTTCACCCTACGTTACCCCTCCTCCTCCTCCCTCATCCTCCGCCTGCCTCCCTCCTTCCTAATCCTCCCTCCTCCTCCTCCTCCTCCTACTCCTACCCTGCGCATTCTTCCCTATCCTCCTCCCCCTCTCCTCCTCACCCTACGTTCCCCTCCTCCTCCTCCTCCTCCTCCCCTCCTCCTCCTCCTCCTCCTCCTCCTCCTCCTCCTCCTCCTGCTCCTCCTCCTCCTCCTCCCCCTCCTCCCCCTCCTCATCATCCTCCTCCCTTTGGCGCTGCGCTCCTCCTGACGTCGTCGCCGTCGGCGCCGTCGCCGTCGCCACAGCTCAAGGCCACCGAAGGCCGCCGAAGGCCGCCGAGGGCTGCCGAGGGCCGCCGAGGGCCGTGTCGAGGGCCGTGTCGAGGGCCGTGTCGAGGGCCGTGTCGAGGGCCGTGTCCTCGTTGGCTCCGCTCCCCCCCCGAGCTGGTGGCCCCGCAGGCGCTCCACCTCGCCCTGGAGGCGCCGGCGCTCCGCCTGGGCGGCGGGGGTGCAGGGGGGGCGGAAGCGGCTCGAGGGGGCGGGCGGGGAGGGTGGGGAGGGCGAGGAGGGCGAGGACCCAGACGCCCTCGAGTCAGGAAAAAATCACGACATGGGAAATGTTTTTCGCCGTGTTCGGCCTCCGGGGGCCCGTTCCAGGCCCCAGGACCGTCAAAAAACGACGCAGGATGCAAAACCGGTCCCGGGGGTCGACGTTGCGAAAAAATCACGACGTCGGGGGTCAGGGGAGGAGGGCGAGAAGGTTGAGGATAAGGACCGTTGGGGGGTCTGCTGGCCAACTCTCCTCGAATACACTGGGAGGGCGAGGAGGGGCAGGGGTGGAGGAGGCGGAGGAGAGAGAGGAGGGAGAGGGGGGAGGAGGGCGAGGAGGCGGAGGAGGGGGAGGAGGGCGAGGAGGGAGGAGGGCGATCAGGGGGACGCGTTTCAAATTCACATCCCCTGGTGACGGCGGCGGTACTCCTCATCTGGCACTGGCGGGAGGGAGTCGACAGAAACTCCCGAGAACTTCGCGCACAAACTATTCTGCATCCTCCACCATTTATTAAAACGCACACCTGTGAGCAGCGGATCCTTAGTCTACTCGCTGGCACGGACTGCACACATTAATGAATTGACCATGAGAGGTGCAACGAATGCACATCACGCAGAACAAGCAACGTGTTTTCACCCGACCGAGAGAGCGCAGAGACGGAATGACCATCTATGAATCTGCTGGCAGGGAAACTCTGAACTACATCCAAATTCGACCGGAACTTCAAAGGAGCGCTTAAACCTCAAACGGCACTCGCACCTCCAAGCGAGCCGAAGCCTCACCCACCGATGGGAGGACCGAGGAGGCTTCGATTTCCGCTAAATCAAGCGTGGGCCAGCGCGGCAAGAGTGTGACAGACCGAAACCTGGAGGCAACCAGCTCTCATTCCGTAGGGCTGGGACCTGGATGCAACATAGCACCCTCCTTTGCAGCGATATCTGCAGAGTTGTTTCGCGATGTTGTGTTAAGCTCGCTGGCAGAGAGAAGGCCAGTGTCAGACTGATGCGCCTTTACTTTCCGAACGCTGGACCACGACGAATTACAGCCGCTCAACGTCATTAATCCCGGCATACGGAGGGCGAGGAAGAGGGCGAGGAGGGCGAGGAGAGCGAGGATGCAGAGGAGGCGGAGGAGGCGGAGAAGGCGATGACAGATATGTTTGTTAAGAAGGCAGGCGGCTAACAAGAGGGTCCCGCGTCCCGAAGGACAGAAGTGCCGACGGCTACTACGCAGACCGCAGTGCACGCACACCCCCTCCCGCACGCTACAGCTCTGGCCTCGACCTGGCACAGCAGGCGTAAGCGTAGTACACCATCCCAGTGAAGGGGTTCACGCTGCAGGGGTCTTTGGGGTCGTCCAGCCCCACAGCGAACACGTCGCTCCCCTCGCACCTGTGCCCGCAGCAGTCCCGGTCCGCCGCCCAGGAGTAGGTCAGCGGGTCCCACTCTCGGCAGGCCTCTGGGCGCGCCTCTGTGCCCTCCGGGCACGCGGCAGGCGCGTAGCGGCTCGGGTTGCTGGGAGTGCCCGGGGAGAGCGTCTCCATCCGCCAGGCGCGCTCCGCACGCTCGTGCGGGTGGTCCGCGGCGACCTGCAGGGCGTCCTCCCCGGGGGCCAGCTCGCCCGTCCACGCGGCGCCGTCGCAGCGGAAGGGCGGGCGCAGAGCCTCGGAGCCCGCCGCGCGCGTGGTGCCCACGCCCACCATGCACACCTCGTCGCCGACCTCCAGCCCGAGCCTGGTGCGCCGCGCCCGCGGGGTGGAGTCGAAGACGCAGGTGGTCTGGAGGACGTCCCCCACCCGGAGGGTGAGGTTGCGGTCCAGCAGCGGGACCACCGCCCGCTCCGAGGGGCTCCAGGGGCTCAGGCTCCACATGCTCTCTGTGGCGCCGCCCCGCGTCAGCGTCTGGTGCATCTCGGTGCCCAGGGACTGGCTGCGGAGCCAGGCGGACACCACGGGCAGCTCGGCGCCCCCCCCGAGCGCGGGGCACCCCGAGCCGCAGGAGGCGGGGCACAGGAAGCGCATCTGCAGCCGCACTGGCGGGTCGAAGGAGGTGTGCAGGCCGTGGGCCGCCAGCATGGCGGCATCGATCCCAGGCGTGTCGCACCACCCGGCCGCCTTCATGCTGCTGCAGGTCGCCAGCGCGTACTTGTGTCCCAGGAGCATCAGCCAGTCCTGCCTCATCAGCTCCTCGCTGCTGGCGTCACGGCAGCCATCCGCCACCCTGCAAGTCCTCGTCACGAACCACCGGTGGACGCCGGGAGGAATCCACATGGTCGGATTGTCGTGGTTTCCGACACCATAGGGCATCCCCGCCACCATCACAGGGGTTACGTCCATAGTGTGCTCGCGGAGGGCGGGAGTGTAGAACAACCGGATCCCGTCCCGAACGACGGTCCCAGGCTGCGCGTCCTTGAAGAACACGCGCAGCCGGATCCCCACGATGCCCACCCCGGCGCCAATTGGAATGCCCGCGTGCGCGGGCAAGTCCCACAGGGCCATGCCGGGCAGCCACCACAACACGTGCGGATTGGAAGAATTCATGGACCAGGCGAGGCCGCCCAACGGCCGGTCGCAGAAGTCTGGCACCTCGCTGCTGAAGATGAGGCGGGGCTCGCCCTCCTGCTCGTCGGGCACGTGCTGCGAGCACCCGGCCACCAGCAGTTCCCTGACGAGCTCTGGGCGCTCCAGCAAGGCCTCGCCGTTCACGATGTGGTACACGGCGTGGTCCGTGTCGCGGAAGTTGAACACGAACTCGACCCCGTGGGTCCTGTTGGTCCAGCCGAACCTCGCCTCCTCGCGGGCCCTGGCGGCCGGGATCGCGTAGTCCTTGATGACCAGGTCCACCTGCCGCCGCTCCTCGCCGCCGGCAAGGGGCGCCGACCCTGCAGCTGCAGCCTCCCACGGGATGCCACGGGCGCCGCCGCTGCCCCTCAGGCTCGCTGCTGCACGCTCGAAGTGGCCGTCCTCGATGCCCTCACCGCGGCCCGCCTCCGAAACACCCTGCGCAGCGCCCTCCCTGCCGGACGCGAGGCTCGCCGCCGGCATCGAACCATCCCGCAGGCCATCATGCCCGCCGCCATCGCTGGCCGACACCTGCCCAACCGTGCCCTCTGCTGGGCCACCTCGGACAGCGTCGCCGCTCGCCGTTGGCCTGGGATCATCACCCTCCTGCTGCGGGTCGGCCCCGCTACCACCACTGGCTGCCGTTGGCCCCACGCGGGTCTCGGAGCTGCCCTCGCTGCTGCCCCCGCTCGTAGACTCTGCGCCGTCGCTCGGCCTATCGTTTGCACCGCCGCCGCGACTGGCATCGTGCCCAGATGCTCCCGGGCCCCTTCCAGGGGCACCCTGCCCCAGAGGGAGCTTAGTCACGAAAGCTACGGTCAGGAGCTTGTTGCACAGCGCGTCGCGGCGGCGGCCCCAGCGACACGCTACGCCTTGCGAGGCGATGGCGCGTCGCTCCGCTCCGCGGGACGGGAGGCTCGGAAACGCTCGGGACGCGGGCGCCTGGGGACCAAGGTGGATAGCACGTCACGACACGCTAACCGACTCCAGACGATAGAAATCCCCGCGGGATAATAAAGTTCGGGGGTCTGACGGGAATAGTCAACGATTTTCCCGGGAAAGGTGGCGTCAATGACGATGACGACGACGACGACGACGATGACGATGATGATCCTGGGCGCTCGTGTAACCTGACCTTGTATATCTTGGCACAAGACTGACTCGAGAGATCTCGAGGCTCGTGGCTGCAACTTGCCTGCGCAAAAGAAGTCCTTGGCGCTCCTGGCCAATAAACCTCTTTGCGCGCGGCCTCAAACCACTCGCCCACGCAGGCTCAGCATCCTTTGGGACCGCCCTTGCACGGGAGGCACTTGGTGCAGGCCTGGGCGGCAGCGCTTGCCTCCTCGAAGGTGACGTGCTTCGGCTCGACCGCCGCGGGGTCCTCGAAGGGCTTGGATTTGGCCTTGCTCTTGGCCTTGGCCGTGGCGTTTGCCTTGGCCAAGTCGTTGTCGCTGGTTTCCTTGAGCTTGTGGATCCACTCGTTGTTTCGGGCGCACATCGTGTTGATGCTCACGGGCGCTTGGCGGCCCTCGCCTCGGATCTCGCGCAGGGCGCGCTCGATCCAGCGACTCGTCCACAGGCTGCAGGACTAGGCGTCGGCCTGGAACATCTCGTTGCTCCTCGCAGAGCAGGTCTCGCCAGGGCCGATGGCGCCGAGCTTGCGGAGGATCCTCGTGGCGGCCTTGGGAGGCCACATGCGAACCCTACCCACGATTTCTGAGGAGGGTGGGGTTCACTTCGTTCGGCAGCTCCCGAGCAAAGTGAACCCTACCTCCCCCCCTCAGAAATCGTGGGGTGTAGGTGTGTGTTCGCATGTGGCCCCATGGCCCTGCCTCACGTTCCTGACTCGGGAACGACTAAGAAACTGAGAATCCCATGACCCTGCCGCACGTTCGTGACTTGGGAAAACTGAAACGGTGAGAACCCCACAGCCCTGCCACACGCTCGTGATTGCGGAAGCTGAAATGGTGAGACCACCATGGCCATGCTCAGCGTCTTTGATGCTGTTGCTAGTCAACATGAGATGATAGCAACTTCGATTCGCAACTTCCCCCAGGGATTATCAAGTTCGGCCTCCGCGCCCCTCTCCACAATTAAATCCTACTGACACGGGATGAAAAATAGAGGGGGGTAAGGGGGCGGGACTAGGCTGTATTATCGGGGGTAGTCGGTTATACCCAAAAGTTCTCGACCGCAAGATCGGGCGCTCGGCCGAAGGTCTGGGGCCGCGCCTGGCACCGTCGGAGCCCGCCGCCCGCCCCAGATCGCCCCTCGCGCCGCCGCCCCTCTCCTCGGGCTCGCCGCCGCCGCCCTCTCCTCGGCTCGCCGCCCCGCTGCCGAGGCCCGGCGCTGCCCCGGCCCTCGCCTCGTGCTCGCCGCCGCCGCGGCGCCTCCCCGCCGCCGCGCCGCCGCCGCCGCCCGCGCCGCCCGCGCGCTGCGCCGAGGACCCGCCGCCTGCGGGGCCGCCGCCTGCGGGGCCGTCGCCTGCGGGCCCGCCCTGGCGCGCCGCGGCGGGGGCCGCCAGCGCCAGCAGGGCGGCGGCGCACAGCCAGGCGGGCGCGCAGGGCCAGTGCCAGCCCCGGCTCTGGGGCGGCATGGCCGCGGGCGCGCGCCTCGAGCCGGCGCGGAGGGGTCAGCATGGCTGGAGCCAGAATGGCTATGGAGGGGGCCACGGGAGGGGGGCGTAGGGCGAGGAGGGCAAGGAGGGCGAGGAGGGCGAGGAGGGCGAGGCGGCGCAGGTGGCGGAGGAGGGGAGGGCGAGGAGAGCTGGGAGAGCGAGGACGGCAAGGAGGTGAGGCGGGGCTAAGAAGGCAAGGAAATATGCCGTAATCTCGTCCTGCAACCGATTGTGTAGACATACCTATGTGTATACAAACATACATATACATATATACATATATACATATATACATATATACATATATACATATATACATATATACATATATACATATTGTACAAATGCAGATGTACAAATCAAGAGTTCCATACACGCATACGTAATGGTATGAGTACTAGTAAGACTCGTGCGGCTGACAAATACCATAAACCTGGTAGTAGTAATACGGATAATAAAATAATAGTGGGAGAAATGCTAATAAGACTTAGCAACAATGATAATAGTGATATCGGGAATAAGAAAAAACAATTATAGCCAGAGCGCAGTATCCCCAAACAGGGATTTTTAACCCACTGCGGTTTCCAAGGTCGATTGCGTGCCCGTCCAGTGCGGGCTGGCATGGCATGTTAGAACATGATAACATGATGCTTGCACATGAGATGTTTACACGAAAACTTGGGCCTCCTGGGGCCTCCTGGGGCTTCCTGGGGACCTCCTGGGGCTTCTTCCTGGGCCTCCTGCGGCCTCCTGGACCCCACCTCGGACTTCCTGAAGCCTCTTGGCGCTCCCAGGGGCGTATATCTAACATGTGGCCGTCTGGGCCCCCCAAAATGGGGTGGGGGCAACAGAGCAAGAAAAATCAACGAATCGACACCGGATGCGTATTAACTTGACACGTCCTGATAGGGGGCCTCCTGGGGCCTCCCGGGAGCCTCCTGGGAATCTCCTGGGGACCCGTGGGGCCTGTCCCGGGCGTCCTGCGGCCTCCTGAATCTCTCTGGGGCCTCCTGGGGCTCCCAGGGTTATGTAATATGTGCTCTTCTGGGCCCCCAGGCTGGACCACCTCTTGCGCGGCATCTGGGAGCTCAGAGTTGCGAGAATGTCTTGTGCGAAACGGGCCGGACCACTTTGCGCACGGCATCTCAGAGCTCAGACTTGCGAGAATGTCTCAGGTAAAACGGACCTGACCACCTCGCGCAGGGCATCTCAAAGCTCAGAATTGCGAGGATGTCTCAGGCGAAACGGGCTGGACCACCTCTCGCGCGGCATCTCCGAGGTCAGAGTTGCGAGGATGTCTCAGGCAAAATGGGCTGGACCACCTCTTGCGCGGCAGCTCAGAGCTCAGAGGTTCGAGGATGTCTCAGGCGAAACGGGCCAGACCACCTCGCGCGCGGCATCTCCGAGGTCAGAATTTCGAGGACGTCTCAAACGAAACGGGCAGGACCACCTCTCGCGCGGCATCTCGGAATGCAAAAGTGCGAGGATGTTTCAAATGAAACGGGCAGGACCACCTCTTGGGCGGCATCTCGGGGCTCAGAGTTTGGAGGATGTCTCAAGCGAAACGGGCAGGACCACGTCTCGCGCGGCATCAGAGAGCGCAGAATATCGAAGATGTCTCAGGTAGATCGGGCCGGACCACGTCGCGCACGGCATATCAGGGCTCAGAAATTGAAGATGTCTCAGGCGATACGGGCCGGACCACCTCTTGCGCGGCATCTTGGAGCCCAGAGTTTCGAGGATGTCTCAGGCGAAATGGGCTGGACCACCTCTTGCGCGGCATCTCAGACCTCACAACTCAGAATTGCGAGGATGTCTCAGGCGAAACGCGCCGGACCAGCTCGCGCACGGCATCTCAGAGCTCAAAGTTTGGAGGATGTCTCAGGCGATACGGGCCGGACCACCTCTCGCGCAGCATCTGGGAGCTCAGAGTTTCGAAGATGTCTCAGGCGAAACGGGCCGGACCACCTCTCGAGCGGCATCTGGGAGCTCAGAGTCTCGAGGATGTCTCAGGCGAAACGGGCTGGACCACCTCATGCGCGGCATCTGGGCACTCAGAGTTTGGAGGATGTCTTACCCGAAACGCCCAATCCGGGACAACTCAGAAACGAGAATTGCGAGGATGTCTCAGGCGAAACGGCCCAGACCACCAATTTTTTTTTAGGACGTCTCTGCTTTGAATTCCCTCGGCCGGAGTTAGCTTCTTTCACAACAGCACCCCGTTCAGCAAGCTGTTTGGGGAATCATAGTACTGATGATAACAACAATGGTTATAATACTATTAATCATGATAACAATGCCATTTCTAGCAAGAACAACCATAACACGAATGATAACCATATTCATCCGTCGTACAGTAAGAACAAGGTGAATACGAATAACAACAACCAATAAAGCAGCAATAATCACAATACGAATAGCGAACATTAATTCACTTACCAAAGATGCAAGCATGTTTGTATATATATACACATACATACATACATACATACATACATACATACATACATACATACATACATACATACATACATACATACATACATAAATACATACATACATACATACATACATACATACATACATACATACATACACACATGCGCATATAGATACACATACATACACACATACATAAATACATACATAGATACATACATAGATACATACATGCATACATCGAATCGCCGTGTTAATCCAGTGTTGCGAATGGGCCCGTCCTGTGGGTCCGTTGGGGCCGGTGTGAAGCCGTCCAGGGGGCCTGTTGGGCCGCCTTGGGGGTCTCTGGGAGCGTTCTGGAAGCCCTGTTGGGCCGTGTCGAGGCTCTCGCCAGCTGTTTGGAACCCCTCCAGGGGCCCTTGGGGCGTCTCTGGGCCTTCTTCGGCTGTCTTGGGCCTCTATTGAACCGTTTCGGGCCCGTCCTGAGCTCCTCTGAAGGCCCTCTGGGGCACCTCTTGCGCCATCCTGGAGCAAGCCTGGGGGCATCTTGGGGAGTCGTGGAGGCTCTGAGCTCTGAAGACAGAAGGCGAGCGTGCCGAAATGATGCGAAAACACATGAGACATGAATTGTGTCTGGCTCTGCGGGGTCTCTTGGGTGTCCTCTTCGGAACCCCCTGGGGTCGTCGAGGGAGCCTGCTGCCTGATCTCGCAGTCATCTTGGGCCGCCTCCGTCCGCCCAACCCGGCCGCGGGGGGGCCACCCGCCTGGCCCGCCCGCTCAGGCCCGCCCGCCCGCCCGCCCCGTTAGGGTCTCCCCGACCGACCCTCCCGTTCGGGTCAGGCCGTCTGAATGGCCCGCCCGCTTGTTTGGTCGAAGACCCCGCACACCTCAATGCGCCACCCGCCTGGCTCGCCCTTTTGGGGCCCAGATGCCCGGCACGCCCGTGGAAAGTCCGCCCGCCCGCCCGTCGATTGGAACCATCCGTTCGCGCAGCTGAAAATCCACCCACCCGCTTTGAGGCGCTGCCCGCCTGGCCCGCCCAACCCGCCTGTCGGGATCCGCCCGCCCGACCCGCCCGTCAAGGTCTGCCCGCTCGACCCGCCCGCAATGGCCCGTCCGGTCGCGCCCGCCGCGGCGCGCGCTTCGCAGGGCGCAAGTCGCGTCTACGTGCTCGATTGCCCCTAACGTGGCCATTCAACGAGAGGCGGCTCTGCATGCATAATCATGATAAGAATAATAAGAATAATAATAGCAATAAGGGTAGTACTTGGAGTAGGTATAGTAAGAGCAATCGTACGAATATCTGTCATACGAACAAACACAATGGCAAGCATCTTAATAGTACTATGAATAATTGGAGTCTTCATAAGAAGAAGAATCGCAATAACATTATTAACAATAATAGATAACTGGAACAATACTAATAATTGCGATGGTCGCAATCATAATGCAGTTGTAACCGTTAAGAAATCAACAACTATACTGATCATGGTGGTAAGAATGTTAATAACATTCGCAGTATGAACCGGAGGAAAATATTACTAATAGTGATAACCATCACCATAATCGACATACACACATACACACACATGCAATCATGCATGCATGCATACATGCATGCATGCATGTTTACACACATGTACGCATACATACATACATACATACATACATACATACATACATACATACATACATACATACATACATGCGTTACATGCCTCCGTACATGCATACATGCATACATACGTACATACCCACACATATACATACATGGTACAACTACATGCACATACATAAACACATACATGCGTACAAACAAACAAATATGCATGCATGCATACCTACATACATGCACGCATACATAACTAACGGCATACATACCTACATACATGCATGCATGCATACACACATATATACATACATGCAGACATACATACATACATATCCGTCACCGTGCCTCTGGACACGGAGTGGGCGTACCCTGAGGTCCTTGCCTGATCCCTGGAGCCTCAGTCCTCAGTCCTGCACTCCCGAATCTCTGTGGACTTGTCGCGTGCCCCCTGGGTTCTGGGAAGCGTTCTCGCATGGATTGTTCGGGCCCGTGAGGGCCCGAAGACGGGCCAAGAGGGCCCCACGAGACCCCCAAGACGGTGCAAGAGGGCCCCGAGTCGCCGAAAGATCGTTCCAGAACGCCCAGGATGGCCCAAAGATGGCCCAAGAGGCCTGCAAGACGACCCAGGAGGCCTCCAAGAGGCCTCCCAAGAGGGCCCCAAGAGGCTAACATCAGTTATGTGCCTCAGGTTTTAGAAAAAATGTGCGTTCTCTCCTTTTCGGCTTTTCGACGAGCCCAGACGGCCCAAGAGGCCCCGAAGACCACCCCAGAACGGCCCAAGAGGCCTCCAAGAGGGCCCCAAGACGGCATAACAGCGCCCCAAGACGGCCCAAGAGGCGCCCAAGATGTGATGGCCCAAGAGAGCCTCAAGACGGCCCGAAAAGGGGCCCAAGAGAGGGGGCACGAACCGAACATCCGAGCATTATGCCCCAAGAGGCCCCCAGGAGACCCCAAGAGGCGCACAGGAGACCCCAAGAGACCCCCAAGAGACCCCCAGAAGGCCCAAAGAGGCCTCCAAGAGGCCCAAAAGAGGTCCCAAGAGGCCGAGGCTCCAGAGAGGCCTCCCACGAGATCCCAACGAACATTCAATCGGCTTCATACCCACAATCCGGACACGGTGGTGGGATAGGCCGAAGGCCATTAGACCTGCTTGGCACGGGGACGGAAAGCGCACTTACTTTCAGAGCGCACGAGATCGATGGCTCGTCCGCTCTTACACCTCTTATTGACTCCCTTCCCCTCGCTCTTGTCCTATCTCAGCCTCGGAGAGTCGCGGAGCTTTCTTTGAGCGCGTTTCTTGTTTTGGAGGGGGCGGTCGGGTCGCGTTGCGTTTTCCGCGTTTGGGCTGCCAGGTTTCCAGAACCCCGCGTTTTCCTTGCGTGGACCGCTCGTTGTCCACGCGTTGCCGCCGGTCCCTGTGCCCTGGCGTCAAGAACTTATTACGCCGCAGCTCTCTGTTGGGAGCTTCGGTCTTATCAGCTCGATTACGTCACCGCTCGCTCTTGGGAGCCGCGGTGCTAAGAGCCTTTGGGAGTAGTTTGGGCCTCTTGGGGGGCTCTTGGGGAGCCTCTTGGGTGCCTCTTGGGGACCTTTGGGGGCTTTTCGGGGGCCTCGTGGGGCCTCCTGGGAGCTTCTGGGCTGCGGGGGTGAAGGGACTAGGCTGCCTTTGGCCGTCTTTGGGCTCTCTTGGGGGCCTTTTGGGGCCTTCTTGGGGCCGTCCTGGCGCCGTCTTGGGCCGTCTTGGCGCCTCTTGGGCCGTCTTGGCGCCCTCTTGGGCCGTTTTGGGGCCTTCTTGGGTGCCTCTTGGGCCTTCTTGGGGCGCTCTTGGGGGCCTCTTGGACAGTCTTGGACGCCTCTTGGCCCGTCTTGGCGCCCTCTTGGGCTATTTTGAGGGCCTCTTGGGAACATCTTGGGCCGTCTTGGGGCGGTCTTGGGGGCGTCTTGGACCGTCTTCAACGCCATGAAATGCGAAAAGCCGCATATGCTAAAAATGCACGTGTTCCTTAAGAAAATCAATGATTCCCCACATGCGTCGTGGGGTGTTGGCTTTCTTCCCTGCCGCGCCGCACCCGCGACACTCACACCTCACTCTTCCTTTCCTCCTCACAACACTGCTCAGCACATCTCAGCTCAGCGCAGCTCAGCTCAGCACGGCACAGCTCAGCACGGCACAGCTCAGCACAGCACAGCACAGCACTTTCTCACTTGCACTAGTGCTGACAGCACACACACACATATTCACAGCACATATACACACAGCACACATACACACAGACACTAAAGACACAGACACACATAGACACACACAAACACACATATACACATACATACACAGGCACGACGACACACACACACACACACACACACACACACACACACACACACACATACACACAGACACACACGCACACACAGACACACAGACACTACCTCACCCACGCGCAACACCTGCACGGCACGTACACGAGACACGCGTCGCACACTTCACAACACACCGCAGCGCATCACAACACAGCGCGGCACTTTCAGGACACCATAGGGGGTGCGCAGGGGGTGGTCTCTCACCGCGGCCGCTACGCACGACGGTCGTCCAGGCACAGCAGGCGTGGCACATTCTCGACAGACACCACAGGGGGTGTGCAGGGGGTGGTTTCTCACCGCGGCCGCTATGCACGACGGCCGTCCAGGCACAGCAGGCGTGGCACTTTCTCGAAACCACAGGGGGTGCGCAGGGGGTGGTCTCCCACCGCGGTCGCTATGCACGACGGTCGCTCAGGCACAACAGGCGTGGCATTGTCTCGACGCCACAGGGGGTGCGCAGGGGGTGGTCTCCCACCGCGGCCGCTATGCACGACGGTCGTACAGGCACAGCAGGCGTGGCACATTCTCGACACCACAGGGGCTGTGCAGGGGGGGGTCTCTCACCGCAGCCGCTATGCACGACGATCGTCCAGGCACAGCAGGCGTGGCACATTCTCGACACCACAGGGGGTGCGCAAGGGGGGGTCTCTCACCGCGGCCGCTATGCACGACGGTCGTCCAGGCACAGCAGGCGTGGCACATTCTCGACACCACAGGGGGTGCGCAGGGGGTGGTCTCTCACCGCGGCCGCTATGCACGACGGTCGTCCAGGCACAGCAAGCGTGGCACTTCTCGACACCACAGGGGTGCGCAGGGGGTGGTCTCTCACCGCGGCCGCTACGCACGACGGTCGTCCAGGCACAGCAGGCGTGGCACATTGTCGACACCACAGGGGCTGTGCAGGGGGTGGTCTCTCACCGCGTCCGCTATGCACGACGGTCGTCCAGGCACAGCAGGCGTGGCACATTCTATCACACTCTCGACACCACAGGCGGTGCGCAGGGGGTGGTCTCTCACCGCAGCCGCTATGCACGACGGTCGTGCAGGCACAGCAGGCGTGGCACATTCTCGACACCACAGGGGGTGCGCAGGGGGTGGTCTCCCACCGCGGCCGCTATGCACGACGGTCGTCCAGGCACAGCAGGCGTGGCACATTCTCGACACCACAGGGGGTGCGCAGGGGGTGGTCTCTCACCGCGGCCGCTATGCACGACGGTCGTCCAGGCACAGCACGCGTGACACATTCTCGACACCACAGGGGGTGCGCACGGGGTGGTCTCTCACCGCGGCCGCTATGCACGACGGTCGTCCAGGCACAGCAGGCGATGCACATTCTCGACACCACAGGGGGTGCGCAGGGGGTGGTCTCTCACCGCAGCCGCTATGCACGACGGTCGTCCAGGCACAGCAGGCGTGGCACCTTCTCGACACCACAGGTGGTGCGCAAGGGGTGGTCTCTCACCGCGGCCGCTATGCACGACGGTCGTCCCATGTTTCGTGGGGTTCTTCCCCACATGCTTCGTGGGGTTATGGTTTTCTTCCCTGCCGCGCCACACCCGCGACACTCACACCTCACCTCTCTCTCTCTCTCTCTCTCCTTCTCACACAGCGCAGCACGGCACAGCACAGCACAGCACAGCACAGCATAGCACAGCTCAACGCAGCACAGCACATCACCGCGCAGCACAGCACAGCACAGCACATGCCCAGCAACGTAGGGGGTGCGTAGGGGTTGGTCTCTCACGGCGGCCGCTATCCGTGACGGTCGTCCAGGGCACAGCAGCCATGGCATATTCTCGACACCGTAGGGGGTGCGCAGGGGGTGGTCTCTAACCGCGGCCGCTATCCGTGAGGGTCGTCCAGGGCACAACAGGCATGGCATATTCTCGACACCGACGGTCGCCCAGGCACAGCACCCATGGCATATTCTCGACAGCGTAGGGGGTGCGCAAGGGGTGGTCTCTCACCGCGGCCGCTATCCGTGACAGTCGTCCAGGGCACAGCAGGCATGGCAGATTCTCGACAGCATAGGGGGTGCGCAGGGGGTGTTCTCTCACCGCGGCCGCTATCCGTGACGGTCGTCCACGGCACAGCAGGCATGGCAGATTCTCGACACCATAGGGGGTGCGCAGGGGGTGGTCTCGCACCGCGGCCGCTACCGTGACAGTCGTCCAGGGCAAAGCAGCCATGGCATATTCTCGACAGCGTGGGGGGTGCGCAGGGGGTGGTCTCATCTCGGCCGCTATCCGTGACGGTCGTCCAGGGCACAGCAGGCATGGCACATTCTCGACACCCTACCGGGGTGCGCAGGGGGGGTCTCTCATCGCGGCTGCTATCCGTGACGGTCGTCCAGGGCACAGCAGGCATGGCATATTCTCGACCCCTACCGGGGTGCGCCGGGGGTGGTCTCCCACCGCGGCCGCTATCCGTGACGGTCGTCCAGGGCACAGCAGACATGGCATATTCTCGACACCCTACGGGGGTGCGCAGGGGGTGTTCTCTCACCGCGGCCGCTACTCGTGACGGTCGTCCAGGGCACAGCAGGCATGGCATATTCTCGACACCCTACCGGGGTGCGCAAGGGGTGGTCTCTCACCGCGGACGCTATCCGTGACGGTCGCCCAGGGCACAGCAGGCATGGCATATTCTCGACACCATAGGGGGGGCGCAGGGGGTGGTCTCTCACCGCGGCCGCTATCCGTGACAGTCGTCCAGGGCACAGCAGGCATGGCATATTCTCGACACCATAAGGGGGTGCGCAAGGGGTGGTCTCTCACCGCGGCCGCTATCCGTGACGGTCGTCCAGGGCACAGTGGTATCGGCGGGGCAACGGCCGCCAACATCATTCTCACATGCTTCACTTCAGCTCTCATCACTCCAGCCATAATATAAGTATGTGGGCTCCCTCGGTAGCGTAAGTTTGGCCTCTTGGGGCCCTCTTGGGACGCCTCGTGGGCGCCTCCTGGGGCGTCTTGGAGGCCTCTTGGGGCGTATTGGGGCTGCCTTGGGCGGTCTTGGGCTCTCTTGGAGCGCTCTTGGGCCGTCTTGGGCGCTTCTAGGCAGAGCCTAGGTAGGGAATCAATGATTTTGGCCTCTTGGGGCCCTCTTGGGACGCCTCGTGGGCGTCTCCTGGGCCTTCGTGGAGGCCTCTTGGGACGTCTTGGGGCCGCCTTGGGCGGTCTTGGGCTCTCTTGGAGCGCTCTTTTTTTTTCTCTAGTCCACACGTGTTTCCAAAAGGGAGCTTCAAAGACAGAACAGCGGACGAGCAAAAGGCCTGGAACGCGCCCAGAGCAGGCGGAGCTGGGCCATCGGGCCTCAGTCCAAGCTCGCCGTCGCGACAGAACTCGGAGCCGAACTCGGCGCTACACGCGTCGTTCCAAACAGACGCGAAAGGGACATTTCCTTCTTGCCGCACTGTGCCTCGGGCGTCGAAGCCTCGGTGTGATCATCCTCTCCCAGCAGACCTCCGACGGCAAACCCGGCCTTCCCGAGGTGCTTGGCGTAGAAGTTCAAGTACGGGATGCCCTTCGCCGTGCGCCCGTGGGCGACTTTGAGGTCCAGCGGGCCGAACTTCGCCCACCCCGCGCCTGCCTCGTGCGCCGTCTTGGCATCGAAGGTGAGGCCGCCGGCGTGCGCCTCGTCCGCCCACGCCCCGGTGATGTTCAGCCTTTGGAAGTACATGTCCGCGCACTGCTCGCCCATTCGGCGCACCTCGGCCTGCACGACGAGCAGCGCGGAGTCCACAGGTTTTCCACGTGGGATACTGATGAGCAACACTTTGCCCTGCCGCATCAGGTCAAATCGCTCACCGTAGACGTTCGTCAAATGCGGATCGCCAGACGCGGAAACTGTCGGAATCGGCGTGGGGCTGGTGTCAGTCGGCGAAGGCGTCGGGCTGGGCGTCGGGGGCGAGGTCGGGCTGCTTGTCGGGCTGCTCGTCGGACTGGGCGTCGGGGACGGCGTGGGGAAGGCCGTCGGGAGAGGCGTCACGCCAGCCTGGCAGCAGTAAGGATACCACGCAGTGCACGAAAGGTCGTTCCAGGTGTAACCCATGTGAATGGGATATATTACCACGCAGTCTTCGTCGCCGGCTTGATTCGGCTCGCCAGGGTACCAGTTCGAGTAACTGAGTGAGCCTCCGGTCGTCCAATACTGAAAATGTCCCTCAGTATCACTATCATGGATACCGATCCAAGAACCATCAGAGCACGCTTCGCCAGCTGCTGTATTCTCCTCGGGGCTCCGCGGCATCGCCGGCTCCATGCCGCAGCTCGCGCATGCAGATACGATCTCGTTTCCCCTGCCAGTGCCACCGCAGTTCGAGTACGTGTACGACGTGGCAGATCCTGTGGCCTCGAGCTTCGCGAACGCCCTCTCGAGGGCGCCGACCTCGTCCGGCACGTCGGCCCCCGCCGAGTTGTGTTGGAGAACGAGGGCGTTTGTCGAATGCGCGAATGCCATCACCTGGAAAATAGTCCACGCTGACTTCCAAGCAGCCCCCATCCTAACAGATCGAGCTGACCAGAAGAAGTAGACGACCAAGTGGCAACCAATGGGGAACCAATGATGCAGTATGCAACTAGAGTGTAGAGGCCCGAATGCGGCGATCCGATCAGTGCCTGATCCCTTGAGCCAAAATGGCAACGGACTCTCTTGGAGCGCTCTTGGGCCGTCTTGGGCGCTTCTTGGGCCGTCTTGGGCCGTCTTGGGCGCCGTCTTGGCCGCTTCTTGGGCTGTCTTAGGCGCCTAAGACGGCCCAAGAAGCGCCCAAGAAGCGTTGTCCGATGATGTCTCGAGCGAAACGCTGTTTTTAAGCCCCGAAGGCCGTCCTACTCGATAAAAAAAACGAAGCGGGAGGGCAATTAGACACCTGCTTGGCACGGGGACGGAAAGCGCACTTACTTTCAGAGCGCACGAGATCGCTGGCTCGTCCGCTCTTACACCTCTTATTGACTCCCTTCCCCTCGCTCTTATCCTATCTCAGCCTCGGAGAGTCGCGGAGCTTTCTTTGAGCGCGTTTCTTGTTTTGGAGGGGGCGGTCGGGTCGCGTTGCGTTTTCCGCGTTTGGGCTGCCAGCTTTCCAGAACCCCGCGTTTTCCTTGCGTAGACCGCTCGTTGTCCACGCGTTGCCGCCCGTCCCTGTGCCGTGGCGTCAAGAACTTATTACGCCGCAGCTCTCTGTTGGGAGCTTTGGTCTTATCAGCTCGATTACGTCACCGCTCGCTCTTGGGAGCCGCGGTGCTAAGAGCCTTTGGGAGTATTTTGGGCCTCTTGGGGGGCTCTTGGGGAGCCTCTTGGGTGCCTCTTGGGGACCTTTTGGGGCTTTTCGGGGGCCTCTTGGGGCCTCCTGGGAGCTTCTGGGCTGCGGGGGTGAAGGGACTAGGCTGCCTTTGGCCGTCTTTGGGCTCTCTTGGGGGCCTTTTGGTGCCTTCTTGGGGCCGTCCTGGCGCCGTCTTGGGCCGTCTTGGCGCCTCTTGGGCCGTCTTGGCGCCCTCTTGGGCCGTTTCGGGGCCTTCTTGGGGGCCTCTTGGGCCTTCTTGGGGCGCTCTTGGGGGCCTCTTGGACAGTCTTGGACGCCTCTTGGCCCGTCTGGCGCCCTCTTGGGCCGTATTCTTGGGGGCCTCTTGGGAACATCTTGGGCCGTCTTGGGGCGGTCTTGGGGGCCTCTTGGACCGTCTTGGACGCCTCTTGGCCCGTCTTGGCGCCCTCTTGGGCTATTTTGGGGGCCTCTTGGGAACATCTTGGGCCGTCTTGGGGCGGTCTTGGGGGCCTCTTGGACCGTCTTCAACGCCATGAAAGGCGAAAAGCCGTATATGCTAAAAATGCACGTTCTCCTAAAGAAAATTATCCCAGTGCGACCCTGCCTAGGAGTTGGAACCCCTAGGAAAGCAGCATTAGTAGTAACAGTAACGCTAAGCTAAAGCTAAGCTAAAGCTAAGCTAAAGCTAAGCTAAAGCTAAGCTAAAGCTAAGCTAAAGCTAAGCTAAGCCACAGCTAAGCTAAAGTTAAGCTAAAGCTAAGCTAAAGCTAAGCTACAGCTAAGCTAAAGCTAAGCTAAAGCTAAGCTAAAGCTAAGCTAAAGCTAGCTACAGCTAAGCTAAAGCTAAGCTAAAGCTAGCTAAGCTAAAAAGCTGAGCTAAAGCTAAGCTAAAGCAGCTAGCTCAAGCTAAGCTAGCTAAGCTAAGCTAAAGCTAAAGCTAAAAGCTAAGCTAAACGCTAAGCGAAAAGCTAAGCGAAACGCTAAGCTAAAGCTAAGCTACAGCTAAGCTAAAGCTAAGCTAGCTAAAGCTAAAGCTAAAGCTAAAGCTAAAGCTCCCAGGGGACTGGGGGGAACCGCTCCCAGGGGACTGGGGGAACCGCCCGGGGCGCTTAGCACTGCCCGGCCCCTTTAAGCTAAGAGAGTAAGAACCCTTCTAGGCAGAGCCTAGGTAGGGAATCAATGATTTTGGCCTCTTGGGGCCCTCTTGGGACGCCTCGTGGGCGTCTCCTGGGCCTTCGTGGAGGCCTCTTGGGACGTCTTGGGGCCGCCTTGGGCGGTCTTGGGCTCTCTTGGAGCGCTCTTTTTTTTTTCTCTAGTCCACACGTGTTTCCAAAAGGGAGCTTCGAAGACAGAACAGCGGACGAGCAAAAGGCCTGGAACGCGCCCAGAGCAGGCGGAGCTGGGCCATCGGGCCTCAGTCCAAGCTCGCCGTCGCGACAGAACTCGGAGCCGAACTCGGCGCTACACGCGTCGTTCCAAACAGACGCGAAAGGGACATTTCCTTCTTGCCGCACTGTGCCTCGGGCGTCGAAGCCTCGGTGTGATCATCCTCTCCCAGCAGACCTCCGACGGCAAACCCGGCCTTCCCGAGGTGCTTGGCGTAGAAGTTCAAGTACGGGATGCCCTTCGCCGTGCGCCCGTGGGCGACTTTGAGGTCCAGCGGGCCGAACTTCGCCCACCCCGCGCCTGCCTCGTGCGCCGTCTTGGCATCGAAGGTGAGGCCGCTGGCGTGCGCCTCGTCCGCCCACGCCCCGGTGATGTTCAGCCTTTGGAAGTACATGTCCGCGCACTGCTCGCCCATTCGGCGCACCTCGGCCTGCACGACGAGCAGCGCGGAGTCCACAGGTTTTCCACGTGGGATACTGATGAGCAACACTTTGCCCTGCCGCATCAGGTCAAATCGCTCACCGTAGACGTTCGTCAAATGCGGATCGCCAGACGCGGAAACTGTCGGAATCGGCGTGGGGCTGGTGTCAGTCGGCGAAGGCGTCGGGCTGGGCGTCGGGGGCGAGGTCGGGCTGCTTGTCGGGCTGCTCGTCGGACTGGGCGTCGGGGACGGCGTGGGGAAGGCCGTCGGGAGAGGCGTCACGCCAGCCTGGCAGCAGTAAGGATACCACGCAGTGCACGAAAGGTCGTTCCAGGTGTAACCCATGTGAATGGGATATATTACCACGCAGTCTTCGTCGCCGGCTTGATTCGGCTCGCCAGGGTACCAGTTCGAGTAACTGAGTGAGCCTCCGGTCGTCCAATACTGAAAATGTCCCTCAGTATCACTATCATGGATACCGATCCAAGAACCATCATAGCACGCTTCGCCAGCTGCTGTATTCTCCTCGGGGCTCCGCGGCATCGCCGGCTCCATGCCGCAGCTCGCGCATGCAGATACGATCTCGTTTCCCCTGCCAGTGCCACCGCAGTTCGAGTACGTGTACGACGTGGCAGATCCTGTGGCCTCGAGCTTCGCGAACGCCCTCTCGAGGGCGCCGACCTCGTCCGGCACGTCGGCCCCCGCCGAGTTGTGTTGGAGAACGAGGGCGTTTGTCGAATGCGCGAATGCCATCACCTGGAAAATAGTCCACGCTGACTTCCAAGCAGCCCCCATCCTAACAGATCGAGCTGACCAGAAGAAGTAGACGACCAAGTGGCAACCAATGGGGAACCAATGATGCAGTATGCAACTAGAGTGTAGAGGCCCGAATGCGGCGATCCGATCAGTGCCTGATCCCGTGAGCCAAAATGGCTACGGACTCTCTTGGAGCGCTCTTGGGCCGTCTTGGGCGCTTCTTGGGCCGTCTTGGGCCGTCTTGGCCGCTTCTTGGGCTGTCTTAGGCGCCTAAGACGGCCCAAGAAGCGCCCAAGAAGCGTTGTCCGATGATGTCTCGAGCGAAACGCTGTTTTTAAGCCCCGAAGGCCGTCCTACTCGATAAAAAAACGAAGCGGGAGGGCAATTAGACACCTGCTTGGCACGGGGACGGAAAGCGCACTTACTTTCAGAGCGCACGAGATCGCTGGCTCGTCCGCTCTTACACCTCTTATTGACTCCCTTCCCCTCGCTCTTATCCTATCTCAGCCTCGGAGAGTCGCGGAGCTTTCTTTGAGCGCGTTTCTTGTTTTGGAGGGGGCGGTCGGGTCGCGTTGCGTTTTCCGCGTTTGGGCTGCCAGCTTTCCAGAACCCCGCGTTTTCCTTGCGTAGACCGCTCGTTGTCCACGCGTTGCCGCCCGTCCCTGTGCCGTGGCGTCAAGAACTTATTACGCCGCAGCTCTCTGTTGGGAGCTTTGGTCTTATCAGCTCGATTACGTCACCGCTCGCTCTTGGGAGCCGCGGTGCTAAGAGCCTTTGGGAGTATTTTGGGCCTCTTGGGGGGCTCTTGGGGAGCCTCTTGGGTGCCTCTTGGGGACCTTTTGGGGCTTTTCGGGGGCCTCTGGGGGCCTCCTGGGAGCTTCTGGGCTGCGGGGGTGAAGGGACTAGGCTGCTTTTGGCCGTCTTTGGGCTCTCTTGGGGGCCTCTTGGGGCCTTCTTGGGGCCGTC
>CAUYUJ010011060.1:0-24914 GCA_963575745.1 Prorocentrum cordatum | reverse complement strand
TCCTCCTCCTCCTCCTCCTCCTCCTCCTCCTCTCCTCCTCCTCCTTCGTTCTCCTCCTCGTGCCTCTCCCCCTATCGCCCTGTCGTGCTTCTCCTTCTGCTCCCCCGTCGTGGTTCTCCCGTCGTGGTTCTTCCACGAGTTGTCGCGGTCGAGCGATGCTCCTCCCGTCGTGATGCTCCCGTCGTGCTGTTCCCGTGGCGGTCGGGCGAGGAGTCTCGCTGTTTCTTCGGTCCCCGGGGGGCCTGCCCGCCAGGCCTCGGGGCCGTCCATCTAGGCCTCCCAGATGGGTCGGAGTAGATAGGGTCGGAGGATCGCGCCGCATTGCCAGCTGCATCGGCGACGCGGCTCGATGAGGGGCCCAATTTTCTCCACGCCGACGTCGCCGATGCAGCGCCGACGTCGCCAGTGCATTGCCGATGCATCGCCGATGCATTGCCGATGCATCGCCGATGTTTCGGCGATGCGGCGAGATCCTCCGACCCCATCTTCTCCGACCCCATCCAGGAGGCCTCTGGTCCAAAAGCCAGGATGGAAAGCCGGCCTCGGGGAAGGGGTCCGGACCTCGAGGGGGTCGACGCTGTGAAAGAACCACGACGGTCGGGCGTCTGGGAGAGGGGGGGACGACGAGGCTCGGGACGATCGACACGGGCACGGGAACGCTGGGCACGCAGGCCGGCAGCAGTTCCTGTGTCCTCCCGCCAGGCCAGGAGAAGCGTCGCCGAGCGAGATGAGGCGAGATGGCAGGGGGGGGAGAGGAGGCTCGGGACGATCGAAGTGGGTATGGAACCCCGGAAGACCCGCGACGTCGTGATTTTGTCGGCCGGAGGAGGGGGAGGAGGAGGAGGAGGAGGAGGAGGAGGAGGAGGAGGAGGAGGAGGAGGAGGAAAAGCAGGTAGCAGCAGGAGGCGGAGGAGGAGGAGGAGGAGAAGGAGGAGGAGGATGAGAGGAGGAGGAGGACGAGGAGAGGAGGAGGAGGAGGAGGAGGAGGAGGAGGGGAGGAGGAGGGGGAGGAGGACGAGGGAGGCGGAGGAGGAGGAGGAGGAGGAGGAGGAGGAGGAGGAGGATGAGGAGGAGGCGGGGGAGGAGGAGGAGGAGGAGGAGGAGGAGGAGGAGGAGGAGGAGGAGGAGGAGGAGGAGGAGAGCGCGCACCCCGCACGACGCGGACCCGCCAGGCCCAGAGCGCGCCGGCGCTCCCCTGGGTGGCCCCAGAGGTCTGGACCCCCTCCCAGGGACCAGCTCTTCATCCCGAGTCGTTTTGTGGACGGCCCCGGGAGGCCCGGCAGAGGCCCCGCGAGGCCGCAACCGGCGAAGAGCCTGCCGCTGTGAGTCTTCACCTGGCGCGACGGGGTCTGGGCCAGCGGGCGCGAGGACCGACCGCATCTCCTGCTCTCTCCCGGCAGGCCGGGAGCGGCGGCTTTCGTGTGCCTCAGGCGGCTGCAGGGCGTCGCCCTCGCCCGGGCCGCCGACGGCGCCGCCAGGCCGGCGGCGGCATAGGCGCCGAGCGGTCGCCGGCCGTGGGCTGCAGCGCGCTTGCGGAGCGCGCGCGGACCCGCCCGCGGGTGGCCCCCAGAGATCCAGCGTAAGTGTTGACAAAATCAAGACGGGGTTTTTTCGCTGTTTTCGGCTTCTAGGGGCCTTCGCCAGGCCCCGGGACCGTCACAAAACGACTCGGGATGAAAAGCCGGCCCTGGGGAATGGGTCGAGACTTCCGGGGACCTTGCAGTGAAAGGAATCACGACATCGGATCTCTGGGCCTCAGCGTGGTCCCAAGAGGCCTCAGTGGTGCCCCCGAGCTTGCCCGTGATGGCTCCAGGGCCCCACTGTGAGGTCTGAGGGGCTCCAGTGAGAGGGGCAGGCGGGTCCTCCTCCCCCCCCTCCTCCTTCTCCTCCTCCTCCTCCTCCTCCTCCTCCTCCTCCTCCTCCTCCTCCTCCTCCTCCTCCTCCCCCCCTCCTTTTTTTACGCTCGACGATATTCAAAAAGATCGGCCGACTTGGCGATGCGAGCAAAACGAATCAGGCCGCGGACAGGTGCAGATCAAGCAGTGCATAGAGAAAAGGAGAAGAATGGTGGCCCCAGTGGGCAGAGTAACCGAGTCCGCGGCAGTGCAAGGAAGGGAGGATACAAACATACAAACGAATGAGTAGGAGACTGACTACAGTAGCGGGCGGCAGCACTGATAAAGCAGCTGAGGCAGTTTTTGTCTTGATATCCTCTGTAATACAGAGGCTGCTGTGAGTAATGGTACTCCTCCTCCACCATCCGTCAACCTAACCTCCACCGCGGCCCATGTAAGGTAGGCTAACTAGGCAAATAAGCTGTGCGTGGCGGTTGGCGCAGTTATATTGGATGGCCTGAATAAAACGATGACGCAACAAGTTGGTGAAGCATGGCATCCTCGATCCTCCGCTGTTCCCTCCGATCACCCCCTCCCACCGCCAGTATGATAAAAGAGCAGGCGACTGAACTTAGGGCGTGGGGAATCTCGCATTGCTGTAGGCTGGCACTGTGCAAGCTAGCCTATGGTGATGTGGCTATCTTGTAGCACAGGCTGGCTGAAAGTAAGCCTAGGGCAGTATGGCTGACGCATTGTGCTGCCAGGCCTTTTGGTTTAAAGTCTGTTGGCTGGGCTTGGAGCGATAGTATAGGCTGGTTCACACAGTAATTACTGGCCTGGCTGCGTGATGTTGTACTGCCAAGAAGAGTTGTGTGCAATGGCTGAAAGCTGGCGCTGTGCAGGCTAGCCTGTATTTTACCAGCATTCGGGCAAACGTTATAAGCACTGTAGATGTGCGCGGGCAGGCTTGCAAAGTGAAGCAGGGCTGCGGTGAACACGGGGCAAGCGTGAGGCAGTAAAACGCGAAACGATTGACCACAGCAGTGAGCATAAAGCCCCCTCTGTCGAGGTATGCGTTTTCTCCCAACTCCTACCTCCTCACTCCCGGAACCCACACAACCTTCCACCACCACTACCAGGACGAAACAGAAGCGATGAGGCACTAAGCAACTTCGTGGCATTGGACAATCAATCAATCAATCAATAACGCCGTGTCTGCACGACACATCGGCTGAAGAAGTGCCGCCGGCTGGAGGCGCATGTCCAGACCAGGGCACAGAAATCAAGGACAGTTCAAGACAAGTTGTACCGGCTGGCGATTGTCCTCCACATGCGCGGGTTATAGTGTCCAGGACTGAGAAATTGAAACAAGTCGCTCTCTTGGGGGGCAGGGGCGGGGAGAGGGGGGGCAGGAGGGGGGAGAGGAGGACGAGGAAGAGGAGGGGGTGAGAGACCCCTGATCGCCGAAAAGGCGTGTGCTCTGACCACTGAGCTCCATGTCAACCGGGGTCGGCCTCTCCGCCTCGGGCTCGACAGATCCTGCGCTGAAAATGCTGCGTCTGAGAAGCGAATCCGGCATGGCCGCGATCCTCTGCATTCGAGACCCGCGACACCATGGGGTGCGGAATGCCCAATACTTGCCGGAGGCATTGCACGCGGAAGGCATCTAGCTTGTCTTGGCATTGGACAGGGCGCTGGTATCACTAGGCCGGCTCATCCGTGCAGGCTGGCCTAGTATTTCCAATTTAGAAGGTACGACAAGTCGCACATCAAGAAGATGTCATATTGAATAGGGTGTTGAAAGCAGGATGGCAAAAAGACGAGTTGGCGTATGCGTGTCAAGGATTCGCTGATAGCCTGGGGCATGGAGGAGACGAGCGTAGGGAGGAGTCCTCGATCCGCGGAGGGGGGGGAGAAGGAGGAGGAGGAGGAGGAGGAGGAGGAGGAGGAATAGGAGGAGGATGAGGAGGAGGAGGAGGAGGAGGAGGAGCAGTAGCAGGAGCAGGAGCGGGAGCAGGAGGAGGAGGAGGAGGGGATCGAGGAGGAGATCGAGGAGGAGCTGGATGAGGAGATCGGAGGTCGAGGAGATCAAGGAGGAGGAGGAGGAGGAGGAGGAGGAGGAGGAGGAGGAGGAGACGGGAATGCTCCCTCGCAGCAGCACTGCCTCGGATGGTGCGGGGCCCCCGCGAGGCGGGGAGCGCCCGCCCACGGAGAACCTGAGGCGGGGTATGGCACCCGCACCGCGCCCCCCCCGCGGTGGAATGACTCGGGACCCAAAACGCGACGACGCACTGGGCGTCTTGCCCGCGCTCTGCAAGAACGACCTTGCAGTCAGCACAGGTCTGGTGCTGCAGTGGGCCTGGGGCGTGGCGAGAGCCACGGGCACCTCGAGCCCGAAACGCGACGATGCATTGGGCGTCTTGCCCGCTCTCTGCAAGAACTGTGCTTGCAGTCACCACAGCCTGGTGCTGCAGTGGACCCTGGGGCTCGGAGAGAGCCACGAGCACCTCGAGCCTAAGCGGCTACGGCGATTGGCAACGTGCAGTGACATTGATTGCCCCGCCATTGACCGACAGCTGATGGGGGCGCACCGGCGCGCGCCCCGCGGGCCCGCAGGAATTGAGTCGGGCGCGTCCTCCTGCAGGCGGATTTTGGACGAACCATCAAAAATAGTCCAAAAATAGCCCAGGAATGTTCAAAAATATTCAAAGCATCGTCCCCAGACTGTTTTTTGACTATTTGGGAAGGTTCCTGTAGAGGGACACGCCCGACTTGACGCTAGAGCGCGGGGGGCGTGACGGGACCTGCCGCAAAAAGCGAAGAGCGAATGGGGGGGGGGACCCAAATGGGGGGCGAAGCAAAGGGCCCCCAAAGGGGCCTCTCAGGGCCCATCTTGGGGAGTTCTCTTCGAACCTGGTTCGGACAGAAATCCTGCTTGAACCGCCAGGTTCGAACGGCAATCCCGTTCGAACCGCCACCCCTCCATGGTCGGTGCTGGCGGCAAAGTGTGACGAGGCCGGCCTGAGCAGTCTAGCCTGCAAATAGAGCAGCTAGTAGCGGACTCGCGTAGCCGCCATCCTGCAACGCAGGTGTTCAAGACGTGTCGGAATCAATCTCGCCCCACTAACATATCCACCTCCAATCCTTGGCCAGGTGGCCTCGTCTTTAAGTTATGGCTGCTACAGCAAAGGCATCGCACAAGTAAGAGAAGGTAAGATAGGTGGGCGGACAGGCGAGCAGAGTAGCGGTTCAGCGAGCAAACAGCATGCATGATCAAAATGAAAGGATTTGGGCGGAACATGAAACGGGCGACGCACCTTGTCCTACATGGGTGATTGCAACGGGCGATGCACCTTGTCTTGCACTCTGTGGCCGCACTAAGAGTGCTGGCATGACTGCTGTCATCCCTCCCCCTATCCTCAAGTGAATCCCGCCACCCACCCTAGTGATACTGCTGGCTGCTGTCAAGTGCGTGTAGTTGCCACGGTGAACTGTAGTCTTTGCGGTAGTGGCGGTCTGAGTGCAAGATGAAACGAGAAAGCCGCAGAGAGTGTAGGCTACGTTGTGTCAGCATCGTGCCCTCGATGAGCGCGGGGACACGGCGTCGGTGGTATGCTCGACCAGTGGGGAGCACACCTGTGGCCTCTACAGAGGCTGAGAAGGGCACGAACGTAAATAGCGTACTACTGCAGTGAGACAGATGCCGCGTAGAAATGGTACGGGTGGCATGAGATCCCCAGGGTATGGGGAGGGCCCATGCACAGAGACCCGTGGGAGGACAGTGTGAGTAACGCAGGGAAGTGACAGGGACGGGACAACAAACTCCTTCCCAGCGTGCCCGCCCAGGTAAGGGGAGTTGCGAGTGTGGGTGAGGTAGGCAGGTCAGGCTCAGTGGGCACGCTTCCCGTCGCCGTTGTAGTTCTTGTGCTCTCTCCTAGGCATGCCCTGCAGGGCTCCCATGCAGGGTACTCGGCTAACTGTACCATGGTGCGGGCGAGTATTTTGGCTTGTCGGTCGGTGGTGCTTTGCGGTAGTGGGTCGTCGTCAGTGCGCTTCTGTGCTTCTGCTAGGTACTGCGTGTACTGCTGCTGGTGTCCTCGAACCCTGTTGAGGTATTATGTCAGAGTTGATTCTTCGTAGTGGTTAATGTTTCTGGTGTATGGTCTTCTGTAGGTACTGGGGGTCGATCCAGTTGGGCCATCTTCCATCTTTGGTGGGGCTGGGAAGGAGGCTACAATGGCTGCTTGCTTCTGTTGCGCTCGCTGTATCGATGGAATGCCTGCTGGTCATCCGTGTTTGGCCGTCGATGTACCTGGCGGTGGGCAGACCACAGGTATGCTGTGAAAGTTAGTGGCGATGGTGGATGTTGTGGAAGATTGTCTGCAGGGCGGTTTGCGGTGTAGGTCTGTACCGTGGTTGGAGTTGTGTCGTCTCTTGGCGTATAGTGGGTCGCCACTTCTATCGGTGGGCAAGGTTGGCCAGCGCAGCAATGTGCCTGGAGTGTTGGTGTCTGGGGGCTCACGCTGCTGACAGTTGAGCTCGAAGTAGAAGAGGAGCTCGAAGTAGAAGAGCTGCTTGTGCTGTCTAGCGTGTGCGGTCTTGGTGGCTCGTAAGTACAGCTGATCCTGTTCAGCACTGCAGCTGTCATTGGGAGGCCCACTGCCCAATCTTATTTCCAGGAAGAGTACAGTCACTGCGATACTATTGTGAGTGCCGTAGTACATGTGGTGCTGGGATCTGCGTTGAGTCGTCGTTGCTTGTCTAGTGCTACGTCCATACGGAAGTCGTGGTCGGCGATGTATTTGTTTTACATGTCCTCGTAGTGCGTTCCCAAGTGTAATTATGCTTGCTATGTCCTATCGCGGTCGTGGTGGTGATAATTCGTAGTCTTTTCTCGTCGCTTGATTGAAGATGAGTCGCTGTGTTGGTTTGGCTGCGGCCTCCTTAAAGTGCGACAATGGAGCTCCATGCCGGTCTGGTCGCAGCAGTGGATGTGGGAACACATATGGGTAGTTCATGTTGGTGGAGCATTCGCTATTGAATTTGTAGAGGTACGTGGGCCACTTGTCGAGGAGGAGGTGGTCGTTGGGGAACGGGTACGGATACGTGTTGTCGTGTTCGTTTTGGTAGACTGCGTAGTCGAATCCGTCGTCGAGGTCGGCACTTTGTGCTGTCCATCCCAGCGGGCAGTGCATGTCGTGCTGTGCACGCAGTGGTAGGGCTATGAGTGTAAAAATGGTGTTGGTCCTGCTTTGTCGTAGTCGGCGTCATGCCATGGGTCTTCGGTGGGTGCTGGTGCGGACATTCAGGGTGCTGGTGGGAGGGCAAAGTGTGATGGCCCCGCACTGTTGTCGGCCTCGTGCCACGGGTCTTTGGTGGGTGTTGGTGCGGACATGTTGGGTACAGGTTTGGCCGTGGGTTGAGGTGGTGGTGCTGACATTTTAGATTGGGGTTGTGGTATTGGTGGTGGTGGCCGCGCCGGGTACTGTGTGGAGCCTTGGTTTTGTCGTTGTGGTCGGAAGTCGATGTATAGGAGCAGTTGGCCAGGTGGCTTTGGAGGGATGTGCCCCGTGCAGCGCCTCCGAGTCATGTCCTGGTGCTCCTACTCCGTTTGTTCTCCTTCTCCTCCTCCTCCTCCTCCACCTCCTCCTCCTCCTCCTCCTCCTCCTCCTCTTCCTCCTCCGCTTTCTCCTCCGTCACACGCTTCTCCTTTTCCCCCCCCTGCCCTCCCTCTTCCTCATCCTCCCGTCCTCCCTCCCCTCCTCTCTTTCGCTCTCCCTGCCCACTGGAGGCCCCCAGAGAGTATGCTCGACCGGTTGGGCCCCCCCAGAAGCCCCAGGACACCCCGAAGATGGCCGAGAGTCCTGCTGCTCCGGGCTCTCTGCTGGGGGCCATCTCCGTCCCGGCCTTGCTCCGGTGCTCTCCCTTCGCTTATCGCTCGGGGCACGCCAGCGGACCAGCTCGTCGGACGGGGCCAGGACGAGAATGCATCCGTTCCAGCACGTTCCCGAACGCTCTCAGAGCGCTCCGGAGCGCGTTGAGGAGGCCGCGGCGCCCGACACGTCCTCCAGAGCCGCCGGATCTCAGATCGGGGGAGCGTAAGACCCGGGTTTGCCAGGACTCGGGTTCGCCATCTTTTTTTGACGACGGATTTTGACGACCGCGCCTCGGATGATTTTGCCTAGGGGGAGGGGAGGTAGTCGGAGTTTTTCGTGTGGATGAGGAGTGCGAGGAGTTTTCGTGGCTGGGATCTGTCCTGCAGCGCGGAGGGAGGCCTCGTCAAAATGCAGGCTCGGCCTCGTCATTTTTTTGACGACCCCGTCGGGGATTTCCGAGTCCCCCGTACCCGGGTCTTACGTCTCCCTGATCAGAGGCTCTCGATTTATCCGCACCCGAATGTCTCCTCGTCCTGGCTTCGTCGTGCCTCACCGAGCCTGCTGCGGCGCGCCCGGGGGGGAGCGGGAGGGGGCGGGCCTCCTCGGAGGGCGGCGGGGCTTCTTC
Organism: Prorocentrum cordatum; assembly: GCA_963575745.1. Lineage (NCBI taxonomy): Eukaryota > Dinophyceae > Prorocentrales > Prorocentraceae > Prorocentrum > Prorocentrum cordatum. Next base: position 16,578 of record CAUYUJ010011060.1, on the reverse strand, counting down.
GAAGCCCCTCGCGCCTGCGGAGAAGCCGACTGTGGCCTCGGAAGTGATGGGGATGATGATGATGATGATGATGATGATGATGATGATGATGATGATGATGATGGTGATGATGATGATGATGATGATGATGATGATGATGATGATGATGATGATGATGATGATGATGATGATGATGATGATGGTGGTGGTGGTGGTGGTGGTGGTGGTGGTGGTCTGGTGGTGGTGATGATGCTGATGATGATGATCCTTCCGAACGCTTTTCAGAAGGCAGAGGGCCTCCTGAGTCTTATGGGGAGGCCCGCCCCCGCTTGCCTTCGCCCCAGGGGCGCCTCCGCGCCGCCGACGCACCGGTCCTGGCCGGGCTCATCCTCGGCCATCGGTGTACATATAATGCCTCCCTGGCCAAGCCAAGGAGGCGCGCACTCTCTCTCTCACACACGCGCCGCGCACGCACATACACACAAGCACACACACACGCACACACACACACACATACACGCGCGCGCACACACTCGCGCACACACACACACACTTATACACTTACACACAACTATACACACGCGCGCACACAATGACGCGCACACACACGCGCACACACACACTTACACACATTTACACACACACACACACACACGCACTTACACCCACACACTTACACACACTTACACACACTTACACACACACACACTTACAATTACACTTACACTTACAGTTACACTTACACGTGCACACACACACACTTACCGTCGGACCGAGGTATGAGATCGAGGTCGTTTCGGGAAGGGTACCTTAGTCTTCTTCGTGTTTGTTGGACGTTATTGTGCATCCTGAGGGGGTACCCTTGGATGTTCTGCTTGTTTTAGCTGACGGAGGTTCTCATGTTCTTGGAGGATGTCCTTCTGGCCTAGGTCCGACTATACACACTCACACACACACACACACAAACACTCACACACGCGCACACACATACATACATTCCTCTCCCTATTTTTTTACAAACCCGGACCGGGGGACCCCCCCCAAAAAAAACCCAGACTCCCGGGATCTGGTGCTGTGGGACCTTCCGGATTGGCCTCGAAGCGGCCCCCCGGGCCTCGCAGGGCGTTTTGCTAAGCCTTCCCAGCACACCTAGGGCGATCAGGGGGGTCATCGGAGACGTCCCAGAGACCCCTAAGACAGCACAAGAGCGCTCCAAGAGTGACCGACGTGACCTCAAGATGGTCCAAGAGGCCTCCAGGACGGCCCCAAAGAGGCCTCCAAGAGCACTCCAAAGAAGGCCCCAAGAGGCAACATCATTGATTTTCTGTTGGTTGTTGGTGAATTTTGGGGTTCTCCTCTTTTCGGCTTCCCGGCTCTCCAAGACGGCGGTCTTCTGGGCGTCCGAAGCCGCCTGGAAGGCTCCAAAATCGCCCCACAACCATCCGAAAGCGCTTCCAGGCAGTCCAAGAGAGCCCCAAAACGGCACAACACGGGTCCAAGATGGCCCTCAGAGAGCCCCATGGCGGCCCAAGATGGTCCCAAGACACCCTCCGAAGCATTCCAAATCGTGACCAGGTCGTTCAGGGAGACCGCGTTGGGAGGCAGGGTGGCCCGAGGAAGCCCCCAGAGGCGCCCAGAATATCCCAGAATACGCCCAGGAGGCCTCCAGAAGGCCTTTAGAAAGCCTGAAACAAATTTTGTGAGGCCCCCAGAGGCTCTCCAAGGAGAAGCCTCCGCAAAAAAGAGCTGACGAGGTTGGGGGGAATGCGCAGGGTATGGCGAAAATGAGGAAAAATAAGCATGGAGGAAGGATAACGAATAACATCATTATAGCGGCGATGCCGGAAAAGGCAACAAGGAGTTATCGCTAAATTCTCGTCTTGACCTTCCTGCTAGTCCGCCTGCATACCAAACTTCAAGGACCAAGGTGCATGGCCCGAAGCGCCACTGCAGTCATACGCACACACACACACACTAACTTTGCGCGTCGCAGGCAGGGCGACGAAGCCACGCGGCCGATCGGTAGTCGCGCCGGGCAGGCTCACGCTGGGATAGTGAGGCAACGATGGGCGACACAGACGCACACACACAGCTCCTCCTCCTCCTCCGCCTCCTCCTCCTCCTCCTCCTCCTCCTCTTCCTCCTCCTCCCCCTCCTCCTCCTCCTCCTCCTCCTCCTCCTCCTCCTCCTCCTCCTCCTCCTCCTCTTCCTTCTCCCCCCCTTCTCCTCCTCCTCCTCTTCCTCCTCCTCCTCTTCCTCCTCCTCCTCCTCCTCCCCTTCTTTCTCCTCCTCCTCCATACGCACACAGCGATCTTTGCCCCAAGATGAGCCCGTCCAGGATCGGCGAGGTGGTCAGTTGACGTCCCCCGGATCTTCGCGCCCGTTGCCGACACTGGCAGCGGTGTCTTGCCGTGCGCGCGGGGCTTTGCACGAGCCGCCTCCCTCTTCTTTCCATTGGTGGCGGCCGGTAGCGAGCCCCAGCTCTGCTGTCCCGATGTGACTGTGCCGCGTGCTTGTGGGCTCGCCACGACGAGGGAGATCCATCCAGAACGACAAAATGTTATCCTGGCGAAGGGCCCAACCACATGCAGGCCTGAGTTTTGCAAGGCAGGGGGGACGAAGGAGGGGCGAGTCCCTGAGGGCCACGGAACGTGTGAGGGGTGTGCCGACACGGGTGCGACGCCACCGTGCGATTTTTCCCACTGGGGCCTTCGGTGGGGCCCGTGTGGGGCCACGACACGCGAAAGAGGGGTGTGCCGGAACGGACATGCGGAGAGCAGGGATGGTTGCAGCGAGGAGGGGCAGGAGGATGGAGGCGCGACACGCGGGGCGCTGTCTCTTCGGAGCGAGGGCCCGGCACCGCAGGGCCGTTGGAGACACGTTGGCCAGCGTGGGCCTCGAGCAGAGGCTCGCGTGAGCAGGTCGCTCTCGGGGTGCACCCGATGGGTCGCCATGGGCCCCTGGGCATCCGCGCGAGGCCACCTCCCGTTCTCGAGCAGGCAGCCCGCCTGTCCACCCGAGGCCTCTTGGCAGCATGCCCCGAGGCCGTGCGAGCACTTGCCCGTCGGGGCTTCTGCTCGCGAGCCTCGATGTGGCGCACTGGCGCGCGCGCGCGGGCACTGCTCGATGGAGGTCCGTGACTTGGACGGCCGAGTGATGACGGGGACGACGACATCGGCGGCGACGGCGATGGCGATGAGGGTGATTGATGGCGGTGGCGATGATGGCGAGGGTGGCGACATTGACGACGACATTGATGACGACGGTGTTGACGATGACGACGACGGTGACGGTGACGGTGATGATGCCGACGATGGCAATGACGCCGCTGGCGACTACGATGGCGACGGTGTTGATAAAGAGGGTGAGGAAGTGCGCGCGCAGGAATCCCGAAAGTCTGAAAAAAAGTGCATGATTCAACTCGCTCGATGTTCGTATGCGTTGAACGATCTGTGTTTTAGCATGCGTACGGTGGAGGCATTTTGTTAAGGAATAGTCCCAGGAGGCGCCAGACCCTGGAGGCTAGCGCGCGTGTGGCCCACATGGTATTGTCCTGTTTGTCGCTGTGCGGGGTGCGGGCGATGACTGCTGGACGTGTTCGCCAGGCGCGCGAGTGCGGCCCGCGTGGTCGCATTCGACAGCTTCGCAAATTATGATGATGGTGATGATGATGGTGATGTTGATGTTGATGCTGATGTTGATGATGATGACGATGATGATGATGATGATGATGATGATGATGATGATGATGATGATGATGATGATGGTGATGGTGATGGTGATGGTGATGGTGATCGTGATGATGATGATGATGATGATGATGATGATGATCATCATCATCATCATCATCATCACAATCAGCATCATCGACTGTGGATATAGTGTCACTTCAGCGAGCGAGCGCGCACTGCAGTCTGATCTTGTGTCGAAGAAATTATTTACGCTTCGCGTATCCCCACCAGCCCATCTCACAGCAGCAACTCTTGCGAAGCATGCCGACAGTCGTGTTTTTCAGGCGTGTGTCCGCTTGGCCCCGCATATCTCCCCTGTTCCTCCTTCCTCCCGCCTCCTTGTACATCCTCCTTGTGGGGGGAGCGGGAGAAGGACGAGGCGGAGGAGGAGGGAGAGAAAGCGCTCCTCGTGATTTGAGTCGTTTGGGGTTTCTCGTCCTGGTGTGAGTCGTTCGGGCCCTTCTTCCTGGTGTGAGTCGTTCGGGCTCTTCGTGGTGTGAGTCGTTCGGGCTCTTCGTCCTGGTGTGAGTCGTTCGGGCTTCTCGTGGTGTGAGTTGTTCGGGCCCCTCGTCCTGGTGTGAGTCGTTCGGGCCCCTCCTCCTGGTGTGACTCGTTCGGGCTCCTCGTGGTGTGAGTCGTTCGGGGCCCGCGTCGTGGTGTGAGTCGTTCGGGCTCCTCGTGGTGTGAGTCGTTCGGGCGCCTCGTCCTGGTGTGAGTCGTTCGGGCCCCTCCTTGTGGTGTGAGTCGTTCGGGCTCTTCGTGGTGTGAGTCGTTCGGGCCCCTCGTCCTGGTGTGAGTCGTTCGGGCTCCTCGTGGGGCCTCTTGGGGGCCTCTTGGAGCCTCTTGGGGCCTCTTGGGGGCCTCTTGGGGGCCTCTTGGGGGCCTCTTGGGGGCCTCTTGGGGCCTCTTGGGGCCTCTTGGGGGCCTCTTGGGGGCCTCTTGGGGGCCTCTTGGGGCCTCTTGGGGGCCTCTTGGGGGCCTCTTGGAGGCCTCTTGGGAGCCTCCTGGGGGCCTCTTGGGGCCATCTTGGGGCCTCTTGCGACCTCCTCAGAAGCGCAAAGTAGAGGTGCCCCCTGAGAAGGACAAAATGAGGCCAAAACCTTCGTAAAATCAATGATTTTGCTATGAAGGAAGAGGAGCGCGGCCCCCTCAGAAGGCCAAAATGGGGCCAAAACCCTAGTAAAATCAATGTTTCTGGCTTTACCAAAGAGGAAGGGGGCCAAACTCCCCCCCCCTCGGGGCCAGAATCCTCGTGAGGGTTGTCGTTTTTTTGGCCCTCCCAGGAGTCGAAAAAGGCCCCCGTTGCGACGCTCGGGACTCCCTCTCCAGGTCCAGGGGGAGGGGGTAGGGGGAGGGGTAAACCCCTCCCCGAAGGGGAAGAAGGGGGGTTGAGGACAGAGGGAGCTCTCTAAACCACTCACGCCCAAAGGGCTGGTGGGACTAGCAGCGTTTGATGGTTGATGGGCGGCTGTGTTCTACACCAGTGAGAAAGCCCATGGCTCGTGAATGCGTTTACAGTGTTGCCTGATGGAGGCTGTTACAGCACGTGCTTGTTAGCTCGACGCCTGTGCACCGCATCTCCTCGTGCAGGTGGTGAGGGGAGGTCGATGCCGGCCTGGCTGGCCTGGCCTGGCCTTGGGGGGGGGTCGATGCGCCTTCGCCGCCATGTTCGCCATCGCTGCCATGCAATAGTGCTCCTGTGCAGCTGTCTTCTCCTTCCTCCTTGCCACCCAGTTCCTCTTCCCTGCCGTCGCCCTGCCCGGCGAGCCCTCCGCCGCCCTCCTCGTGTTTTATGTTTCTGAAGGGGCTCCCCGCGGCGGAAGAGCCCCTCTGCCCCCACGAAAGGTCTGCAGGGCTCCCCGGGGGCACCTGCTGGATGCCTCGTGGCCGTCCCTTGCGGGCCTCTGGGGCCTCCTCGTGGCCATCTTCTCGCGAACCACGGTCTCCCTCGGCGACCGGGTCACTGCTTGGAGTGTCTCGGGGAGCGTCTCGGAGCCATCTTGGGCCGTCATGGGGGTCATCTTTTCGGGTCCTGTCGGGACGTCTTGGGGCTCTTCGTGGACTGCCTGGAGGCCCCGTCGGGTCGTTCTGGAACGATTTGCGGGGGCCTCTGAGGCGGTCTCGGACGCCCAGAAGACCGATCCGAGCATCAGCAAATCATACAACAAGATAGGAACCACACGTTTTTTGCGGTTCGATGGCCTCTTGTGGGTGCTCTTTGGGCCGTCTTAGGGCGTATGGTGGGTGTCCCTCCCCCAGCCACACCTCCATATACTCCTCCCCATCCATCCCTCGCCCCTTCCTCCTTCCCACGACGCTATACCAGTTATAGACTCCTCCCCTCCATCCCTCGCTCCCTCCTCCTTCCCTCCATCCCTCGCCCCCTCCTCCCCCCCCCCGACGCCAGACCAGTTCCGGATTGTGTTTACCACTGGCACGTGATACTTGCATTCGGCAGGGACCAGAAGAGACACACAGCACGCTGTGGACCACCCAAACGGACAACACGAACGGAGGGTTGCGTCCCCTCCCGCGCAGGCCAACACTGCCCAGCCAGCACCGATTCCGTCCTAGAGGCGTTCGGTCGGATCGTCGTTCAGTCGGATGAGGAGGAGGAGGAGGAGGAGGAGGAGGAGGAGGAGGAGGAGGAGGAGGAGGACAGACGCTACAATCCTAGGAGTAAAATCCGCTCAACGGAAAAGGAAGAGGAGCAGGATGAGGAGGAGGAGGAGGAGGAGGAGGAGGAGGAGGAGGGAGACGGACGGTGCTGCGGAGGGCACGCGACGGACACCGTGGCGAAAGAGCACTGGGGAGACAGATCGATGCCAACCAGAACCCCTGGTATAAAACACACGCCCAGAAAGAAGCTTAGTGTACGACGAGGAGGAGGAGGAGGAGGAGGAGGAGGCGGAGGAGGAGGAGGAGGAGGCGGAGGAGGGGGAGGGGGAGGAGGGGGAGGAGGAGGAGGAGGAGGAGGAGGAGGAGGAGGAGGAGGAGGAGGAGGAGGAGGAGGAGGAGGAGGAGGAGGAGGAGGGGGAGGGGGAGGGGGAGGAGGTCTGCGCTCCTCCCAGCCTCCTCTCGGCCCTTCTGCGGGGGGGAGGCCACGCGCGGCGCGCCTCTCCGCACCCGCGCCCTCGCGGGCGGGACTCCGGGGGCGCGATCCCGCAGACACGCTCCCGCGCGGCGGTGTGCCGCGCGGGGCGCCCGCGAGCAAGAGGCCCCGCCCCGCGGCCGCGGCGATTCAGCTTGGACTGAACTGGAGGCGCAATTTGTCACGGGCCCCACTCCTGATGCTTCTGCGGCGCCGGCCGCCCGAGCAAGCTTCCAGCTCGCCGGCCATGTCTGCGAGGCCCCGGCCTCGCCCGCTCCGCCTCCTGAAGGGGCCCGGGCGACTGCCCGCACGAGCGCCCCACTCCATTCCATTCCATTCCCCGCATCCGCGGCGTCGCGGCCCAGGGTGTCCCTCCACCCTGACTCCGGATCCGCCCCACTTTGGGCGATTTCGAAAGTAGGGCGGAGATTTCCGCCCTACTTTTGAGGCCCCTCTGAGCGTCGACTTCCGCCCTTGAGGCTCCTTTGGCGTCGATTTCCGACACAATTTTAGGTCGGAAAATCATCCAAAGTACGGCGGATCAGGAGCCAGGGACGAGCGTCCCATTCCATTCCATTCCATTCCCCGCATCCGCGGCGTCGCGGCCCAGGGTGTCCCTCCAACGCCAGGAGGCTCCACCGGCAGACTTCGGGCGGCAGCACCAGGCCATGCGGCTGCAGCGCACGGAGTCGGCGCAGCGCCTGCGCTCGCAGGCGGTCGTGGTCGAGGCTCCGACGCCAGTGGATAAGGCGGGCCCGGCATTTTCCTTGCGTGACATGCTGGTTGGGAAGGTGAGCAACATCAACATCGACGACGGCGGCTCGTTCAGTGGAGATCTCTTGGGCGAGGGGGTCGAGGTTTCGGATCTTGAGGAAATCGCACGGCGTCGGCAAGAGCTCAAAGATGCGATCTCCGAGGCGGCAGAAGGCCTCTTCGAGTCCGCCATGGAGCAGGTCAACTCCGTCCGAGCTGAGCATGATGCATGCCCAGCACGGCCGCAGACCGAGCGACGTCGGGGTAACGATGACGGAGCCAAGGAGGCTGGAGCGGCGCCAGCTGATGGAGGTCAGGGCGGAGGTGCGGCGCCTCCACCGTCGGCTGCGACAACCTCCGCATCTTCGGCCGCCCGACGGACGCGCTGACGCAGGGGATCCTGGCGAAGCGGAGCGTCAGCGCTTACGTGATGCGCTCCGTCGAATCACTGCTCGGGTGGGCCAACGCGCGGGTGCTGCACTCGCGGGAGAGCCACGCGAGCCAGGTTCGAACGAGATCCCCCCCGCAGGCAGGGTCCGACGGGGGGGGGGGGGGGGTGAAACGGACAAAGATTTAGCCAATTGTTTCTGTCCCCTTTTTCTTTCGGCAAGAAGAGGCCCCCGAGGCAGCAGAGCGTCCCCGCGCGCGCCCGCGAGAGTTCTGGGCACCAGATTATGAGGCGGAGGAGGAGGCGGAGGAGGAGGAGGAGGAGGAGCGGAGGAGGAAGCTGGGAAGAAGGAGGGGCGGAGGAGGAGGAGGAGGAGGAGGAGGAGGAGGAGGAGGAGGAGGAGGAGGAGCAGGAGGAGGAGCTGGGGAAGAGGAGGCGGAGGAGGAGGAGGAGGAGGAGGAGGAGGAGGAGGAGGAGGAGGAGGAGGAAGGAGGAGGAGGAGGAGGAGGAGGAGGGCGGCCAGCTCAGCCCGCCGCCGCCCGCATAGCAAGCTCTGCAGGCACCCGGAACCCCACCGGGGCAGCCGCCCGCGGCAGCCCAGCAGCGGGGCCGCGCCGCGGCGCCCTGGCCGACGCGGGCGAGGACGCGCGCTCGGAGAGCGGCCCGGCGTGCGGCCGCAGGCGGCGCCGACGACGGCCGCGCCGCGGCCGCGGCCGCCTCGCGCCCCGCAGATGGCCAGCGTGGCCGCGCCGGCGGCGGCCGCGCGTGCTGCTGCGGCCCGTGCCGCGCGCCGTGCCCCGGGCGCGCCTGCACGGCCAGCGGGCGGCGGCCGCGTCGCACACCGGGACGCGCCGAGCGGCGCCGCCAGGCCCGGCCAGCTCGCGAACGTGGTGGTTCGCGGCGTGGGTGGCGGCCCCCAGGGCCGCGCCCTCATGCGCCACGGGCCTTCGCCTTCTCGAAGAGCTGCGCGCCCGCCGCGCTCTGTGGCGGGCAGCCCGCAGCCGCATTGGCAGCGGCGTCGGCCCGGCGATTCCCGCGCCAATCCACCGCGGTCACGACGTGCCCGTCGGACTTCCTGGCCGCGCCGATGCCGGCAACGGAGCCGCGCGCCGGCATCCAAGTGAGCCCCCTGGCGACCAGAAGCTCCGAGGTGTCGCCGTCCAGGAGCGCCGACACGCGTGACCACAGCTGCGCGAGCATGCGCGTGGGCCGGGTCGCCTGGGCCGTGCCGGCCGCAGCAGTATAGTCAGGATGGTTTGGCAATTTGTGCGGATGCTGGGCGGCGCGACGGTGATGGAGAGCACGAGCGCCACCGCCCAGAGCTCCGGGGCCGCCGCTGCGTGGACCCAAGGGAGAGGCACCTCGCAACCATGTGCGACTAGGTCGCCACGGTCAGAGACGACCACGACCCCGCATCCCGCGCGCCGGAGCTCCCCCACCCTGACTCCTGATCCGCCCTACTTTGGGCGATTTCGAAAGTAGGGCGGAAATTTCCGCCCTACTTTTGAGGCCCCTTTGAGCGTCGATTTCCGCCCTTGAGGCTCCTTTGGCGTCGATTTCCGACACAATTGTAGGTCGGAAAATCATCCAAAGTACGGCGGATCAGGAGCCAGGGTAGCGGGCCGAACCGCACCGACCCATCCGTGTACCAGCACAAGTCTGCGCGCGTCTCGTCGGGCGGGGCCGGGAGCCAGCGCGCGGCCAGCTCCTCCCGCGCCGCTGGCCGCGGCAGCCGAAGGGCGAGCAGCCCCCGCGCGCGGAGCAGCGTCGCGCGGGCCTCCGGGAGCACGGACAACAGCTGGTTGTTTCTGCGCCCCCCCCGAGTGGCTTGATCGGGGGGCCTCTGACGCCTCCTCTTCCTCATCATCATCCTCCTCCTCCTCATCATCATCATCATCATCATCATCATCATCATCATCTTCCTCATCATCATCCTCCTCCTCCTCCTCCTCATCATCATCATCATCATCATCATCATCATCATCATCATCATCATCATCATCATCATCATCATCATCATCATCCGCCTCCTCCTCCTCCTCCTCCTCCTCCTTCTCCTCCTCCTCCTGCCGTTGCCGAGTTTCTCTTGCCGGCGACCGCAGTGAATGGCGACTTCTGGAGCTCGGTCCAGGAGTGGCCCCCGCAGGTCTCGCCAGCTCTTGGTTTAGTGCTAGGGCGCAAGACCATCTCATTGCGCGAGCAGGTCATGCGCGTCTCGGTTCGGGCAGGAAGTCCCTGTGGGCCCCAGCCACCAGGGGCCCAGGAGGGTGCCCCTCGGCGGGCGCGGTGGTTGTGCGTAGGGCCATTTGGGGGCTGCGAGCGCCCGGAGGAGGGCATCTTCTCTCTCTTCATCGTGCCCTCCCGGGTCCCATCCATGCCCCGCAGGGCGAGGCTTTCCAGTTCTGTTCCCTGTGCCTCTGGGAGTCTGAAGCGCTCTTCATAGGGGTCATTGGTATTCGTCGGCTGCAGGGGCTCGGGGGGCCACATGCGAGAGGCTGTTCGTTCATTTTTAGGGGGGGGCTGGAATTTGGAACCCACTCTGCCGGGATCCCCGTAGTTCGTTTCTAAGCCCTTGCGCGTCGCGCGGGCGCTCCACGGGAATGCGATTATTCGGTCTGCTCTGCGGGGGTGGATAAGGGCACCAAGCAAGTTCGCCATAGTCACGATCGTGGGTTTGTTCCCCCCGCCCCCGCCCCATTCGACTCTCGCGCGGGACTGGTGCAGATGTCTTACTTGACTTTCCGCCGCCCTCCTGAGTTGCCGACCTCTGCGCCGCTCGGTCCGAGCGATTTCGAGCGGGTTCGGATCAAGATCGACGGTTGCACACATGGAGCTCGGCGAGGGGACGGATCTCAGACGGCGTCATCTCTTCTCGGAGAAGCGCGCGGCGCGCGGGCCAACCTGGCCGCGAAGGAGCTGCCCGGAGTCTTTGGGGAAGAGTTGCCAGCGCGGGGATCTCGGAACAAGGGGCCCGCTACCCATTTGAGACAACTCATGGGCAGGAATTTGGGCCGCGCCAAGTGCCCCCCCCATCCGCGCTGCGCAGTGGCCCCGCGCCAACCTCATGCAACGTTCGGTTCGTTTCGCGAGCCACCGCAGCTGTCCTCGGGCGGCCCGAGCAGCGGCGACGAGTTTAGCGAGCCCCCCGTCGAGTGTCAAGGACGCCCCCGGCCCCTTCCCTTAGCTCTGTCGTCTTTTAGCGGGGGCTTCCAAGCTGGGACAGGACTGGTTGGGCGGCTCTCCCCCGCGTGCTCCCTGCGCTGATCGCGTCGACGATCTCGGCTGCGCCGTTTCCGAAGCTCTGGCCGGGCGCGTGGCGCGCTGCGGCGGTCAAGCGCGCGAGGGCTGGAGCTCCTGGCCGATGGCGGACGTCGAGAACGGGGGTCGCCGCGCCCGCGCATTCTCCCAGGGCCCTTCAGGCTTTCAAACCCTCCGCGGCCCTCAGTTCCAAGGGCGCGTTGTTCCCGATCCCCGGGCCCTCCCGCGGGAGGAAGCTGCCAGGCTCAGAGGCCGCTGGGAGGCCCGGGCCACGCCGTCGGAGCCCGGGCCCGGGCCGCGCCGCGTTGCATCCCCCTGGCGGCGATGGCCGTCTGCGCTCTTCGCCGGGTCTCTGAGGCGCTCTCCTGCGTGACCGCCGAGAGGTCCAGACGGGTTCCACATGGGATGTGTCTGTGTGCTATCACTCCGGTTTCTTCGGTGCTCACTGCAGTACTGGATGGATGTCGCGCCCCCCCGCCGCCGCCATTTTGAACTGATTCTGGGCAGCGGGCCCGCCGCCAGTTTGCCCGCTGTCCCCCGCTGTGGTTTTTTATCGTGAAAGACGATCCAGCCCGCCGACGACGCCGCCCGCCGCCCGCCGACGCCGGGAAAGGTAAACGGAAGGGAGGAGGTAAGCAAAGATGATTCCTTTTTGCGTGGTTTGTTGAAATTTACGCAGATATTCATTTGGTAAACCCGGTTCGTTGTCAACATTTTCTGGGTGGGGAGTTGGCGATTTCATGTGTATTTTGTTGTTGCTTTTGACCGTTCAAGTGATATTGTTTTTTGATTATAGGTTCCAGCAAAGAGTGCCAGCAGTGATTATATATCATTGATATGTTATATACTGATTTTGAAATATGTTGCCAACCATTTTAAATTTTTACTGATTTAGAATTTTCCCGCCGCGAGTTTTTTCATGGGAGTCCCGACTGATATGTGCGGATTGGATCGCCCCGCCGCCGTTTTTCCGCTCACGTCAGTGAGTGATTATGTATATTTGTCTGGCCGCCGATTTTTTCTGATATGCAGTTCTTCCTTGTGGTAACGGCGTGATTGTGTGCTCGCGCGGAGCTTTGGAAGCCCTCTCGAGCCTCCCGAGGCCCACTGGAGCGCGTTGGAGCGCTGCCTCCGCGGCTCCGCGCCGCGGCCCCTTGCCGCGCTTCCTGAAACCGACCTCGGGGCGCCGCCCGCCCGGCGTCCGTCCGAGCACGTTCTGGCCGCGAGGCAGGTGCCGCAGGGGGGCGCGCATCAGGGAGGCGACTCAGGCTTTCAGGTGCATCTGCTGTTTCGTTTTTTCATCAAGAAGGTTAGGGGATGAGAGATTATTTGCTTGCTTGCTAGTCTGAAGGGGGTGACATTCGATGTTTGGTTTGCTTGCTTGCTTTTCCCGGACCCTGCTTGAGGGGTCCGAGTATTCGTTCAGTTTGAGTGGCGATCCGGAGAGTCAAGACGAAGAGGTCCAATCCAGAATCCGAATCCAGAATCCAGAATCCAGAATTCCGGATTCCGGATTCCGGATTCCGGATTCTGGATTGGACCTCGGAATCCAGAATACAGAATTCCGGATTCTGGATTCCAGATTCCGGATTCCGGATTGGACCTCTGAGTCCACCCGACCCACCCGACCCGACCCGCCCGTTAGAGTCCGCCCGCCCGACCTGACCCGACCCGCCTGTTAGGGCACTCGCGCGTGAACTCGACCGTGCACCTCATTTTAATGTCCCGCCCGCCCGGCCCGACCCGCCAGTTAGGGCCCGCCCGCCCGACCCGGCCCGACCCGCCCGATAGGGCCCGCCCGGTCCGACCCGGCCCGACCCGCGCGTTAGGGCTTTCGCGTGCCTACTCGATCATGCACCACATTTTAATGTCCCGCCCGCCCGACCCGACCCGCCCGTCAGGGTCCGCCCGCCCGATCCGACCCGACCCGCCCGTTAGGGTCCCCCCGCCCGACCCGACCCGACCCGCCCGTTAGGGTTCTCGCGTGTCAACACGATAATGTCTTACCCGCCCGACCGGCCCGCCCGTTAGACCCGCCCGCCCGACCCGACCCGACCCGAACCGCCTTTTAGTGTCCACGCCCGACCCGCCCCGACCGCCCGTTAGGGTTCCCGCTGTGAACTCGATCATGCACCACACTGTAATGTCCGCCCGCCCGCCCCGGCCGAACCCGCCCGTTGAGGCCGCCCGCCCCCGACCCGACCCGACCAACCATTAAGGTCCACCCGCCCGACCCGATCCGACCCGCCCGTTAAGGTCCACCCGCCTGACCCGACCCGACCCGCCCGTTACGTTACTCGCGCGCGAACTCGATCATGCACCACAGTTTAATGTCCCGACCGCCCGACCGGACCCGCCCGCTAGGGTCCGCCCGCCCGACCCGACCCGACCCGCCCGTCAGTGTCCGCCCGCCCGACCCGACCCGCCTGGTACGGTTCGCCCGCCCGACCCGACCCGACCCGCCCGTTAGGATTCTCGCGCGTGAACAGGCACCACATTGTAATGTCCCGCCCGACCGACCCGACCCGCCCGCTAGGGTCCGGCCACCCGACCCGACCCGCCCCCGCCCGTTAGGGTCCGCCCGCCCGACCCGACCCGACCCGCCCGTTGTTTGGACACCCGCGAGTGAATTCGATCACGCACCCCACCTTAATGTCCCGCCCGCCGACCGACCCGCCCGCCCGACCACGGCGGATATCGCGTGTCACGCACGCACTTTAAGGTTTGCCGTCGACCCTACCCGCCCCTAGGGTCCGACCGCTGGCCGACCGACCCGCCGTTGGGGATCCTCCCGCCCGACCCGACCCCACCCGCCCGTTAGGGTTCTAGCGTGTGAATTCGATCATGCACCACAATGTAATGTCCCGCCCGCCCGACCCGACCCGCCCGCCAACCGACCCGAACCGCCCTAGGGTCCGCCCGCCCGGCCCGACCCGACCCGCCCGTCAGGGTACTCGCGCGTGAACTCGATCGTGTACCACATTTTAATGTCCCGCCCGCCCGACCCGACCCGCCCGTTAGAGCCCGCCCGCCCGACCCGGCCCGACCCGCCCGATAGGGCCCGCCTGCCCGACCCGACCCGGCCCGACCCGCGCGTTAGGGCTCCCGCGCGTGAATTCACGAGAGAAAGAGAGAGGAGAAAGAGGCGTCGAAGGAGGCAGAGGGTGACTTCAGCTCGAGGGTAGGCGCAGGCAGACGAGGCCCACTGGGAGACAAGGCGCGCCGAAGCGGAGAAGCAGGAGGAGGAGGAGGAGGAGGAGGAAGAGGAGGAGCAGGAGGAGACGGAGGAAGAGGAGGGAAAGGCCGGCCGGCTACGTTGTGCTCGCGTTTCGCGCGTTTGGCCGATATCCCGGGCATCGCCAGGTATAGGCTCTGGCCGGCGCGCTCCTCCCCCATGGGGATGGCTGTCGCCTGCCGCGGCGCAGAGCGTTTGAGGAACGCGCCAACACCAAGCTCTGCGCCCCGGTGGTGGTGGTGGTGGAGGAGAAGGAGGAGGAGGAGGAGGAGGAGGAGGAGGAGGAGGAGGAGGAGGAGGAGGAGGGGGAGGAGGAGAAGGAGGAGGAGGAGGAGGAGGAGGAGGCTTCAACAGGACCTCCTGATCGTGAATGGCTCTGGGAGTCTCACGCCAAGCGCCCAGAGCGGCACCGACCAGGCTGTCCTCGAGTGAGGTTAGGTCTGCTCCAGATGGCTCCCACAACCACCTTGTTCGAGCAGGCGGCGCCTTAAACACCAGCTGCACGAGAGAGACCCCATCAGCGCACAGCTACCCAACGATAGAACAGACGGGTGGGCGAGGCCCGCCTGAGGTCGCTCCGTAGCGAGAAAAGCCACTGCTACAGGTGCAGGAGAGGGCGCCGTGGGCGAGACTTGCCTCACCCCGAAGAGGGGGGCCAGGGCTGAGACGTTGCACAGCCGAGACCACGCCTGCAGCAGCAGGCAGGAAGTGCGCGCACCGAGAACGTGACTCCCGTGCAGCAGATGAACAAAAGGGCGACCTCGCCTCGGCGAGCGCCGCTTCGGGGAGGGGGCTTCGCGAGTTTCTTTCGGAGCGCCCACTGTGGCCCCCTCCCCTCACGGATCGACCCTCGGCTCAGCCGCCAACCACAGGAAATCCGTCCGTTATACAAGGCAAGAGCCACTGTTGAGGGTGGGAGGCGACAGGGGTGCACGGGTCGGGGAGGACAGGGCAGACCTTCCCCGTGCCCCGACGCTCCCGGCAAAAAAGACGGCGGCCCCCCTGTGCAACGGTCGCCCTCCCGGTACTCTGCCTCCGGGTTCCTGTTCAAGGCGTACCTTTCCATGCCCTTCGCCTTCGGCACCGCCTGATCCCGGGGCTTTGCCCTCTCTTGGCCTTGACGTGAGGCCCCTCCTTCTGTTTTCCTCCCTCTGTCAATTAAAGCTGTGCGCGGCCCTCTTAGCTTCGACCGGAAGAGGCTCGCTCTCGACCCGCGGATCAAAAAAGTGCAGCGGTCGCCGCAGGGGGGAGCAGTACCTCCAGCACTCCACGGCCGTGCGAGCCGGGGGGCGTGGACAGCACGCAGCAGTGAAGAGGACGGCCCCCGGGGACCCCAGGTCGAGCCCGCCGCGCGATTCCAGCGACCGCCACGAGGAGGAGGAGGAGGAGGAGGAGGAGGAGGAGGAGGAGGAGGAGGAGGAGGAGGAGGCATGGTCCGGCGACACGGCGGGTTGGCCAAGGCGGTGGGCGGCTCGGCGGCGCGGTGGACGCACGACCTCCAACGGGACGAGCACCACGCGCCCGCGCGGGACCGCTTTCGGCCCTGGCGCCTGGCCGAGGGTGCCGGCCTCCCCTTTGTCGAGCGAGCCATCCCAGATGTCCAACACGAGGATGTGGACGGCAGGCGGCGGGTGGACGGTGGACGTCACCCCGCGGCGAGGGATGAACCATGATGAGCCCGCCGTTCGCGTCTTCGCCGGGAGGCCCGGAGAGAACTCGCGCCGCGCGGAAAGGGGGAAGCACGAGCGCTGTCCCAGCGAGAGGCTGACAGCGTTCGACGTGGAGACCGCCGGGCAGCTCGGCCCGGAGGCGCGCCATTGGCTGCTGAGCCGCGTGCGCGAGCTGCCAGAAGACGAGCACCAGGCCGACTTGTCGCGCGCCTAAAGCGGTGTCAGCTGCGCTTCCCAGCGCCAAGTGGCGCGGCAGCTGCGCCAGGCGGTGGGCCTGCGCCGAGGACGTGGTGGAGGAGGACGACGATGAAGAAGCGGAGAAGGGACGCTGCTGGAGGGCGGCGGGGTGTTCAGGAGGGAGCCGAGGGCGAAGAAGAGCTGGAAGAGGCCGAGGGGGAGGAGGAGGAGGAGGAGGAGGAGGAGGAGGAGGAGGAAGAGGAGAAACATGAGGAGGAGGAGGAGGAGGAGGAGGA